>CAMZMU010000041.1:143083032-143530881 GCA_947311845.1 Poa pratensis
CCGAACGCTCGGGGGCTACGTTCAACATTTCTATACAAATAAGAGTCTCCGACAAACACATTACATACATTCGGGTGCTGTTCCCAAGAACTTACACTATTCAGCTCAGCGAGCGTACAAACTTTGGCCTATTGATCTACAGGCTCATCCTTGGGACCTCCGTCCAAGGGACCTACAAGCTCCTCCGTCTG
This sequence comes from Poa pratensis, assembly GCA_947311845.1. NCBI lineage: Eukaryota > Viridiplantae > Streptophyta > Magnoliopsida > Poales > Poaceae > Poa > Poa pratensis. Next base: position 143,083,224 of record CAMZMU010000041.1, read on the forward strand.
TTTCTGCACCTGGGAGATGACGTTGCGCGCCCAGCCAAGAGTACTCGTATAATGGCTCCGCTCCGGCAAGCCTTCGGTGGCACCTTCAAAGTTGAAGTTCGACCAGTGGAGTCGCAAGTATGCAAAGGCAATATTTGCCCCACCTACAAGCTCAGCACGCAACATCTTTTGGATCGCCTTGCCATCGTAGAACCTCATTAACATAGCAGGTATGCCTTGCGGCTGTTCGTTGTGAGGGAACATCGCACGGTGCACTTTGGCCAGTGTACATCGACACGACTCCAATAACAAGACAACACGCCAGGCGCGGTCCAGCAAAGTGGCTAGCACGCGCGCTTTCGACCTGACAGACCAGAAGTATTGGGCGCCGGAAGCCGTCCCATCAACAATTCCATCCAGTCACTCGACTATGCGAGTTTCTTCAGCCTTCTCGTCATGGTTCACACCTGCACAAGACAAGCAAAGTTAGCTGCACTCAAAGCAGAATCAACTGGCAGTCGGAGGGTGGTACGACTGTCCTTACATTCCAGCTGCTGGTTGATTAGGTCCAATTGTCCAATCAAAAACTCTTCACGCTCAGAAGAGGGTGCGGCCAGTTGAGCCCGCGCATCCTTCAGCTCCCGCTCCAGATTCGCGATCTTTCGCTTCATCCACGCCATGATGGCCTTATCATTTTTGCTTCGGGTACCAGTTCAGAGCCGTGTACTTGTGGAAGGAGCAGCTTCGGGTGCACCAGAAGACTCAGCCTGTCCAAGGATAGGTCGATCAACTCAAGATTTCCAAAGCAACCAACAACACACTCGGGGGCTAAGCCCTGGCAGAACAATTAACATGAATTCGACTGCGAATTTGACATCAAAATACACGGATGCTTCAAGGTTAATTACAATCAACAAAAGCAACAAGGAGTCGGCGCTACATCCTATGACACCGACTCTGACCGGGATCTAATAGCACGGGCAGCCACTTCGGCACTGCGGCGCTCCACCATGGAAACCATGTCCTCTGCCAGACGGGCCACCTCGTCCTTCACCGCGCTAAGCTTCACGGTCCTTCCATCAGGTGTTTGCGGGAATCCCGCCACAACCTTCTTGAAGTCAGTCGCGACACCGTGGCCCAGCAACAGATTAAATGTAAGCTCTGAGCCACGTACCGTTTGGTCGCGCGTGAAGTCCGCCATGGTGGACGACTCGGGGCCAAGCACTGCAGCCAATACTTCAGCACTGGCGGGTGGTGCGCGCAGTGGAAAGACGTTCTTGTGCACTGCAGCAAGAGCGCCGGTCGACTTGGTGAGCGCATCCTTGGCGTACGCGCACATGGAGTCGAAGATGCTGACGGCACGCTCCAGTGGGACGTCCTCATCCGTCGGCTCCGGCGGGGGAGTTGCGCCAAATGCACCTGTACATCTCAAAAATTAAGTATCAATTCGATTGAATTGGGAGAACGACACATCAATCACGCGGTACAAGGATGCATTACCTCCTACCACGTGGGCGAGTGTGAGCAGGCGCTCCACCTGCATATTTTCACCTTGGCGAGTGACATCCTCGCGGTCCTTGGCCTCCTTCAGCTTCTGCTCGGCGTCTTCATGCTGAGCTTTGAGCTCTTTCTCAAGTTCGCGCACTCGCGTGGCGGCAGCTTCTTGATCGCCTGCAGGACGACGGATGATGTCGAGTGGATGTGATACGGGAACAACAGTAAATAAACATCAACAAGAAGAGGCACTCACGCTTCGATTGCTCCAGCGCAACGCGAAGCTCATCCCTCTCCTGCTCCAACTGGACGTAGGCCACGCCTGACTCCATGAGGTTGCGGTAGTAGGGCTGCACGGAGTCGATAAACACATGTCTTTGAGCCTATGCCAACTATACTAGTTGCACATAGCCTCGGGGGCTACTCCCATCAGGAGCGCTGTCGCGCACCCGATAAATCAACAAGACAAGACAATACTTACATGCTCTTGGAGTTTTGCCACACTCGAAGAAGATGGAGCAGACGGCGCAGGCACCCTCGGAGCAGAGGGAGCCGCCATCTTCACAACCTCCGTCACGGCCGCGGTGGTCGCCAAGACCAAAGCCTCTGGAGGGGTCGGCTCCGACTCCCGGCCACTTGGAGTAGCCGTCCGTTCTCGGACAGGTGACCGAGGCACACTCTTGCCAAGACCGGTGCTGCGCAAACAAGGATAATTTCAATTCAAGGTCCAATCAACAACAGAAGTTCACATTCAAGAAAGGTGCTCACCTTATCTCTTCGTCGTCGCTGCCAAGCTCGGCTTCGTTGAAGAGTAGTCCGCCGAACTCGGTTGCGCCGCTAGCAGGAGGCGCCATGTTGAGCGGCTCAACCACTATGTGTTCCTTCAAGCTCGGCGACGACGAACCCGAGTCGCCATCATCACGAAGCTCCATCTTTTCGGCTGGCGACTCTTCGACAACAGCTTTCGCCTTGTCCCGGCTCCATGGGACCTGAAGTATGCGCACCCCAACGCGATCAAGGCACAAGTACTTCCGGACTTCACAACCGAGTGGATCGAAGCCCAGCTTCCCAACCTACCCGATCTGTCCAACGCCTGGACTATGTACTTTGACGGATCCAAGAAATTCGATGGTGCAGGCACAGGCATCATCCTCATATCACCAAAAGGCGACAAACTCCGCTATGTACTACAGATGACCTTCCCCAAACCCTCCAACAATGAAGCTGAGTACGAAGCTCTCCTACACGGCATGCGGATGGCCAAGAACTGCGGAGTCCCTCGCCTCATGATTTATGGGGACTCGAACCTCGTTGTACAGCAAACGATGAAGGAGTGTGACGCCACGGCAGATAACATGATTGCATATCGGGATCTGTACAACACCATGGAGGGCAGCTTCGACGGCTGCGAGCTGCGGCACGTAGGCCGCGAGAGTAACGAAGAAGCGGACATGCTGGCCAATCTTGGCTCGACCAAGGCAAAAGTTCCACCTGGAGTCTTCGTCGAGTGCATCAAGCAGCGGTCCATCAAGCTCAAACAACTAATCGCACCCTCTACGACTCCAACAACCAAGGATCAACCGGCTAAGGATACAGTGGCGCCCGAGGAGGAAGAACCACACATTGAAGTTTTTCTCATCGAGCCAACATGGACGAAGCCTTTCCTCGCATACATGCTGCGCCAGGAGCTGCCGGAGGACACAACCGAAGCTCGGCGCATCACTCGCCGCTCGAAGGTCTTCACGATCATCAACAGAGAACTATACAAGCACAACATATCTGGAGTCTTGCAGCGCTGCATCGACCTAGAAGACGGCAGAGCAATACTCTACGACATCCATGCTGGGACTTGCGGACATCACGCCAGCAGTCGAGCCTTGGTGGCCAAATCCTTTCGAGCAGGATTCTACTGGCCCACGGCGATGAGGGAAGCCGAAGAGATAGTCAAGAAATGCTACGGGTGCCAGAAATTTGGCACTAAGCCACACGCACCCGCATCAGAGCTAAAAACAATACCACTCGCCTGGCCCTTTGCCCAATGGAGACTTGGTATGGTGGGACCACTGAAGAAATCATCGCGAGGAGGACACATGCATCTTTTGGTGGCAGTCGATAAATTCATGAAGTGGATCGAGGATGTACCTGTAACAAGTTCGACTGCTACAAATGCTGTCAACTTCATCAGGTCCATCATCTTCAGATTTGGGATACCCCATAGCATCATCACGGACAACGGCACAAACTTCACAGCCGACGAGTTCAAGGACTTCTGCGCGGAGCAAGGCATCAAACTCAACTATGCCTCAGTCGCACACCCTCAGTCCAACGGACAAGTCGAGAAAGCAAACGGCCTAGTCTGCAGCGGCCTCAAGAAACGTCTACTGGTGCCACTCAAGCGCGCCGCGGGTGCCTGGGTGGAGGAGCTACCCTCTGTCCTCTGGAGCCTCCGAACCACGCCCAACAGATCAACACAATACAGTCTGTTCTTCATGGTCTATAGCGCCGAAGCAGTACTGCCATACGATCTGCGATTCGACGCACCTCGCGTGGTCGCATACGACGAGTCAGATGCAGAAGAAGCACTCGAATACGGCGTCGACACGCTGGACGAGGCACGAGACATCGCACTCTCCCGCACGGCCGTTAGAGTCTTCGCAACTACCACGGCCGTCGACTGCGCGAGAGATCTTTCGTCCCTGGTGAACTGGTGCTGCGACTCAAGCAGAAGAAGGTGCACAAGCTCGCCTCCCCATGGGAGGGACCCTTCATCATCACGGAGGCTATCGACGGTGGCGTCTATCGGCTGAAGGACTCAAAGACAGGAGAGCTCTCCCTCAATCCGTGGAACGTTGCGCAACTGCGCCGTTTCTACGCATAGCATACACCTCCATGTACTTGTGCTTACACGACTACAAGCAGCAAGTTTCAGACGCACTTTTTTCCTTACCAGGATACATAAGTGGACTGGAAGGTTTTTAATGAGTCGGCTTGCTAGCTTAATATACAATGATTGAGATACACAAGCTTTCTCATTTTACTTTTTACAGTCCAAAAGCAAGACAAACCTTGGCCGCACTCGAACACTCGGGTGCTGTGCCGCACAGGTTCAAAAAACAAACAAGGTCTTGGCCGCACCCGAACACTCGGAGGCTGCGCCGCACAGGTTCCTAAACAAACATAGCCTTGGCCGCACTCGAACACTCGGGGGCTGCGCCGCACAGGTTAACTTCAAGAAACAAAACAAAGACTTGGTCGCACTCAAACACTCGGGGGCTGCACCGCACAGGTTCACAGAACAAACGAGGCCTTGGCCACACTCGAATACTCGGGGGCTGCACCGCACAGGTCATCACACAAGCATGGAAAACGTACCCGAACGCTCGGGGGCTACGTTCAACATTTCTATACAAATAAGAGTCTCCGACAAACACATTACATACATTCGGGTGCTGTTCCCAAGAACATACACTATTCAGCTCAACGAGCGTACAAACTTTGGCCTATTGATCTACAGGCTCATCCTTGGGACCTCCGTCCAAGAGACCTACGAGCTCCTCCGTCTGTTTCTGCACCTGGGAGATGACGTTGCGCGCCCAGCCAAGAGTACTCGTATAATGGCTCCGCTCCGGCAAGCCTTCGGTGGCACCTTCAAAGTTGAAGTTCGACCAGTGGAGTCGCAAGTATGCAAAGGCAATATTTGCCCCACCTACAAGCTCAGCACGCAACATCTTTTGGATCGCCTTGCCATCGCAGAACCTCGTTAACACAGCAGGTATGCCTTGCGGCTGTTCGTTGTGAGGGAACATCGCACGGTGCACTTTGGCCAGTGTACATCGACACGACTCCAATAACAAGACAACACGCCAGGCGCGGTCCAGCAAAGTGGCTAGCATGCGCGCTTTCGACCTGTCAGACAAGAAGTATTGGGCGCCGGAAGCCGTCCCATCAACAATTCCATCCAGTCGCTCGACTATGCGAGTTTCTTCAGCCTTCTTGTCATGGTTCACACCTGCACAAGACAAGCAAAGTTAGCTGCACTCAAAGCAGAATCAACTGGCAGTCGGAGGGTGGTGCGACTGTCCTTACATTCCAGCTACTGGTTGATTCGGTCCAATTGTCCAATCAAAAACTCTTCACGCTCAGAAGAGGGTGCGGCCAGTTCAGCCCGCGCATCCTTCCGCTCCCGCTCCAGATTCGCGATCTTTCGCTTCATCCATGCCATGATGGCCTTATCATTTTTGCTTCGGGCACCAGTTCAGAGCCGTGTACTTGTGGAAGGAGCAGCTTCGGGTGCACCAGAAGACTCAGCCTGTCCAAGGATAGGTCGATCAACTCAAGATTTCCAAAGCAACCAACAACACACTCGGGGGCTAGGCCCTGGCAGAACAATTAACATGAATTCGACTGCGAATTTGACATCAAAATACACGGATGCTTCGAGGTTAATTACAATCAACAAAAGCAACAAGGAGTCGGCGCTACATCCTATGACACCGACTCTGACCGGGATCTAACAGCACGGGCAGCCACTTCGTCACTGCGGCGCTCCACCATGGAAACCATGTCCTCTGCCAGACGGGCCACCTCGTCCTTCACCGCACTAAGCTTCACGGTCCTTCCATCAGGTGTTTGCGGGAATCCCGCCACAACCTTCTTGAAGTCAGTCGCGACACCGTGGCCCAGCAACAGATTAAATGTAAGCTCTGAGCCACGTACCGTTTGGTCGCGCGTGAAGTCCGCCATGGTGGACGACTCGGGGCCAAGCATTGCAGCCAATACTTCAGCACTGGCGGGTGGTGCGCGCAGTGGAAAGACGTTCTTGTGCACTGCAGCAAGAGCGCCGGTCGACTTGGTGAGCGCATCCTTGGCGTACGCGCACATGGAGTCGAAGATGCTGACGGCACGCTCCAGTGGGACGTCCTCATCCGTCGGCTCCGGCGGGGGAGTTGCGCCAAATGCACCTGTACATCTCAAAAATTAAGTATCAATTCGATTGAATTGGGAGAACGACACATCAATCACGCGGTACAAGGATGCATTACCTCCTACCACGTGGGCGAGTGTGAGCAGGCGCTCCACCTGCATATTTTCACCTTGGCGAGTGACATCCTCGCGGTCCTTGGCCTCCTTCAGCTTCTGCTCGGCGTCTTCATGCTGAGCTTTGAGCTCTTTCTCAAGTTCGCGCACTCGCGTGGCGGCAGCTTCTTGATCGCCTGCAGGACGACGGATGATGTCGAGTGGATGTGATACGGGAACAACAGTAAATAAACATCAACAAGAAGAGGCACTCACGCTTCGATTGCTCCAGCGCAACGCGAAGCTCATCCCTCTCCTGCTCCAACTGGACGTAGGCCACGCCTGACTCCATGAGGTTGCGGTAGTAGGGCTGCACGGAGTCGATAAACACATGTCTTTGAGCCTATGCCAACTATACTAGTTGCACATAGCCTCGGGGGCTACTCCCATCAGGAGCGCTGTCGCACACCCGATAAATCAACAAGACAAGACAATACTTACATGCTCTTGGAGTTTTGCCACACTCGGAGACGATGGAGCAGACGGCGCAGGCACCCTCGGAGCAGAGGGAGCCGCCATCTTCACAACCTCCGTCACGGCCGCGGTGGTTGCTAAGACCAAAGCCTCTGGAGGGGTCGGCTCCGACTCCCGGCCACTTGGAGTAGCCGTCCGTTCTCGGACAGGTGACCGAGGCACACTCATGCCAAGACCGGTGCTGCGCAAACAAGGATAATTTCAATTCAAGGTCCAATCAACAACAGAAGTTCACATTCAAGAAAGGTGCTCACCTTATCTCTTCGTCGTCGCTGCCAAGCTCGGCTTCGTCGAAGAGTAGTCCGCCGAACTCGGTTGCGCCGCTAGCAGGAGGCACCATGTTGAGCGGCTCAACCACTACGTGTTCCTTCAAGCTCGGTGACGATGAACCCGAGTCGCCATCATCACGAAGCTCCATCTTTTCAGCTGGTGACTCTTCGACAACAGCTTTCGCCTTGTCCCGGCGTTGGCCCTTGAGCGACTGCTCATCTTATTCTTCTTGCTCCGTTTCCTCGGCCACCTCATCAGGAGCCGAGGGAAGGGAGTCGTCTTCATCAACTGGCTCCACGTCAGGAAACTCCGCCTCGAAGGTGGGCCCACCTTCGGGTAGTGGTGGCAAACATGAGGGAGCCGGGTGACCCTACAAGTCAAGCATACATCAATACAAACGAGAAGCGCACACTACATCAACAACAACATAGAGGAGTCTAACAATAAACAGAGTCAGCTACATACCTCAGGAAGTGGATTTTCGACCCCGTATGGTTTCACGGTGTAGTCGACGTTGCAGCGGTCGGTAGTCCTGAGACTAGTCATAGACCGTACAACGGTTTCGACTGCCCTCGGTGACCGCTTCTCCTTCGTACGGCGAGTCGAGTCCTCCTCGCCTTGGTACTCCCACATCAGGTGGATCCGCTGGCGCAGCGGCTGCATGCGCCTCCTCATCATCGTGGCAATAAGGTGGATGCCACCTACCTCCTTGCCCATCGACTTCAGCAATTCGGCGACCGCACCCAGCAGTGGAGCCACCTCAATTTTATCCACTTTTGACAGCGAGTGCGCCCAGGCGTTCGACTTCCTTAGCGACTTGTTCGCGTCAAAAGCAGGGATGCCCTCCTGTTCTACACGGACGTAGAACCACTTCTTTCGCCAGCCTTGGACGGAATCCGCCTGCTTCAGCTGGAAGTAGTTGGTGTCGCCGCGCACTTGGATGCCGAAGCCTCCAATCGGGAAGGTGCCTCCACCACCCACATTCCTCTTTACATTGAAGATGGCCTTCCATAGGCCCCAGTGCGGGTGCACTCCCAGGAAGCACTCGCAAAGGACGAAGAAGCAGGCGATGTGCAGAACGTTGTTCGGCGTCAGATCGTGCATCTGAATTCCGTGCGCATACAGAAGCCCGCGCAGGAAATCATGCAGAGGGAAGGAGAAGTCGCGATGCAAGAAGTCGACGAAACAAATGCGTTCGCCGGCTCGAGGTTGGGGGATTACCTCTTTCCCCGGCGCACGCACGGCCATCTCATCGGCAGGCGGCAGCAGTCCGTCATCACGAAGCTCGTCAAGGTGCTGCGCCTTGATGGACGACTTGACCTAGTCGCCGGGAACCTTCTTCAGCATGTCGACGCCTGTGGCATCAACAATGGTGGTGGCGCTCGCCGCCGCGCCTCCTCTCTTCTTGGTTGTTGCTGCACTGGTGGCAGCCGAGCTCGTCGCCACCACGATTTTCCTCGTGCCTGCCTTCGTCATGGTTCGCCGAGGGCGCGGGGAAGAGTTTGAAGCTGTGGCAATGGAGAATAGGCGCGAGGAAGAAGACGATGCAAGGGCAAGGAATGGCGACAATGGGGATGGAAGTAAATTTTTCCCCTCGCGGTGAAGTTAATATATGGCGGCGCCATCCAATATCAACCGTTCAAACTGCCTCGGCCGCAACGGCCTACATCCAGCCATACATGTGGCGGCCACGGAACGCAACCGTCGCATGCCACGACGTCCACTACGCACGAAAATCAAGGCAACCATCATCACGTTCCGCAAACCACGCGTCGTGCGGTCAAATCGGAACTGAACAGACGTCTTCCCTGGTCAACACTGACAGTGGGCCCATACTGACGTGTCCCATCAGCGGAACCGCGCAGGCAAAGATCGTCATGCATGACGTCAGCTTTATGAGCTGGAGATTCAAACAACAAGATAAAGCCAACAGGCTCTCGGGTCCCCTCGATAGACCCTAGCTTCTTTCGACTCCGATGAAGTTTCCACCCAAGTATTTCGATCAGTAGGCTGCAAGGCTGAACAAGGACTCCATTAATTTGTCGAGTCCGCAAAATCACTCCATTCCCTTCAGTAGGCCAACAGGCTGATATGGGACTCCTTAATCTGTCGAGTCCCTTCACTCCCATCGGGAGCGTATAAAAAAAATTCATTCGACTGTATGTCAATTGAGATTAACCTCAATTGCAAGCAATTCAGCTTAATCTCGGGGGCTACTCCCATCGGGAGCATTGTCGCGCCCCCGATAAGCACAAGACTACTGGATTACTGAGTCTCAAAACAAGCACTTGCATTTCTATTGACTGATGCTACTCAGCTTCATACACACGACAGCAGTCGCAAAACATTCGACTCCCAAGATGCGTCTGCCCCATGTATTCCTCGGATGTTGCACCCAATGTGCAAAGATAAGACCTGCCGATCATTCGAGTGGGCTAGGGCTCGCACCAGCTGCGTTCACCCAGAGATTTCCGTGCCAGCAGGCATGAAGAAAATCTCGACGGATGCGTTGGTACCCAAATCATCACAAAAATCCTCTGTAAGATCTCCGCGGCATGAGTCGAAGCTTATCAGCTCTTTCCAGGTTCAAGTCCGGGGACTCGTACTTGATGTAGGCCGGCTAGGTTCTTGCCCAAGAGCATCTAACTGGTCCCGATCCGTCGAGTACGCCAGGCCAGCCATGTCATCATCCCTAGAAACTATCATCAAGACAGCAAAACATGATTATATCCAGCAGTCGATGCATTCCCGACTCAGAACAAAGTGCCTTGCAACAGGTGAAGAATGACATGCACCCGGAGGGGAGTCCTTACCCGAATCTTTGACTCGACCAAGCACTCGGGGGCTACTGACGTGGGCCTACCTATCGGGTTCCCCACTATGAAGATACCTGGTGCACGCAAAGACTAGGGCCCAACCGGTGGTCTACTAGAAGACGACGGTCAAGGCCCATGAAGGGAGCCCAAGACATTAGAGTACGCCCCAAGGCAGGCGAAGCCTAAGTCGGTAGAACCTACCATACTTGTAAACCTAGTCGGTTGCGAACTCCCGAGACCCAGCCTCCTTTATAAAGTCTGGGAGGGCCGCCGATCTAGAGGGACACACGAAGATACGCTCATATTCCACCACCCAAACCCTAGCGAGATCGACATCTCGCTGGGATCGCCATTGTAACACCTCCAAATAATCAATAACAGACAAGCTGGAAGTATGGTATTATCCTCCAGGAGTCTGAACCAGGGTAAATCGCCTTGCTTGTCAGTCGTGGTAACTACCAGCACTCCAACTTCTCTCTCTCAATCAACCTGGGGTACTCGACCCTGTGATTTGCCGTGGCCACCCCACGTCAACCGGTGAAGCTATTAATGTGTCCGACACCCCCCGAAATATCGTACGCTATGGGGGCACTCAAACACATGTCGGACCTATGGGGCTGGCTCACCAGCGGCGCCCCGAAACGGCCGGCCCTATTTATTTTTTGGCTATTTTACATCAATATAGTCGTATTTCTATCTAAATGAGATTCAACTAGATTGCATAGTATTTTTAACACATGATTTCGTTTTCCAATAATTTAAAATAAAAATAGTAGAGTTCATACGACAATTAAAATTAAGATTCGGTAAATTTTAGAAAACAATGTGACACTTGAACTATTCGTTTCTTTGGGCGCCCACAATTGCTAAACTAGATCATCTTGTAGTTGTCGATGAACAGCTTTATCGGGAATTGCTGATGCGTGGCGAGGAAAGTTCAGCAAACCCCACCAGGATGCCCTGATATGGCTCGACAAGAGGGTCCGGATAGTCAAACTGACGATAAAAAACTAGGCCAGCATAGCTCTCCATGACCAAGTTCTGCCTGATAACAAACATTCGTGACCTCACATATCTGATCTATATCGACCATATTTGAGCAGGGTACCGAATAATAGCAAATCGATCTTACAACATACCTAATGCCCGCTCCACATCCTTCCAACATTTTTTGCTTTGTAGCAAAGTAAGTTGTTGCCTTCACAAATGTCGACCAACAATAATAGATGCCATCGGAAAAATTCTACCCCTTTGTGTATTGGGTCATTTATTTTCGTACCCCGTTTCGCTTAATTCCTCTCAGTTTTGCCCCGCTCGCTTAGCTTTAGTCACTTTTGCCCCACTTCGCTCTTTTGAGGCTCGCTGATGGCCAAGCGGCCGTTTCCGTCGGGTCAACCTTGTTTGACTGTTACTTGGCCTGACTAGTGGGGCCGGCCTGGTGCACCTCATTTTGAATCACCCAGGCCCTGATCTAACCCCACGAGTGGGCCCGCTAAATATGCTGACAGGTGGGGCCGGCTCGGGGCACCTCTTTAATCAAGTGCTAAAGGAATACCGTCGATGTGCCCGCCACATGGTCTTTCTCCCCTGCTACGTCTAGAGAACCCCCAAAAACTCCCAAGAACAGAGCAAAGGGGGATTCAAGGCACAGATGATTTCCATCACCGTCGGTGTCGACAAGGGAGGACAAGCAGAGGAGGCGCAATGTAGCCCGCAATTTTTCGTCGCCGACGCACGCAGATATTCGCTGGCCTCCTTCACCACCGGTGGGACTGAAATTGGAGGGTTTTTTTACTCGTCGTCGATTCCAGCCGCAATCCATCGAAACCATTTGAAAGGTAAGTGCTATCTTTCAAAGGTTCCAGCCGCAATCCAGCTGATGTCTGTATATGTGTCATTTTCTTATTAGTGCTCCCGAACGGTGGATTATAATTGGGTTAATTTATCTTTCCATATGCGTGTGTATGTGGTTCTAAATTCCTTTTGTTTTTGTTTTTAAAAATGGCTCAAAACATATGTCCTAAGTGCCTTCAGGAAACTATTGTCTGTGGTACAATCGATTGCCGTTCGTTGTCTTTTAGAGTCGAGATGGTTACAGACTCTTATAAATATGAAATTGTAAGTGTTGCCTTTCAAATCGACTGAATGCCATTATGTGTTTAATGTTAGCACCTACATATATAAGGGTAAGCAACTTCATCTTCTCTTCTGACATTTCAAGTTTAGCTTATTTTCGTGCAAGTTTAGCAAGTTTGATTTTGGTGGTGCTTGCAAGATGTTTGCAAGTTAGGGATTTTATTTGTTTTATATGCATTTTGAGCTCAAATTAAAGTATAATTTGTGGTTTTATATAGTGTCGTCTCGTCCCCATCCTCACCGCCGTCGATCGCCCGCGCCGCTCCGTCACCGACACCACCTCGGTGAGCCTCTTTTTTATCTTTTATTTTAAAAAATGTTAGTTATATGATTTAAATGCATAATTATTTCTTGTATAATTTTCTTATGTTTTTTTATATGTATAGTGTCATGGTTTTGATATCCGTCCCCGTCGGCCCTCGTCCGGTCTATGATTCGGATGTGGTATATTTTTATAACTATTTATTTTGTTTCGTGTTTATAACAATCATGAGGACCAACTTGACATAGATATATTTTTATTTAGGAGGTAGTTGAACCGGAAATTCCAGCCGACCCTATTGTCGAGTTTTTAAAAAAGAAAACAACGATTTGAAAGCAAAATTGAAGATAAGTGAAGATCTTCGTCTCCAATGCCTGGAAGAGAAGATGATATTGGACTTGAAGATTGCCGACATCGTTGATGCTCACGGGGTCGAGCTTGCCGACGTCGTCGCTGCTCACGAGATGAAGATGGATGCAATGCGCTTCAAGCTTAAAAAGATTAGAAAATATGTCATTAGTCAAGAGGCTTGGTATCATTATGCTGTTGGTTCAATAGTTACCTTGGTTGCGATTCTGATCGCATTTGTTGTTGGATTTAAATTCTTTAGATAGTTGTATGTTAGTTTCGATTGATGTATGTTTCGTGAGAACTATGTATTACATTTGGGCACTACTCTACTTTGGTTTTAATGTGATGAACTTGTATTAATTAATTTGGTCACGTATCTCTATTCATTATTTAGCTGGTGTAATGGTTTTTGATGTATTTATGTAATGCAGATGAGCCGAGAATGGATGTACGGTGATCGACGCTGTCCCGAGTTCATTGATGGCATGCATCGTTTTCTCGATGTGGTTAAGTTAAACAAGCTGAAGAATGGTTTTATGATTTGTCCATGTGATGAATGTCGGAATACGAGGAATTACCCGAGCGTAAGAACCATACACTCCCACTTGTTGCGACAAGGCTTCATGCCCAATTATTTTTGTTGGACCAAGCATGGAGAAAGAGGGGTAATAATGGAAGACCCTGAAGAAGAGGATGATGACAACTATCCTGTGTTCTCTGAACACGGTGATACTACAATGGGGGAAGACGAAGTTGAGCTCGAGGTCATTGTTGATCAGTCCGATGATGATGATCTTCGTCGGGTCATTCTTGATGAACAGATGAAGTGCGGAAGTGAAAACGAGTGGTCGAAGTTGGAGCGCATGTTAGAGGATCACAAAAAATTGTTGTACCCAAATTGTGAAGATGGCCAGAAAAAGCTGGGTACCACCCTGGAATTGCTGCAGTGGAAGGCAAAGAATGGAATATCTGACAAGGCATTTCAGGAGTTGCTACAAATATTTAAGAAGAGTCTTCCAAGGAATAATGAATTGCCGCACAATACATACGAAGCAAAGAAGATTGTCTGCCCTCTAGGATTAGAGGTGGAGAAGATACATGCATGCATCAATGACTGCATCCTCTACCGCGGTGAGAAGTACGAGAATTTGAATGCATGCCCGATATGCGGTGCATTGCGGTATAAGATCGGGCGAGATGACCCAGGTGATGTTGAGGGCGAGCCGAGCCCCAGGAAGAGGGTTCCCGCGAAGGTGATGTGGTATGCTCCTATAATACCACGGTTGAAACGTTTGTTCCGAAACAAAGAGCATGCCAAGTTGTTGCGATGGCACAAAGAAGACCGTAAGGAAGACGAGATGCTGAGACCCCCGCTGATGGGTCTCAGTGGAGAAACATCGACAGTGCGTTTGGGGAATTTGCAGCTGACGCAAGGAACTTAAGGTTTGGTCTAAGTACAGATGGCTTGAATCCGTTTGGGGAGCAGAGCAGCAGTCATAGCACCTGGCCCGTGACTCTATGTATCTATAACCTTCCTCCTTGGTTGTGCATGAAGCAAAAGTATATTATGATGCCAGTGCTTATCCAAGGCCCGAAGCAACCCGGCAACGACATTGATGTGTATCTGAGGCCATTAGTTGACGAACTTTTACAGTTGTGGTCTGACGAAGGCGTACGTGTGTGGGATGAGTACAAACAGGAGGAATTTGGCCTACGAGCTTTTGTAACCATCAATGATTGGCCTGCTCTTAGTAACATTTCAGGACAGTCAAACAAGGGATACAATGCATGCACGCACTGTTTAGATAAGACTGACAGTATATATTTAGGTAACAAGAATGTGTACCTTGGTCATCGTCGATTTCTTCCAAACAGGCATCCCGTAAGAAAGCCAGGCAAGCATTTCAAAGGTGAGGCAGATAACCGAACGAAGCCTACACGCCCTGATGGTGATGTTATATATGGCATGGTCAAGGATTTGGAAGTAATATTTGGAAAGGGTCCTGGCAGTCTAAATGTTCCGAAAGACGCTAACAAGCGCGTACCCTTGTGGAAAAAGAAATCTATATTTTGGGATTTACCCTATTGGAAAATCCTAGAGGTTCGCTCTGCAATCGACGTGATGCACGTGACGAAAAATCTTTGCGTGAACCTGCTAAACTTCTTAGGCGTGTATGGGAAGACGAAAGATACATCGGATGCACGGCAGGACCAGCAAAGTACGCACGAACGAGACAACCTGAATCCAGAGAAGTACCAAGGTACTGCCAGCTACGCTCTTACCAAAGAAGAGAAGGAGATCTTTTTTCAAGTCCTGAGCAGTATCAAGGTCCCGTCTGGCTACTCGTCGAATATAAAGGGAATAATAAACATGGCAGAGAAAAAGTTCCAAAACCTGAAGTCTCATGACTGCCACGTGATTATGACACAATTACTTCCGGTTGCATTGAGGGGGCTTCTACCGGAAAACGTTCGAGTACCCATTGTGAAAGTTATTTTTTTTAGTTCGAGTACCCCTTTAGTACCGGTTGTTCGCTACAACCGGTACTAAACCCAACAACCGGTACTAAAGGTGTTTTGATGGCAGTTTTAAGTGGGGATCGACAGATCGATCCCAAAATTCACAAGTCCCCGTCGCCCGCGACGCCCTGCTCCTCTCCAACCTGCTCCCCGGCGAAGCCCTGCTCCGGCCGGCGGCCGCGCCATCGCCGCGTCCTCCGGCACGCGCCCTCCGCCCTGCGCCATCTCCGGCGAAGCGCCCTGCGCACGTCGTCGACGTCGACGCCGCCGCCACCACACCCTGCTCTCCGGCGAAGCGCGCCCCTGCGCTACGGCCCGCCTCTGCCCTCCGGCCTGCTCCGGCGCCGAGCGCCATCGCCCCCCGCGTCAGCACCTCCCGCGCAATCGCGCGCCTCCCGCGCCGGCCTCCACCTCCACCATCGCCGGCCTCCACCTCCGCCACCGCCTCGGCCGGAGTTAAGGTGAGGTTTTTTTTCATTTTTGTTTAGCTTATTATTAGTTTCAATGTTAGCTTATTATTAGTTTGAAAAATTTGCACAATTTTTAGTGTAGCAAACTTTGAAACTTTGAAAGTTTTTTTTAGTTTAAGTAAATGTAGCAAATCAAAAAATGTAGCAAATATTAGTAGCAATTTTTAGTTTTAGCAAATGTGTTCAGGTTTATTAGAAATATTAGTAGCAACATTAGAAATATTTTAGCAAATGTGTTTTAGGTTTATTCTTGTAGTTTTTCATTTTGTTAAGAAATTTGCAGTGACATTGTAAAGTTTGAAATATTGCTAAGTTTTAAATATGACTAAGTTAGAAACTTTTAGTAGCAAAGTTTGAAAATTTTGCTAAGTCATTTTAGTTGCAATATTGTTATTTCAGTAGCAAAGTTTGAAATATTGCTAAGTTAGAAATATTCCTAACTTTGAAATATTGCTAAGTTAGAAAATTTTAGTAGCAAAGTTTCAAAATTTAGCTAAGTTTGAAAATTTTGCTAAGTCATTTTAGTTGCAATATTGTTATTTTAGTAGCAAAGTTTTTTTATTAGTGTATAAGAAATTTAAAGTTGTTTGCTATGAATTACAAATTTGCAGTGACATTGAGCTATGGAGGACGACGCCCCCTTCATCCGAGATTTGGAGGAAGAAGACCGGATGCAAGCAATTATATATGCTACGGCTGCCGGACCCAATTCCGATGGAGAAGAGACCGACGAAGAAGACGGCGAAGATTTCAGTGCGAAATGTTTGAACGACTTCGGTGAGGGACTTGAGTTACAAAACTTCAGAGACGACGATGACGACGAAGAAGAAGAAGTGCCGTTAGAAAACTCCGTAGAGAACTCCGGCAATGTATATATTAAGTCTTGTTGATCACTAGCTAGATGCATTAATTGATTTATATGCGCACTTATTAACGATACATTTTTCTTTCAGCCCTCTGGATCTACGTCAATCCGTAAACGAGGCACGGCCCAAGGGTTAAAGCTACCGGATGGTGCAAAGTTGTCGATCGACGAAGTTAGCATAAAAGGCAAACCAGAGAAACCCGATGGAATCTCCACTAAATATATAGCTCAATGCGGATTTCTTTTAAGGGACATGGTCCCGATCACCGTTGCAGAATGGAATGAGCCGAAGAAAAAAAACATTGGCGCAAAATATGTCGAGCAAAGAATTAAAGAAACCCTTTGGGTGTCGATATTGGGTTCTTTCAGCCTACCGGCAGATCTCCCACAGAGGAGGAAGGATAAAGTCAAGGAGTGGACTCTTAGCAAGATGGCCGAGCAATTCAACAACTGGAAGAAAACATTGTAGAGAAAATATGGGAACAAAACTCCAGATTTCACTGGACATCTAGAGAAGCTAAAAGATGACTGGCCTGAATTTGTGGCGTATAAGAAATCGGCCGTCGCTGTGGCCCGATCGACCCAAAATAAGTAATAACTCCTCAATTCATTTTCTTTTCCGGGCAGGGTTTGGAAAAAGTTCATCGCGGAAGAACGCGGTGAATGGAAAGATAAGCTGCAGTTCAAGGCTAACAACGTAAGTACTACTACGTATCTAGGTCTGTGTATCTTTCTAATACCATTATCATTCTCTTGATTATTATTTGATTAAATTAAATTCTTGTATAGTGGTGTCTGCGACAACCACAGGGGACGGAACTATGTGGATACTACGTTTGCGAGTTTATTCACATGAGGGTCAATGAGAGAGTCAATAGTGTAAGAAATCGAGAGGTACGTAAACATCATACACAACTTTTATTTTGCTACCATCAATTGTGTTTAGTTTCGATCATAACTGATTTGATCTACTTTTTTTAAAGATGTCAAGGAAGCGGAACCAGCTCCTACCAAAAAACTGCATAAAAGCTATTGCGGAGGAATTGGCGGGATTCATTCTGATGCATGTCGTAGATGAATTCGGTGAATTCCACTATGTCGAAAAATAGACTCCCTCCATGCATGTACTAGCTAGCAGTGATCTCCATTGTAATTATGAGTACTTTATATGTAACGAGAGTACTTTATATGTGTAATGAGTACTTTATATGTGTAGTGAGTACTTTATACGTGATCTCTTCCGAAACCCTGAAAAATGAGCGAAAAGGAAAAAAACAGAAACCCTAAACCCGAAAAATAAGCGAAAAGAAAAAAAACCGAAAACCTAAACCCCCCTGAAATAATAAGGGGGGGCAAAAAAAAGCAGGAACCTTTAGTACCGGTTGGTATTACCAACCGGTACTAAAGGTCCTCAGCTGCGCGCGCGCAGGTTCGCCCACGTGGAGGGCCTTTAGCACCGGTTGTATATACAGCCGGTACTAAAGGGGTACCCCTTTAGTCACAACCTTTTAGTACCGGTTGCACAACCGGTACTAAAGGCCCAATAAGGCCGGTACTGTTGCCTTGTTCTCTACTAGTGATAGAGCATGTGCGTTGCCCCCTCATAAGAATTGGATTATTGCTAAGTGTCGGCATGGAGATAAATACTACTTCAACCTGGAATAGTTGTATAATATAAGGTCTTATATCTGGGACCGTAGTGGACAGGACTGTGTGTAGCCTATGACATCGAACTCGATGGTATTGTTGAATTCACATATGATAGAGAACATCATGTGTTTTATGTTGAAGTGACTAAGGCAATCAATGCTATCATATCTTGGTCCAATTCTCCGGTATGTTAGTTTGTGTTATTTTTCTTACACATTTAGTACTTTATATTTTTCAAACTTAATTCCTTCGTCTCTTTGATCAAAGTATCGACAAATTTAGATAGGTGCAAGCCGTTCCTAGACATATTTGACAACCCAACAGATGTCAATTTTTCCGAAATGAATGCGGTATGTTTTGCTTGATACAAGGAGGCGATAAGGCCATTGGATGCCGACGAGTTCTTTGAGATAGCTTAGTTCTATGTGTGCAAGATAGAGGATGATATAGATCGATCAACTAGTATAATTTTATTCATTCGGACGAATTTTTTAATGATATCATTTACACTTTTTCTGATACGATGCTCATGTTATATATTTTGATCAGGATGTCAAAATTGAGATGGTACATAGATATATACTGCCATGGGAAGGGAATTCTCATCTATGCACGAGAGACAATATCGAAATCATGGGAACATATCGCAGCACAACCAAATACCTCGAGTTCATTGGGAACTTGCCACTATTTTGCCAACTCGCGCAATTTGGCATTAGTGATCTCTTCGCCATCAAGGTACATGTCAAGCAGCAGTACAGCAAGCTGATTTTTGAGAATGTCAGCGACGAGGTCGAGGAGTTCAGTGAAGAAATTAGTGAGGAGTTCAGTGACTACTCTTACTAGGCATTGTTATTTTTAGGATGAATTTTGTTCAGTTACTAGACTTGTATGTTTGTGATAGTTTTGTCAAACAGTTTAAGGGTGCGCTTTGGGTGCGCACAGAGCGCGAACTAGCACGCTCTGAGAAGAATTTTTATTACCAATTGTTTAATTCCAAGTTTATAATTTTCCTTAATAGTAGTGCACTAAAAAAGAAGATTCTCGCGTGATTTATGATTTTTTAAAGTTTTGTCGATTTATATGATATTTCTCAAAACAGGGTAAAAATTGGCCGTGTGACCATTTATAGCAAAGTTGTGAATTTTCCGATTTTTTTGGGTGGTATTGTGTAGAATCATTCTGCGTTTATATGATTTTTCTATAATTTTGTGACCAAACTATAACACACTTGTAGTTCAAATTCATTAAAGTAGAAAGATACCCCACATGTTGCGGCGGGTATCTCTTTAAAAAATCTAATAAACACTTGAAACTTGAAGTTGTCTATAGAAACATGCAAGATTTAGTTGATCATAGCAGGTGAAAGGATAAATTTAATAAACATGAAATTTATGTGTATTTTACAATGTAAAGGTTGTTATAATTCAGGCGTGTACCTGATTGATACAGATAAGCTGATCAACGGGTGAAGAACCGGATGGTGTGGATAGCTTGGAAGAAAATGACATGCACGTTGCCGTATTATGTTTTAAAAAAATGTGTGATTACATATCAAAGAATACATAATCTCGAATAATAGTTATATGATTTTCATCGCTGAAAATAAATTTAAAAAGTTCACTTGGCTGAGGAAACTTATTCCGACGTTCAACGTGTACATGATTTAAATTTGTAATTACATGTCAGGATGGTGTGATGTTATCGGTGGAACACACAAAAAAGGATGACGTGGACAATTTGATGCTAAAAGAAAATATGACGTGGATACTTGCATGTAAAGATAAACAATAAGTTATAAATTTTAGTGGGATGATGTGGAAAATTGGTTGGCTAAAAAATTAGTAACTTGGATAGCGTGCATGTTGAGATAGACTAACATTAATTGCAGATAGTGGGTCTTTGCTTTATAAGAATTATAGATAGATAGCGCCATAGCGATAAATCGCATTATACTCGTTTAATGCAGGCTAAAAAGCTCCAAAATTCAAGATATTCAATGAATGTGCCTCCAATAAGATATGCTACGTGTGAAAATTGTGAAAGTCTAATTTTCAATCTTATTTGTGGTACCTACTTCACAAAAAATAAGAATTTTGGCACTAAAATATGGTAAAAAAAAGTTCCTTTTTTATATCTTGCTTCGGCAATCTTGTTTGCAATGTAAAACCACATGCTTGTGCCAAGTTTGGTAATGATAGTACCAATTTAGCCATGGATATGTCCATGACCTTGGTCATCTAACTTGAAAGCAGACATGAATATTCAGACAAAGTTGTTTAGAAATTGTTGTATTGCAAGTTTATGATTTTTCTTGATACTAGTACACTAAAAAGTAAGATTCCCCGTGGATTTTTCTCTAAACAGGGTCAAAATTGGCCGCTTGACCGTTCATAACAAAGTTGTGAATTTTCTGATTGTTTTGGGCGGTATTGCGTATAATCATTCTATGTTTATACATTTTTTATAATTTTGTGACAAAACTATAACACACTTGTATTTCAAATTTCAAATAATTGTTTTAAATCCCATTATACTCGTTTAATGCTAGAATATAGCTAAAAGGCTAAAAAAAATCAATATATTCGGGGATTGTGCCTCCAGTGAGATATGCTATGTGTGAAATTGTGAAATTTCAATGAGAGCATATTAATCTCCATGTGACTGCACGACTAGCACAAGAGACCAGTCTTACGGGACAATTCATAAAATATTATCATATTAATAGTACCGTCCACCCTCTAAATTCAATGCTAATCTAACATCATCGCCACATTCGTGTATATAAACCAGTCGTACACACTTTTAACTAGCGAGGTGGGAGTATACCAGTGCGACCTTTGGGTATATAAACCGGTCGTACACACTGTAAACTAGCGAGGTGGGACTAAACATCACACCATCTGTGTCTCCACAACCATGCATAAAACATAGCATTGAATGAAGGGCGCCCGGACCCGACCAGCCCCACTTCATTGAATCCGGGTTTAGAAACAAGTCATGATTTAATCATCGAATTATCAATAAAAAACCAATCTCGGATATACCATCTTGAGCCTCATATACCAGGTTGGTCTTGATCAGATGACTCAGATCAGCCACTAAAGCCATGGGTCACGATACCAGTGCCACAACTAGGGTATATAAACCGATCGTGCACCTTGTAAACTAGCGAGGTGGGACTAAACATTCCACGCCTCGGAAGACTCCACAACCATGCTAAAAAATAAGCACTGAACGAAGGGCGCCCGGTCCTGACCAGCCCCGCTTCATTCAATGCTAACCATAGCCGTCACAGAATACGGATTTATAAACAGGTCATCCACACTACGAACTATGGATGTGCGACTAAACATCCCACCATGTGTGACTCAACAGGGAGAGAGACCGCGGTTAGTTTGGGCCGGCCCATCAAACCTGTCAGTACAGTAACGGTCAAATGAAATTGACCCTACGGAACGGCCATTTGGCCATATGCGAGCCTCGAAAGAGCGAAGTGGGCAAAACTGATGAAAGCTAAGCGAGTGGGGCAAAATTGAGGAGAACTAGGCGAAGTGGGGCTCCAAACTAAAATAAACTTTTGTGTTAGTGTACTGATCTCATAGTCGCATTCTAGAGCTTGGAATTCGAAAACGCTCGCATCTCGACTGAAGGCTCGAATGGTACGATCCCTCCGTCACCCCAGAATGAAATGGCTATTAATATTGGTCATAAAAAATTTATACATATCTCCCGGATTGAAGAAATAGGCTTTCGCCCCGCTATATTAATATAGCAACCACCCGATACAACTTTGAGACCACAGCAGCTAGGGTAAACAGCACAAACCTGCCCAAAAGAAAAGAAAGAGAAAAAGGAAGAGAAAACAACGCCAACATCGGCGGATCAACCAAAACGAAAGTGACTCTTAACCGCTACGTCCTCTCCGGCAAAGTCCCACCACAAGCCTATCGCTCTGAATCGCCGCGTACCAAGCAACACCTCCAAGAAGGAAAGCCACGACGCCGACGCTGCTGCCCGGACAGGTCTTGATAACCCACAAGTATAGGATATCGCGTGTAGCCTTTTCGATAAGTAAGAGTGTCGAACCCAACGAGAAGCTAAATGTAGGATAAGTATTCTCTCAAGTTCTATCAACCACTGATACAACTCTACGCACACTAAACGTTTATCTTATCTAGAAAATAATACTAGAGTAATAATACAGGTATGAGAGATAGCTTTGCGAGATAATAAATACAACAAAGTAAATGTTAGTGCTGCAGCAATAAAGTACACTAAGTAACCATAAACTAACAGTACCATGAGTGTGGACAAGTGGTGGTAATTGTGATGGCTTTGTCCAAGATTAATTACCGAATATATCGGGTTCATTGTCTTCGATGCAGTTTTCTATGTGGGAGAGCCTAAATATACATGCACTCCACTATTTGGGATTACAAGTACTATATGATTGGATTGTTAGAAAGCATCCGCGAATACTAACAATGCATTAAGGTTTCCCCAACCATAGCCTTAAGTTTAAGGTCCTCTTACTCCCATACGTGTAACTAACCGGTTCGCGCACTTAGGTTTCTATCACTCGGCAGGACTCACCCCTTCGTTTACAAAACTACCAACCCCGCGATGTTTGATCCATGCGCGCACAAGTATAATGGACACCAAAGGACAATACCATATCAACATACAACTCTAATGAACCAAAGACATTCAACCAAGCAATCAAAAGACAAATAAACTACACAAACATGTCATAGATCATAGGATAAATATTATAGCATCAAACAACATGTTTACATAGTACGGTACAGAGGTTTGTGGGAGGATGAACCACTGAATACAAGGAGGAGTTGGTGATGGAGATGGCGGTGAAGACGGTGGAGAGGCAGCGCGGTGGCGCAGGGCGGCGGCGCGGGGAGCTCCTTCCCCGCCGCCGGCATCATGGGGGAGCGCCGCCCCTTAGCCTCCCTCCTTCATGGCTTCTTGGGAGCCCTCCCCCATGGAGATGGGATCCATGGGGAGGCAAAAACGTGGCTTTGGTGGCTGCAAATTCGTGGTATGGGGTGTTCTCCACGAGTTAGGTTTCCTCCCTTTATATAGCTTCTCGGATTCCCGTCATCCCATCTAGGGTTGCAGTAAATCGGGCTTATCTCGGCCGTCCGGACTCGGAATCAGGCGAATTTTATGTCTAGAACATTGTGCACTTTTGCAACTATTAGTAGGTTAGTCCAAATAAATCATAAACTTAAAATAAAAACAAGTGCCAAAGGTATAATATTAACATGAAACAATCAAAAATTATAGATATGTTTTGGACGTATCAAGGTCCTAGGCTTTCCCCCGGTATGCTCCGAGGAGTGGGGAAGGGGTACCCCGAGGCCCTTCAAGAAGGAAGGGCGACACTCTCAAGCGTCACCGCGTCGGTGCCAAAACGACAGAGATTTCTCCCGACCCCAAAAAACCACCTCCCGGACAATCTGAAGTGCTCCACCAAAACCTGCCGCCCACCACCAGACGCCACCTCGGTCTTGAGTCACGAACGCCGTCTCACCATGGCAAACACTGCGAGGCCAGACTGAGAAGAGACAACCGTAGACAATGGATGGCGGAACCACAACCACGCGGGAGGGAACAACCTCCACCGCCAAAGGCAGTAGCCGACCGGACACATCAGCAAGAGCACACCAGACCATTGGAGCCGAAGGGTGGCAGCAGCACGGCCACCTGGAGGACTTCCTCCACCGCCACTGCTGCGGGTGCCGACCGGACGCGGTAGCAAGGACACACCAGGCCGGGCAGGCCCGGCTGGGTCCTAAGAGGACCCATAAAGTCCCCGCCACCACGCTGCTGCACGTAGGCCACGCCGCCGCTGCCCTCAAGATCGAAACCATAGGTCCGGCCAGACCCAGAAGGGCCCGTGAAGCTCTCACCATCCTGCTGCAGCAGGGGTGGTTGTCGTGCCTCGCCGTCCATGTCACGGAGAACTCGAAATCAGGCCGGAGGCAGACTGGTCGCGCCCGACCCGCCCTGACCCAGATCGGGCCCGGAGGGCCAAGATCTGGGCCTACAGGACAGTGGACGAGCACATCATGTCGCCACCGCCGCCAACGGCGGCGCCACCGCCACGTACGCCACCCGCACGACCGCAGGTCACCCCGCCGCCGCTAGCCGGACCTCCGCCGCCTGTGGACACCACCCGGTGAGGCACCCACCCGCGCGAGCGCGCCATCGAGAGTGTAGGAGCAGGGGGCCGGCGCCGCCCGGGCCTAGCCCGGCGACGAACGTCGGCGACGGCGGACGAGAAAGGGAGAGGGAGGGGCTAGGGAGGAGGTCAAGAAATCCTTTGCGAAGTAGTAATTCTCTTTCTTTTCCTTTCATCCCCCGGAGCCGTGCACTAATTCTAAAAGTGCCGGTGGTCGGCACGGCTGCCTATGGAGGGGATGGTATCTTTTTTGCTCGTCATAACCGCCCTCGGTCTGCTAATCCCTTTTCTAGTGAAACAAGTGAGAAAATGTATGCGCTGCAACGGCTTTTGACTGAAAAAAGAAGAGCCAGTTCAACTTGCAGGGAGCTCTCCTCGCCCTATGAGATGGGGTGGGAAACGACGTTTTAAAAGAAGGCAGTGGCTCCTTCCGAATGAGATCAGACGTGCCAGGGTGGATTGACCACTTAGTCACTTAGTTGGTCGAAACCATATGAAATTGCTTGCGAATTGGAAGACGCATTTCCAGCAAAACTATTGTTTTCAAGCCTCCGAGTAGGATAGTACATAGCTTTTAAAACCTGGACACAAAACTCGTGTTCTTTTACTTTTGTGTTTATTACAATTATCTTTCACTCTATACGTTTAATCCTTTGTGTTTAGCGTGAAAGGAAGTTTGACAACCTTCCTAGAACGTTGGGGACAAAGAGTTTTGTGTTTTGTGTGTAGGTTGCACTTCAAACTTTGTCGAACATTGTATTCCTACTTATTCGATAGACCTTGGTTCTTAAGTGAGAGAAATTTATTGCTGCACTACATCATACCTTACCCTTGGGTTCCCAACTGTCACTTCAGGCTTTGTTTCAAAAATTTCCATGCTTGCCTAGGGAGAATTGCTTGATTAAACAACATACATTCTCAAAAGCCAAGATCACCCGGATTCTTCAGCATTTGTAGCTTTTCCTATGATCGCGGGTGAGTTTTCTTTTACAATCACTAGCACCCAAGAGAAATTCATCACCAACTTCGTTAGATCATTACACACCGAAAAAGGAAGTTTAAATACTCCATGATGTACACCGCTAAGGCTTGCGCCATTGGTTTAATAAAACCTTACATGTCTGCCTGAGCTAGGTGACCACCACCCCACATCACTAAGCGCTTTGTTAGTTGGGGCCTGAACTTTTCGAACTTTCCCTCTTGACATACGTTCGTCAGGAGTCGGGAGTCTCAGGTACTTTTTCTCGAAAACCACAGAAGTAATGTGCAACATACACCTGCACCTCTTCTTGTAGTTCTTCCACGCAAGGATCACCTAAGAATAGAGAACACTTGGATAGGTTTATAAGTTGACCTATTGAATTAGCATAAACCTTGAGTGTTGTTTTGACACATGTTGCTCTCGTGTAGCCTTAAAAACTATTAGTGTGTCATCTGCAAAGAGAAGACGAGACACACCAGGCGCATGATGGCGTACGTGATATCTCATTTTCCATCATCCCGATTTGAAAGGTCGCCAGCAACAAAAAGACTAAGAACGAGGACAATGGATCACCTTGCTGAAGATAATGAATCCAAGAAGGTTCTGTTGAATTTTACAGAATATTTCACCAATGTGACACACTCGTCATTATCCTATCCACGAAACGACGAGAGAAACCCAACTTTTGCACCGCTCGCCTAAAAAATGGCCAATCAACTCTACCATATGCCTTTAACGGGACGAGTTTATATACACGTAAACTTTTTTGTTAGATCATTTTCCTGCTTAATATGATGACTGCACTCAAAGGTTAGCAAAGCATTACCAGTAAATATACGACCAAGAACAAGGCGATATGGGATGGGAAAATGATGTCTTCTAGGAGTGCCCTCGATCTATTCACGAGACATTTAGACAACTTTGTAGGAGTATACCACACTACAAAGACTAATTGGTCACTATTTAGATAATCTACTGGGATTTGAAACTTTTGGAATTAGGGAAATGGAGCTTCTACATGAACGTTGGCACACCTATATACAGATCGAGTGGACGCAGTGTGCACAGGAAGGTCATCCGACGAAACAACTGGATGGCATATTCCAGGTGTTGGCTACACTCTGCTAATTGAAACTTGCAGGACACCTGCTGATCGATCGCCAGAACCGTTTTATCGGTCAGAGCATTTTCCACCGGCACTTCCAATAGAGCGTCGGGCAAGTGTGTCAGACAAGTGCTATTGGGAGCGCCGGCACACGTTGCAGGGCTATTGGGAGCGCCAAAACCCACCGCGTCTCCCAGAAGACGCTCCCAATAAATTTTACACCAAATTTCTTCTCGAATACTCCCTCCGTCCAGAAAAGGATGTCTTGGATTTCTGTAAATTCAGATGTATGTAGACATGTTTTAGTGTATCATCTGAATTTAAATATATGGAAGACATCCTTTTTCAAACGGAGGGAGTAGAAAACAATTCAATCTTAAATATTCAGAATAAAATCATATTACATAGTTTCAAACACATAAAATTGTTTCATGATAATAAATAAAATAAGTCATACAAATACAAAATAAAATAAATCGCACACTCAATTACGACGCCGGCTGCTTGTACTTAGAGTGCCCACAGATGCGCAACTAGATCATTTTGCAGTTGCTCTTGAGTTTTTTCGTCTCGGATTTCAACGTTCATTGTGAGGAAATTGGCAAACTCTCTCGACACTTCATGATCAACCTGGGCTAGAGGTCCCTGATGGTAGCACATGTGCTCATCGTGAAGTGGAGGACCAACATGTTCACTCTCGATGATCATGTTGTGCATGATAACACAAGTCATCATCATCTCTCTCATCTGCTCTTCCAACCAGGTTAGAGCAGGTACCTGACAATAGCAAAGCGAGATTGGAGGACACCAAATTAATGCCCGTTCGACATCCTTCCTTGCACCTCATGTTCTACTGCAAAATGAGATTGGTTTTGACCTAAAGGGTTGGAGATAGTCTTGACAAATATAGACCATCTTGGATAGATGCCATCTGCTAGATATTACCCTTGTCATACACATGGCCATTGATCTCATAGTTTTATGGTGGAGCATGGCCTTCAGTAAGACGGCTAAACACCGTTGAGCATTGCAGCATGTTGATGTCACTCTGAGTTCCTACCATAAAGTGTGTCAGATCCACAAATCCTTATCTACCACATCTTCTAGTACGATACCGCACTCTTCAACATGACCTTTTTAAATTCCTTGCTAGGCGAATGGACAATTATTGCATGTCCAATGCATGCAATCGATACTTCCAAGCATCCCAGCAAATTCTCTAGCTAGCTACGTTTTGTGCCATGAGCCTAGCAGTTTCAGCTTCATTTGGTTATCTCAAATATGTTGGCCCAAACACTGCTACCACCGTCGTGCAAAACTTATACATGGTCTTGATGCATTTGGACTCAGCCATGCGGAGGAAGTCGTCCAGTGTATCTGCAGGACCTCTATATGCAAGACATCTCAATGCAACAGCGCATTTCTGAATACAAGAGAAACCAACCAGCCCGACGCAGTCTCTCTTGTGTTTAAAGTAGTAATCATAATCCTGCAAGCCCCCCACAATCCGCATGAAGAGCTCCTTATTCATCCTAAACCTTCGCCGAAATTCCTTCTCCCCATGTGTGGCATCATCGATGACGTAGTCCTGATACAGTGTCTGATGACCCTCCATCCGTTTTCGATCTTTGATCTTCCTGTTCCCCGGCTTCGAACCTCCAATCCGAGGAGTGACATTGATCTCGGCTAGCAAACCAACAAGGCAAGTGATGATCGCCAAGTGCTCATCAAGCTCGGTGGCTGCGGTGGCATGGGCGGTGAGCATTGTGCCAGTCATCTCCAGCTCGTCGTCGCTATCCATCTATTAAATCTAGCTAGGTTACACAACCACTATGTAATTTTAAAACTAAGCGGAAAAATCTAGAAAAAAAATCGACCTTGGCAATGCGACAAACACCTTGCGGGCGAGGTGGTCCTGGGAGGCGGCGGCAGCGTATAGGGCGACCAAAGACTTTGGCCGAAATGAGAAGAGACGACAGCGAGAGAGATGGGGAGAGCAGAAGATGCTGCGAAGAGCGTAGAGCCGGGTGGAGCAGCGTCGAAAGGGGGCGGCGGAGCCGGTGATTTGGTCGACACTGTGTGGTAGTTCAGCAAGGAAGGGACGGTGGGAAAGAAAAGAAATGGTTGGGCCGCTGCCGTGTGGAACCCGCGCGTCAGAATCCGACGTGGCGCGCGTTGCCGCGGTTGCCAGCGCCCCCGGTTTTCTCCCTACAGACGGGGCGTGAAGCGAGGTTGTGGACGGTCTATTGGACCCGTCCAGCAATTTTGCCGCTATTGGGAGGCCCGGTGGGACGTGTTTTCGTGCTGGCGCGCCCAATAGCGCTATGGTGGAGATGTTCTCACGAGTTGTGTTTAGGATGTCTCCAACGGGCAGACGCAAACGAACAGGCCATCTGTCCGCATTTTGTCTGTTTGGGTCACCAAACAGACGCGTGTCCGCCGTGCCAGCCAATGCGCCAAACGGCGCGACGCATCCCCATTTTTTTTCCAGACGATTTTAATTATAGGTCATATATGGGCCTTTTTCTGCATTATATAGGGGGGGCACAAACCGCCTTTTTACATATATAAGTAACTAAAACAAAAATACTAAAAACTAAAAAATTCGCCCCGCGGGCTTCTACTACTCATCCACGTCGGAGAGGACGACGTAGTCCGGCGCCGCCCAGAGGTGCACCGGTGGAACGCTAGCTGCTCCGGCTGCTGCTCCTACTCCGGCGGAACCGTGGGGAGGGGGCCCCAGCGCCAGGACTTGCCGAGCAGCCCTGCGGGGAGGGGAGGCGCCAGAGGCAGGTCCACCTCCATCTCCATGGCCTCGTATCATGGCCACCTGCTGCGGCTCCATGACCGCCTCCTGCTGCCGGGCGACCTCCTCCAGCACCAGCTCCCACCGCCGCGCCTCTCGTCGTCGGCGATGGTCTTCTTGGACTCCGCCAGCACGGCCGTGAGGTCGGATTCGTCCTCCTCCTCGTCGGACACCACCTCCCGCTTCACCTCCGGTGGCGGCGGTGGTGGTGACGCGCCACGTCGTGGCAGGTGTGGCGGCGGTGACCAACGGCCGCTGGGTGGCGTAGGAACCCGCGTGAAGAGTGTCTACCGCCGTTGGTTGTGCTCGTCGCAGACCAGGTGTCCCAGTGATGGGATCTGGCCACGAACGCGGGGTCATTCCGGTACGCCGCCAGGAGGCGCGCGCGGCAGCGCGCAATCTCCAGCTCATGTGCGCGGCAGCTCATCGGGATAGGCGGCACCGGGATCCGCTGCGGGTTCAGGTGTCAGTAGTCAGGCCGTTTTGCATCTGACCACGGCACCGGGACCACGTGGTTCCAGTACCACCAGCAGTTTTCGACGCGAACGTAGATGCAGTTGCTCCGCGCGACCTCCACGCCCGGCAGCGCAATGGAGAACGGCGTAGGGAGCGTCGGAGACCAAGATGGAGGCGGCGATAGAGATGGCGTGCGCTTGCGATGGCGGCGGCCCGAGGAGGACCCCGCCTCGCCCTCGTTCTTTGCCTTGACAAATTCCGGCCACCGGAGCGGCATCGTCGAGGTGGCTAGCTAGGATTTGGTGTCGTGGTGGGGGAGCGAGGTGGGGCAGTGAAGTGGGGAGTTGGTCGTCCCTATCCCCACCACCCCGGCATTAAAAAGGACTGCCAGGGGAGAGCGACCGTCGCCGTGTCGCTATCAGGTGGGCCCGGGGAGGACACCACGCGGACACGCGGTCAGTCCGTTGTTGTCCATGTGGACGCAAACGTGGCCCAAATTTGGGTCAAGAATGCGTCGAGACGGACGCGCGGCGGACTGAAAACGGACACGCACCACTTTTACGTCGTCGCGTTCGGCCTGTTTCCGGTCCGTCTCGACCCAAACGGACGCGCGCGGATTGGATGCGTCACCGCGTTAATCTGTCAATGCGTATATATGTATTCGGCCCGCCCTTTCATCATGTTGATGCATCCAATCCAAGCTAACTAGGAAGGATACGCTAGCGCAGTCCCTGCGCCAGAATGGCGCGCGTCATTGTTGCTCGGTCACAGTAGAACGCAGCCTCTGTGTGGATGAGGAGGACAGAGGGAGAGGACGGCGGCTGGTGCGGGCCTGAGACAAAGCCGACGTTTTCGGGAGGGTCCAAGGTAGAGCGTGCCGCGGGCGGCAGGCATGCATGCCATGCACTCCCCCATCCCACGCCTCCACCTGCAAGGCTGCAGCGGCCAGTGTACCCTAGCTAGCTTGACGTCCCATGAACCAATGGGCGCGCGCGGGGGTTGCGCTCCATTGGCCAAAATCCGGAACTCCCGCGTCCAAACCAGGCCGTTCTGCCCAGTCCCAGCACAGGCAGATCGAACCACAAATGATTATTTTATTTATTTGTAGGGTTTTCATACGAGGTTTGGCATAGATATTCCTTATAAAAATGATTTCTAAATGTTACTTTTTACTAGTCCATCCATCGGCAACTACATGACGTCCAAGGTTTGCGTGATCTAACTTTGACTATCAATTTGATCAATAAGAAATAAAAATTATATCATTGAAAACTTAAATCAAATGAAAATTTATATTTTTTAACTCAAAATTCAATTTTGGTAGATCAAATTGATGGTCAAAATTAAACCTCGGAATACCTGTGTCTCATGTATCAGAGACGGAGGGTGTCCCTTTTATAAGAAATTTTGCATCCACTCAAACCTCCTCGAGGATTTTTTTTTTCTATGATGCAAACAAATAAACTAATTCTGCGTGATCTAAATGGACACGGCACTATTTTTTAGAGTATTTGGAATCTTGTGAATGAAGGAGCTCCGAAGGCCCTACTCTCGCTTTGCTAGGCTACTAGGCATGTTATGGTTTTGCTTCATAGATGTATACCATCTTGCAGCTTACACGTATTGAAAAAGATTTAGTCATTAATCTGGTCCAAGATTTAATGCAAGGAGGCGTTAACACATGTGACACGTCATTCTATTATCGAATCTCTATTCTGTTTTTGATGTGGCATGTGTAATTTTCCTTCTCTAGCACGTCTTTTTTTATAGCTGATCCATGTGTGTGTTGTAACTAAGCTGGCAACCCAGCAACTTTATCACTTGTAATATGATTGATGTCGTTTGGGGCGTTAGTATACAAAGCATGACAAGAAATAAATGGTCATGAAAAAGTTGCATGCGTACGTTCATTTTTAAACACGAATTGATGTATTTATTGTTGAAGTATAAGTGTATTTTCCTCATTTTCCCATCAGATTAGGCTTCCGTGTGAACTGGTTAATTGGTGCATACAATTCTACATGGTATCAAAATCAAGTGGTGATTCGGCGCATGCAATTCTATATCTATTCTTCTGTTTTGGAATGGGTATATATAGTACTTTTAGAAGAAACAGTCATTCACTAAAAGAATCCCTCGCTATTAAAGAACACATGATATGAAGCCTCTCTGTTTCTTCTTCGAAACAAAATACCATAATAATTTTAAAAATCCCAATAAATTGAGTTGACTCAGAAAATAGATATATATATGATAAAAAAGTACTCACAACAGCCGATGGAGCCTCGGGAGAAGCAATCACGACTAGTTTGTTTTTTAAGTTTTCTACTCGACCCTAGCAAAATAATCAGATAGTTGAGGAAGCTATGAACATTGTATGGGCTCCCTTTCGTACAAGCGGTTGAGAATACCACCACCAATGGCCGTTTTGATCAGCTACCGTATATGTTATTATAACTTGTAGAGTATCAATGGTGCACCTGGCGACCAGAGTTCGACCCCCGTCGGGAGCAGATTTATGGAATTCTCACAAGGGGTGGGCTTCTACCTATTAATATGCTACCAAGGGCTAGTCCTGGATGGATTCAATTTTTTTACTGGTTGTCTACACATATGTTGGGCGATACTTTCTTCGAAGTGGATGAAAATGATATAATCGAGGCGTTTACAACCTTAAGAAAGTGTGGGGCTGGCAAGTCAAACAGGCAATATCGTAAATTTATTTAGTGGATCTTTCGAACTATTATTAGGGTGTTTGAACCACTTGTATGGTTTTGATTACATATTATTTATTGTTGTATACCATATTACAATGAAAAAATACCATTATTGAATGAATTGATAAATGGATTCTACAAAACTTCCCATCATTTTTTTGTGTTCGTCATACCCATTGGTAAAATCACGGGTCAGGCAATGGATACACATCATAGAAATTGATCCAAAGTTTCTAAAATGGATAATCTGGATGAAGTTTTGCTAGATGGTGGTTTGTGTCACTCAAAAATATGATTATATGCATTAACTTTTCGTATCATCTCTAGCAATTGATACTCACATGACTATATTTGAGGAGTGGATAAAATGTAATTTCTTGAACATCAAGTGATCATGGCTTCAACAAGAGAAAGCAAACATGTTTGTCTTCTTAGTGCCTCTTTCTTTTTACTCAACAAAAAAGGTGTGTAGCATCTTCAATACCCAGAAATCCATATTGGGTCATAGGTGCAGATGCACCCACTACCCAAAAATCATTTTTCAAAATGTCAAAAAATTCCAAATAATTTTCTTGGATATACATCAACCCATTTTATGTTAGCAAAAAAAAAGTTTCGCCAAGAAAAGACATTTTTTGCGGGCTGTGAAAAAAAGACAAAGCCGGGTGCATCAAAATGACTTTGTACGTGACATTTTTTGTCTTTTTTGCACGGGACATAAAAAATATCTTTTCTTCTCGAAACTTTTTGTGCTAACATAAATGTCCTCGTGTATACCCGAAATTTTATTTGAATTTTTTTGATATTTTAAAAAATTCTTAAAAATGATTTACATAATGAGTGTATCTAGACCTATGACCCAAAAGACACTATCCGTTCAATATCAATCTTCAATTCGAAACACGAAGAGTAAGAAACGCAGGACCAACTGGTTGCAACATCATATGAAGTGTCTTCCAACTTCGTTTTCATTCTTCGAATATGATAAATTAATACAATTGCATGTGAAAAGGAGAAGATCTAGCTAGGGGTAACGAGCGGAAGCGTGGTAAAACAGTAGTAACAACAGTGTGTTTGTATGTTTTGAAAGCATCACTGTTGGTTAACAGGATAACGCTGTCCGACAGAAGCTGCAGAGAGTTGCAGCAGATTTTACGGCAGTTTTTCATAACCTAACAACGTTGGGAAGGTACACTGTCGTTATAGTCATATAGACAATTCATCGGGCGGTAAATATCGTTGACTCCACCATCTACGAAGTCGATCCGATTTGCGAGATTGCTCAGCGAGAGACTGAGCCTATAGGTACATAGCCCTACGGCTTGGTCACTTTGCAATCGCTGAACTGTGTTGCGTTTTTTTTAAGGTGGTTGAGACCACAGCATCTCCATGAAAAGATGTATACGGCATTTATTATTAATGTATTCAACGAAGGGCAATAACATACATCAAACAAGTCGAAGCCACCACGCCACACTTAGAAAACCGACAATGAGATCGAATGATCATGCAATCATGATCTCGTTTTCTAAACTCACATCAACGCCCCTAGTAATTAGATTGGGGGGCATTTCCAAGTCACACTATGTCGAACCGGGATCACACATCCAGTACAGTAGACGCTCAACGTGAACCGCATGCACACGCGTTCATAAGCCACCACCGCCGTCTTTAGGGCAGAGTTATGCTTAGTTTATAACCAGATAAATACATCAAACATGTTAGATGGACATTAAAATACTCTCTTCGATCCATATTAGTGGGCACAACTTTGTCTAGATACATATGTATCTAGTCTAAATACTTAACTAGATACATATGAATTTAGACAAAGCTATGCCCACTAATATGGATCGGAGGGAGTAGGAAAAAGCACATTCGACAAATGAGATTATGATAACCCACCACAATACCAAGCGTTGTCTATGTGTGATAGACCGAACTCCCAACACCGGGTATATATGTACTCTACTTAATTTGAACGCTCGATATAAACATTTATATACCTAGCATTTGTTTATCAAGGTGAGAACTGATAAGATGCTCTGTTATCTAATAAAAAATAATCGAGTTGTACTCATTTCTCAATGAGGCGCTTCTACTTTCATACCTGTTGGAGGAAGACCCAACCAGCCTTTCTTTCTTTTATTATGGTGTGAAAATCTAACGGCTCACTTGAAAGTATAATCATGACTCGTCAATCTAGCCGCCACCATTGTCCTTTAAATTGTTTGCCACCTCCCACTGCGCCCCAGAAGGCGGGGTTTTTCGGCGGTGAGCATGTCCCTTGAATGGTATGTCCAAATATGTAGATGCTAGTGTTATATGTCGCTGCCCCACTCATCCTCCCTCGCCTTGTTTTGGCGTCTACGATCCTTCCTTGGCAATAATTAATCGCTGCATAAAAGAGTAAATTTCACAAAACTACATATCACCTGAGCTTTTTATCAATTAGCAAGTAACATGCGTAAGTTAACACACGGTGTTGTTTCCATTGAGTTTTGTGGGTTTTTATCGTAAGAATAGTAGACGAATACGGTCTTGTATGCGTAAGTCTTGTGAATGTTTACTAGTATTACCAACCCCAAATAATAGAAGAACCCTCTCTCACTTGTCAAGACTATCTCCATATGCCTTGTCAAGACATGTGGGATCATTCCATCCATATAGAATTAAAAAAATTGGAACTAATGTTATGCTTAATTACCATGTGTCATGTGTGTTGGGGTGGTAATTTTATTTGTGTTAACTCGTTCAGTAGTGGGACAAAACACAAGTGTGAATTTGTGTGGCACAAGTAGATTTTTTTGTTTGGTCAATTTGTGGCAAATGCAAAAATATTATATATCTGAGTGTAAAGTGTCATCAATGTATTTCTTTTCATGACATCAGTTAGATTGATATCCGTAAGTAGCTATCTTATTTGTATTTGACATCATATATGTATCCTTATATTTCACAAACATAGTACCACTTTTTTTGAAACCCCGGTACAACATAGGCACACAAACCACACTCACTCACACAACTCCTACGAGACCAGAGTAGGGGAGTGTCACAATAATCCCTAATGGATTAAGAAAACAACCACTCTTCTAACCATCCAACAATTGTTGGTTTTCTGTTGTAAGTTTGTCACCCCTACTCGTGGGCACATGGAGTGATCACACGAAATATGGTTTTGTGACGTCACCTCAATACAGTGATTTCTTCATTTTTCAGGAATACACTTTGGCTCCTAGGTGCATATGTTCCTTTGCCAAAAAAAATTGAAACGTCGAAAACAATTCCGCGCAGACATCTCCACATTCTATGTGCACTCGTAAAGTTTCACGAAAACCCAATATTTTTATGGTATGTGCAAAAAGACAAAAGAATGTCTTGTGAAAAGACTTATGTTAGCACCGAAATTTGTCTTTTTTACATCCGTCGCAAAAACATTCATTTTTCTTGAGACGATTTTGTGAACACATGGGATGTGAAAATGTACACACGAATATATTTAAATAAAGTGTGCCTATGCATCCGGGAGCCAAAACGTTGCCCCCACATTTGTTTTCTCATTTAAGAACTTGAGCACATGGAAATGGGGTTCCTGGACATAAAGAACCATGAATATGATTATATGGGTAAACCATTGAATGCAATCATGACATCATACTAAAGTGTTTTTCCACCAACAAAATAACTTAAAAGAGTGTGACCACAGACCCCAGAATAACAGATGCACCAAAGTATGTCGCGATTGAACAATGTATAAATCGTCAAGTATGGAACCTTATGGTTTATGATTTGACACACTTTTCTGAAATCTTTTATTATTTGCCACATTGACCACCACATGTCAGTGACACATGACGTGGCAAATAATAGAAGTGAAAAGAAAAGTGTGGCAAATTGTTTTTTTTTTGAAAGATCATAAAATGAAAACCGACCAGAACTATCCCTTTGTGGCAATGATATGGTAGAAATCCACTTTGGTGAGAATTCCTAAAATTCTTCCACTGCGACGGAAATCACTATAAAAAGGGTTCCTTTACGAAAGAACATACGTGCATTGTTGTCGCGCCAAGTGTCAGTTTCTCCCTCCACGCGGTCCCCCGTGGATGCTTAAATATGCGACAAGTGGCAGCACGAGAGAGTTTTGGTGGGATTTCTGATTCTCACCGGAGGAGGTTACACGTGCATTTATTTTAAGATTCGTTTTTTAAACGAAATATGTTGAGAACCGTTTATCGAAATTATGAACCGTTTTCATAATTGAGATCCTCGTGTCGAGATCTTCAAAAGTAGATCCCATGTTGATATGTTTTGAGAAACTTTTTTACTCGTACTATGTACTCTCTATTCTATATACTTTATACATTCAGTAGCAGTGTGTACATCTAGTAGCACTGTGGTTGTACATCCAGTAACAGCGCGTAAGTGTACACCCAGTAACATCGTGTACATCCAGTAGCAACGTGAGTGTACATTCAGTACCAATATGTGTATATCCAGTAGCTGTAGTAGTGTGTATATCCAGTAGCAGCGTGGTTGCACATCTAGTAACATCGTGTAGGTATACATCAAGTACATCTAGTAACAACGTGAGCGTACATACAGTAACATATTTCTATATAGTTGTACAGTGTTGTCTATTTAATTTGTACAACGCGCTTTATTTTATTTTACTCGCTACTAAGTGTTGTCATTACCAAATAAATGCCCTACGGAACCGGAACCAGAGCGATCGATCGCGGAACGGATGTACACGGGGGCTTTGTACTGAACGCGTGTACAGGATCGATCCCTGCCTAGCGCGATGTACGCGCGGGGGCCTTCATCGTACAACCATCGATCCCAGCACGCGCGACGGATGTACGCGCGGGTTGCTTCCTTGCGATCCGCGGCCTTCGCGAAGTTTCGTTGCGCGTCCGTCCATATGCTGCCGTACGAGCACGTGGTCTGCCACTAGGTAACGTGATCGTTTTGCTTTCCGCTTCCTCTCACGAGGCTACACGTGGCACGCTGTACGGTGGCTAGTTCCCTTCACGAAGGGCAAATCGCCACTGCGACCCAAACAACCGGGCCACTTTCCCGTTCTCGTGTGGCAAATTGTAAAATCCCCTTTTGTACGATTCAACGTTTGCTGGGCTGAATTCGAATATTAGGCTAAACATACTACTGTGGCACCGGGCTGGTGAAATGATAAAAAAAGGTGGATGTTGATCTCACGGGTTGCTCTTCAGTTTGGAGTTCTTAGAGCATCTCTAGCAGAATCCGCATAATAACCGCCCGATGCAGATTTAAAACTGCAAAAACACGGAGAATAGAACCCGCAAAACTCACCGGCCCGTAAAACTTTTTGAGGGGGCCTGCAAATTCACCCTCCAAACCTTAAGTTCACAGATTTCGCGTCCGATTTTGCAGTGGCCTGTATCCACGCTGGGCGTTGGCGGGCTGAATATTCAGCATCCGCCGGTGACCTTCCGCCGTGGACCTCGCCGAAATCGCCACCGGAGTCGCCGGAAATTCGAAGGCACTGCCCGCCGGCCTCGGGGACCCTACGCCAGCCCGAGTGGGCTCCGTGAACAGCGGCAGCGACGGCCGCGACGAGCAGCGGCGGCGGCTCGACGACGAAGAGCAGCAGCGGCGGCCTCGAGGAGCAGCGGCCGCGGAGGGGCGCCAAGGAGCACGCGTCGCGGGGGGCTTCCTGCGCCGTCCGCCGGGGGGCTTCGTGCGTCGGGCACCGCTTGTCGGCCTTCCGTCGTGGGAGGCTTCGTGCGCCGGGCGCCGCTTCCGTCGTGGGAGGCTTCCATCGCCGGGCGCCGCTTCCGTCGCGAGGTCGAGAGGTTGGCGGCAGCCGTGAGGGCAGAGCGGTGGCGGCGGCCACGAGGTCGGCGGCGGCCGTGAGGTCGCGAGGTCGGCGGCGGCCGTGAGGGCAGAGCAGCGGCCGCGTGAGCTGATTTGTTGACCAGGGGAAGAAGATAAGGAATATTCCTGAAATATTCCTTTTTACAGTTTGTATATACGGTTTCTGTTCCGTGTCGCCTCGTTTTGAGTCAAAAAATGCGCGTTCCGCGACCCGCAAAACTGTTTTGCGGTTCCGCGTTTTGCAGGTTCTGCTAGAGATGCTCTTATATGTCCTTCGACAACCATGAATTTTCTTTTTCGAGGAAATCCCAGGTGCCCTTTATTTATTCATGGCCTATACCTCTCGTGAGAACAGCGGAGGCAGAGTGTAGCCACATTCTACTACAAATCACATGAGTCCATTGCAAAGCACATAATTAGCTTCCCATGGGGCATAGTTGATGGAGAATGTGTCGAAGTCGTTACTGAGCGCCTGGATCTGTTGAATGACTCACATCATCTCTGAACGCAAAGCTCTCCGGCACAATATGCTTCATTCCCAGGCTGACAGGAGTGGCTCCCCATCTTCGTGACAAACTAAGGTTCAGTATGAAGGAAGCATACAGGGCAACGAGAGTTCAAATGGTGCGCTGGTGCTAACGGAGAAAGTACATGGTGGCTAGGAGGCTGCCGACACTGGTGGATCAAACAACCATCGCCACCAAAGATGGTCCCCGCTGTATTCGTATTACAGTATATTATATTCCAAACTGTGACACGAGCAGTGGAAGACAACACGACCCAATCCAATGGATCATGGTTCTTGTCCCAAGCTCTATACAGAACTCGAGTGTAATGCTGTAACACGTGGAAGTTCAGAACTATCAGACACCTAAGAATTGTGTGCAAATTCTACCGCAAGTGTGGCCTGCGGGTTCTTGCCCATCATCATGACAATACATTGGCTCAAAGCTACTCCATTGAGCACAGCGTATAGATATTTGGATTACCAAACATTGAGCGCATCGTACAGATATTTGGATTCCAACTGGGAACGATTCCTTTC
The DNA here is from genome assembly GCA_947311845.1 of Poa pratensis. NCBI lineage: Eukaryota > Viridiplantae > Streptophyta > Magnoliopsida > Poales > Poaceae > Poa > Poa pratensis. The sequence goes on from CAMZMU010000041.1 coordinate 143,122,756, forward strand.
CAGACCAGACAAAGCACTTCACCAAGTGGTACAATATTCCAAGAGAACCTTCGTTCCATCAGATGCCACTCCAGGAGAACTTCACTTTTTTTTTCTCACACCAGGTCAAGGAGCACAACATCCAATCAACATAACATTTTTTATTTACACTGAAACACGACCTAAGTAAAACTGGAAAATCTATCAGGCGCAAAAAGAAGCAAAAGACACCGATGGCATACTTACAGACTTATAAGCATAACTGGGACCAGAAAACGCTCAGCAGCTATCTTTCCTTCCTTTTGGTTAACAAGATATATTTTCCCATATTTGCTAAACTTTTCTGGAGTTGTGCAGATCTCAATCAGCTTAAAGTTGTGATTGAGCCCCATATGCACGACATCTCACACCCACATGTACAGATTTGCAATATTCAGATTAGTTAGTGAAGTTTAAACATCATATACAGCCAAGCGCTCGTCGATGGGTTACGGCAGATTGGACACCTTTTGCACTTATCAGCACAAGACCTAATGAGCAAAGAAAATGGTGGTTTGTAATCATCAACAGACTGAAATGCCCAGTTGCAAAGATGGAAAACAGCAAAGAAGCAGTTGAATCATACTTGCATAAAGTTCTGTGCCGGCAAGGAAGTAAACCATGCATATTTCTCCCTCGTAGCAAATCCTACAAAGTACCTTGTCCTGAAACGAAGGGAATTCGTTTGGCTTGTTAACAGAGAGAATGACGACATACCAGCCGGACATTGATTTCAATGAAAAATGAGCCAGGACAAGTCAGAGAAGTACATTCTGAAGCCTTTCATATTCCTGCTGGGTGGACTTTGTGATTTCAGATTGCTCTCCCAATGCAGCCTGGAGTCTCCAAACCTGGCAAATAATAAGTAGGAAAGTTATTGCTTCTGTTGATAATCATATGAAGTGAATACAGTTGTAACGTTGTAAATGATTCTCGAATCGTAGAACGGCAAAATGGATACCTCTTCTGCTAGATCCTTCTTAGGCATTTTCTTTACTACCTCAGGTGGGTAGCCTGAGAATGTGTTGTACCTTCAACCAAAGGAAAATAAACATACAGCTTCAGAGACCTTGTAAACATGAAGCAATGACAAATAGCAGCAAACTAAGAAAATCAACACAATATATATAACGTATGAACAAACTGAAATCAATAATAACATACCCATTAGATTCAGTATAAAAGAGCCGGGCCTGCTCTTCTTTGCTCCCTTCATCGATAGACCACCAACCAAGAAGCCTGAATAACATATATACAGATGCTACCATATTAGAAGTCGGTAATACTATTATAATTTATATGCCCCATAGCGTGTCTCCAAAAATAAGGCAACAAGAAAATAAATAGATAGAATAATAGCTCATAGTATCTGTCAGTTCTACCTTGAACCATGGTGAAGAAAAGCGAAACAATCACGGACATTCGATGATACTGTAAGGTAATTAGGACTAACTGGTCCATTACGCAATAGCAGAACAGCTTTCTCCACTAATCTTCCTAGTGAGAATAAGACACCAGCTCCTTGTAGAATAAATAGTGGGGAGAAAAGAGCAAATATCGGAATGTTGCGTGCACTAGGTGGTGTACCCTGAAAAAAAATAGAATTAAGCTGCTAATCAAGTGAAGAATGGCTACAATAGTGAGGTTATGAAGATCACAATGGATCCAATTCAGTTACCAGGAAGTTCTAGCTAGTTAAGTGTTTTTACTTTTTATTTAGCACCCTGTTGAACACCATAAGTCTGTTCAAACTAGTTGCCAATGTTTTCAAGAATTCAAGCAATGTGTTCTTTTGAAAGAAAGAGAATGATATTGTTTCACTGGCAGTTTTAAATCAGCCCAGTGTCAAAGTAGAGATGACCCAAATCTCAGCCTATTTCCAATGTATACATATGATTTTAATGGCAAGTACCTCTAGCCGCATACAAAGCAAAACTTGGAAAACCACCAGTGGTATTTTCATGAAATGACCTCCTATGTCTGGAAGGCCACAAAGCCTCTCTTGTTCATGGTCTTCCAGTGATGGGAGGACAAGACCACTCTCCCAATCACGTATCTAATCGATGTTGATGATGAGCCAGCCTCCCCATGAGTAGGAGGCCTATGAATCATGGGATTAAACCATCTTGTACAAACAAGAAAAGCAAAACACTCCGCTATCCTGTATAAACAATTTGATATATTAGGCTATTATACACCCCAGCTGTTAAATAAGAAAGCTATTGAGATCAGTCTCACCCATAATTTATGAATAAATCCCACCATCCCAAAGCACCAACATCACCTGTCATATACAAGAAGCCACTATTACAACATAATATCTTGCAAAGTAAAGAGCCCATGAATAAAATTATTAAATTAGATATTGATCTGATAGGATGTAACCCCGATAGGCTTAGAAAGTATATAGATAGTTTCTACAACCTATACATCAAAAATCCTGCTTGGCAGTCTCAGAACAAGATTGTCTCACTTTCAAATCCTAAGTTGCCCAAAAGAATATCTCACAGTGACAGTCATTCTACTACTCGAGTGAACAAATAAAGAACCTTTAGAAAGCCTACGCATTCCACCCTATGCAACCTTGGCAAACAACATTCAACTTTAGAATGTAATCAAGCAAAAAACAGTTGATGCATGGCATATTTTCTTTGTTTAACTTGGTGAGCCTATAGGAGAAGGAGCTGCCTCAAAACATCCACTTGCTATAGTCATTAAGCAAAAACAGAATATTTGTCAAAACAACAATAAGAAACTTTTTTTAATAATAAGACGTAACAATTGGAAGGCAAGTCAGGAAACTTTACCAGACAACTTGAGAAGTGTGAAGGTTGTAGCAGCTATAAGAAACACCATAGAGATTGCGACCCAAAAATGCTGGTAACAAAATCGAAGTCATTTAATATCAGATAAATGTTATTACTCTACTATATGTAACAAAAAAGACTAGTATTTTTCACAAGTTGCGCAGTCAAACTGTAAAAACTTGACAGTGATATACAACAACAAAACACATGCTGCATGTGAACATGGTATTCGCGAAAATATCTTTTAAAATACTTCCACTCACTGTATTTTATTAATTTGCACTGACATACTCCTCCAGTTCAAAATTTGAACCTTGGATACATGAATACATTGAATTATTATTTGTGGAAAACGTCCATTTTTCAACTTTCCAAGTTTGGCGTTCAACCATAACTCCAAACTGTCCAAAATGACCATCGAGCTTGAAAACATCTAAGAACACAGCATTCCAGCAATCTACAAGAATGTTGCCCTGATGTGGCATCCTGTTTGACAAAGGGTTGCTGACATGAGACATTGCAGAGTAAGTTTATTAATCCTCTCTTGCCCTGAGTGGCATCTAATTTGACATGGGTTGCTGAGACTACGTTGCCAGCAGCAGACCAATTAAATCAACAGAACAGAATAGCTGGCCTCACATGTAGATCTCTCACCCTCTTTGCGACACATCCTCAATTTTCATCCTGTGGCAAATATTGGTGTCCTGAAGTACCTTCGCAAGCTACCTGCCGCCACACATGCAGAGTCCATGCTGCTAGTGAGGTTTCCTCCCGAAATTTGGTGTTTCATCACTAGCCCAATACACGCCCGGCCTCCTATCACTCTCTCTGCTCGAGAGACGGTGAACGTGAAATCCAAATTATGGCTCTGGTCTAGATCCAAGAGACGGCAGCATCAATGGCTGGGCCTGCTCCTCCCTATCTCTGATCATGCTATCTTCTAGCACGTCCAAGGAACAACAGGAAGAGAGGGGTGCAGACGATAATTATGTGGCCCCACTATCATTATTTTTATTTTGCTGATATGTACAGTGGTCTGCAGTTTAAGGTTGAAAGTGATAGTTGAAGCCTTGGAGCTTGAAAAATGTAATGACCCACTTGAGTTTTGAAAATATATTAGGATAAAATTAGTGGTCAAAAGTTCCAATTTTAGGACACTGCCAGTGTAAAAAAATGACATTATTCTGCAATCTAGAGGAACTGTGATTACAAAAAAAAAAGGTGGAAATATGTGTGTTCTGGAAACTATCAATGTAAGGGAGTTAGTATGTCGATACAAATTGTACACTACAAGTAGAGTGTCGCAGAGAATGATCCAACCATATATTTGGTGAAATAACACTTAGCTGATATAGTTGTGCATTTAACAGTAATTTCATGATAAATTGATGCAAGATATATCAACTGTTGGACTAAATTTCTATTTTTTGCTACACAGAATCATTCATATAAACCTGCTATAATGTGGAAGAGGTCATATATTGCATTGTATCGTACCACTTAATTGTTACATTCCGACGAAGGAAAGAAAAAGTTAGCTATCTGTTGCATGGCTTCCAGTTCTATAATTAAGTGTCACTAGTACCTAAATATATTATTTTTCTTGTGAATAGAAGGTGATGAAGTAAAAAAGATGTTTAACAAATAAAAGATGAAATGTGATATAATGAAGGTTTCCACTGACAGAGCCATTAATATGAGATAACTTACAGGAAGCGTCTCCCAAATAGCTTCATCACTCATGCTTTCTTCGTCTCCTGGCATTAGAGCTTTACACATTCTGAACAATGGGCATCACATAAAACGAAACATTTAGGTAATTGGGTGCTAACATGCTAAATGTCATTACTTATATCTCAAGAAATACAGTTCATTACTTCCGCGCGAACGCTATCATTTTATTTGTATGTACAGTGTGAGGAAGGGGAATACTACAAGTACATTTATATTTGCACGAGCTAGATACTATTGATACTTTTACATTGGAATGGAGCTGTAGATCTGTGATGTATACAGCTCTTAATGCTTATTAGTGAAACATAGTTGGATTTCTTACACAGTAGTAACAGCGAGATATATCCGATTAATATGCACCATTGTAATCTATACCCACCAAAAATAAACGATTTAGATCTCTCTTTTCTTAATTGATATGAGAATTGAAAGTCTATTTGAGCGAACATGGAAGCTATCTAACATAGTTTAAAGAGATGTAGCACATAGTTGATTTCCACATGCTGACAAACAACAATGAAAGGGAAGGGCCCAATTTTAACAGTTCAAACCCAAGTTCTTCAATTTCAGAAGCTATAATATTGCAACCAACAGAAGCAAGATTAGAAGTGTGATTACAAGATAGCACCTCTATTCCTGAAAAGAACGCTTATAAAAAAATTAGAGTAAAAAAAACGTGAAGTTTGACCAAATTCATAGAAAAATAGTAACATCTACAATTCCACATCAATATCATTAGATACATATGAAATATATTTTCATATGATATCTTTATAATATTATAGTTGACATTTTTCTGTAAATTTGGTCAAACTTTGCATTGTTTGACTCTGAAGAAGACTTATAGGCCTTCATTTCAGGAACCAAGGGAGTAGAAACTGAACTTTAAAATAACAATCAGTATCATGGCCATTTGTTAATGCTTGGAACCCAAATACAAACTATTTGCCAACACACTAATTTGGAAAGAGAGAACTGGTTACTTGGAACTTTGTCTAGTTGAAAATAATGGACAAAAGAAGGCCCTTGAGAACAGAGAGGTAAGAAAAAATGAGCCAGTGATTAGACTTCCTTCATATTTTTCTAAGGGAAAATTGGTTATTTACCCAAAACTTGACAGGCCTTGGATTATTTACCCAAAGTTGGATATGCATTGGTAAAATGCCCAATATAGATTTAAAAGCAAAACAAATACCTAATAGGGATCTAAAAGCAATTATAGCAGCCTCTTTCGATTAGAGCTGGTCAAAAAAGTTAGTTGGGTCAGATCTTATGCGTACGTGCGCCTCTCACCAGCCCCTGATTCATTCATTCAATCTCACGCGTACGGCGTACATGCACCTCTCACCAGCGCTGCCGGATCAGTTCACGCGGTGCCGCTGAGTCAGCTCACGTGCCGCCTCCGGAAGCAGCAGATCAACAGGCATGCGCCCGCGTTCAGCGTTGAGCGACAATCGTTCTTCCGTCACCGTATCTAAGCGTTTACGCTGCTCCTTGTTCATCATCCAAGTACACCTTAACTGGATAGATCATACATCTATAATATAGTAGAAGCGTACACACTAGAAGGCATGCATTGGTCGTACAGCAATACTAGAAGAATAGACCCCGTATCTAACCTTAACTGCTTGTTAATCCATCCAAGTGTTTACGCTAGAAGGCACGAGGTATAGGCGCACAAGGCGGAACGGTGGAGGCGTGGTGGTTGATCGCTACTCCCGGCGGCGTTGGCGGGATCTGCAACCTAACGACCTGAGGTTCGTGATCAAGTCGGGATCGATTTTCTTTTTTCTTTTTGAGGGGTTGATCGAAAATGACCCAACAATTCCCTTTTACCAATATTTGCACTAGAAATATTGTTTTTTGCTTTCAAGTCTCTAATGGGTATTCCACCAATGTACATCCAACTTTGGGTACATAATCCAAGGCTAGTCAAGTTTTGGGCAAATAACCAATTTTCCCTTTTTCTAAATTGTTGGTGCAATTAAGGGTTTGACCAACACTATGACAGTTGTTAGCTAAAGCAACAATCAGTAATGAGACCGAATGCAAATTTCGCGTGTGGGTGCAGCCGCAACCATTTCCAAAAGTGCACTTTAAACATTTAAATTTTATGGAGAAAATCATTAACATAGAGCATGCTATGACATGTACACTTATAATAATATGCAAAATATGACTATTCATAAATTATACAGAAAAATGCACATCTATAGTTACTACATTTTAAAAAGTTCTAGCCTTATTTTTGAGGTACTTACATAGCCTTTTTTTGGCAAAAACAATTGCCAATGCACATGCTGTACAGCTTTGAATACTTTTTCACTTTTTTTATATGTGCAAAGTCTATTTTTATAATATAGAACAAGTGCACGCATGTGTACGAAGTCATTTCCCTACTGAAGTTGGCCTAGCATGAATTTTTCTTATGGAAGTGGGGGTTGTGAGAAGATGAACCTAGCTGCTTGCACCACATTAAGAAAAGTGGGCAGATTGTTTCTCTAGATTTTCATATATAATTTTGAGCAGTAGAAAGCTAAATAATGTGCAGGAAGCACGAATGTATAGCATGACAGCTTTCACTTATGCTGGTTATCTAGTCAGGAGAAGAATCAACAATCGAACAGAATAAACAATTTCGGCCAAAAGGTTTTAAAAGATAATGCAATCAGGCAAACTGGCTAGCCCACTCATTCATGCCCATGCGTATAAGTAAAAATGGAAATTCTGGTACTGGTATTGTAGACAAAGAAAAAGAGAAGCACATCTTACCTAAAATTGTCAATAAGAATAATCACTTCAAAAGTCAGCAGAGGAAGGAACACAATCTTCATGTCAACAGCTGGATGATTTCTAACTGGGCAAGACCAAAAGTAAAGGAAAGGTCAATAGAGTGGAGCTGACAACATATAATTTGACAAAGCTTCATTCATCTAGTAATTTCAGAACATACCTCTTAAACTTTCAAGATAAATGCAAAGAAGCAGCTCGAACGCAATTAGCAACGGCGCTGCGACAACAGAATGACAAGGAGCCCACTACACAGAGGCAGGCATACACTAATCAGATCCAATGCATGGTAAACTAACAATACTTGCATACAAAGAATGCAAGAAACAAAAGCTTGGCAAATCAGCAATGTATTCTTACATGACGCCCATGAGGTAATGAAGGGGCCGGCATTGAAAACCTTCCACGGGCGGCGACAGCATGAAATAGCCATAGCGGGATGAATATAATCCTGGGTGATCGAAGCAATGAACATTTGGTATTAGGTTTGTCATGGCACACACAAACCAGTTGTGTTGCATTAATTCGTCTATTCTACTTATAGGAGCTCTAAACGTTCCCAAAACACGGCCATTGTGAACAACAGGATCTTAAGTAGGGTTACCAAATTCAGCCGGAAAGCTACGGTAGTTCAGCACGAAAACAATCATAAGCCACGGTGCGCACTAAAGACCAAAATCTAAATCATCAATGGCCCATCACATTCAACTTCCCCCTGCCTCGTTCATAATAAGTCATACGCAACAGGGCAGGCGAGTCCACCGCACGAATCAAACCGACACAAAAAAGGCGGCCCCCAATCCGCCGCCCAGGAAACACAAATGTATATCATGACAGCACACACAAACCAGCGAATGTAAAGTACAGTTGTGTTGCATTAATTTTTCTATCCTACTGATACGGGCTCCAAACTTTCCCGAAACACATGGCCATTATGAGCAACAGGATCTTAAGTAGGGTGACCAAATTCAGCAGGAAAGCCACGGTAGTTCAGCACGAAAAGAATCATAAGCCGAGACACCGGCCACGGCACGAACTAGAGACCAAAATCTAAATCATCAATGGCCCATCACATACATACAACTCCCCCTGCCTCATTCATAACAAGTCATACGCCCCGGGGCAGACCGCAGACCAGTCCACCGCACGAATCAAACAGACATCCGAAGCCACTGGCCCCCAATCCGCCGGTGAGTAGAGGTATCGCTCGATTGTCTGGCCTCAGTGGCCTGCATCTACATACCGGGGAAACAGAGTAGCCCGTACCCAAATCAGCAGTCTCCACCCACACCTACCAGCAGTCGCATCCACAACTCGAGAAGACGAAACCCGACCAGATCGACGCGCGGCGGGGCCGTGGTGGGAGAAGCGCGAGCTAGCTAGGGTTTAGAGGGAGGACATACCACCAGGAGTAGTCGGTGCGGCCGTCGACCCGGAGCGCGAGTAGGAGCGTGAAGCAGAAGAGCGCTGTGTGCGCCGCCGCCGCCTGCGCCGTCTTGCCCACCCCCGCCCACGTCTGCGCCCGCCGCCGCTGCATCTCCTCCTCCTACCAGAGCAGAGCCTCCTCTACGGGACTTGTTCCTTGCTCTCGGGGGGAGTAATGGTGGGGGATAAAGCGGCGAGAGGGAGGGTTTCTCTTGTTCTTTACTCTTCGGTGATGGACTATGATTAGAGGTCAGGAGTATACTAGTACGATCCTCTCTTCCTCCGTCTTTGTGTCTCTAGTACATCCGCTGTTTGCTCAGCAAAATATTCCGGTGAGCGGACGGATGATGACGATGGAATGTTAATCGGAGGAACGGATTGGGTTTGGCCGGGTCTGCCCTGCTCTGCTCGGATCAGATAGGGAGAAGCAACGAAGGAAGTCTCTTGGATCGGGGGATGCCGACGAGGTGGATATTTTTTCCAGCAGCCGGTCCTCCGTTTTATTGTTGTTTTATTTCCTGCTTTTTAAAATCTTTTTTAGTTTCCTGCGTTTGTTTAATCTGGGTCTTGCTCTTTTGGTTCGGTGGATCCGACCGCACCCCGGCGTCGCTTGCACGGCACGCCCACCCTCACGCACAACACACATCACGACGCTCCAATCACACTATCGGCTGACCGACGACCCAGTACCCGTGCCCGTGCGCCGGCGTTGGGAAAAAGTCCAAATCAAACCTAAACTTGTAGGGTTAAAGTTAAATCAAACTTTAAACTTGCAATCCTCAAAATCAACACATTGAACTTTCGAATTCAAGTCTATTTTAAACCCTAAACTGTTTGGCGCACCACCGGGAAAGCAACAATCCTTACCAGAATAATGTGGGTCTACCAAGCATTTCCATCCTCGTCCTCGGTCTCTAAAATTTCTCAATCTCCCAAATTACAACCCAAAAACGGCGACCGCGATGGCAAACCGGCGCGGCTGCTGCGACATGCCTCACTCGTCCATCGCAGTGGGCGACCGAAAAGGCAGGGCCATAGCGGTTTGGTAGACTTTTCATATCGGTAGACATATCGGCGCCAAAACCTAGGACCATCCATCTCTTTTCTTCTCTCTCCCTCTCCTACTTGCTTTCCACTTTTGTTCGTTATTGTCTTGTTCTAGCCGTATGTGATTGCTGACTACACAAGGTAATCCTATATGGTCTCGCAAGCCATCATGACCATCTCGTTGCGGGAAATTTTCTCAACGGCGCACCGTGTAGTGGTTAGCGCCATGGTCGACATATCGACAAACACCTCGTCGGCGTGGACGGACAGGTTTCACCGTGCACGCGTGGCAGCACCCGACGGCGTTGACCTGGTATTTGGCCCGCAAGTCCAATCCAAGCAGGGGGGCAAGCGATGGCGTCGGCGCCCGTCGTACGTTCCAGCCGGAGTGTTGCGGCCGGCGGGTGGTCGAGGCTACTAGTCTGCTCCTTTGGAGCCAGCTGTTGCGCTCCTTGAGTGCCAGGTTGCGATGGCGCAGGGAGTTCGTCGGGTTGCTGCGCTCATGTACGGGGGTGTGGGTGCGAAGGAGTTCGCTGGGTTGTTGCTCTCGTGTACGCCCTGTCGGCGGGGGTGCGGGGGCGAAGGAGTTCGCCGTGATGGTCTAGTACACACGCCCCACGACCTGCTAAATAGGTGCGAGTGCACGATATTCGCCATAGTCACCTGCAGGCAAATGCGGAGCAAAGGTCGCATTTTGGTGGAACGCTCGAGCAGGAGGATGAGCGCATGCTCATGAAGCTAGTGCCGGTGGGCACGGCGCCCCGCCGCTGAGGAGCTTCCGACACAGACTAGCGTTCATCATTATCGTCCTCCACACGGGATCGTCGGCCCCAGATGCGCGCATGCAAGGCTCCAAGACACTCTTATTTCTCCGACGACGGACGAGCCAGTGGGAGCACGCCAGAATATGACACATATGGATCTGTCATGTGGACCAAGTCAACAACCCGGTTTTGACTTGCCACGTCAGCGTAATTCTAAATCTGACGTTTGTAGGGTTTAAAATAGACCGGGATTCAGAAGTTCGGTGTACTGATTTTGGGAATTGCAAGTTTAAGATTTAATTTAGCTATAAGCACTACAACTTCAGGGATTTGGACTTTTTGAGTTTTTTTTCGATCGCCGGCCTCGGTGTCGGCACCCGGGCGACGACCCGACGAGGGCGGGTGGTGTGGGTTCGGCGCATTCCGAGACGGCGGATGACGGCGACGGGTCCGTGTACGTACTGGGTTTTCCAACGGCCGATTGATGGATCAATCATGCGTCCGGCTAATAAGCATGGCTGCTGTCTTCACTGTACGATCAGGAGGGACTGGTTGATAGCTAGCCACCGGAAAGGGCTTGCGGCAGATTAGGAAATTTTGAGAGAAAATTCAGTATATACTCCTGATTCTTGAATGCTTGGATCGTGACATGCATCGCTTCCTTGCTTGCACCAGTTTCTAGCAGCGCATACTTGTTTCGCAAGTAGTATTGTCACCATCTAATACTACTAAGTCCGTTCCGCGGATCCATTTGCAACGCGCCGTAGATGATTTGTGGGTGATTGGTCGTTAAGGATAACGAGCGAATTTAAAGATTGGTTCGGTTCGTTATATCTTCGCGCTCGCGAGCAACTCGTTAAATCTCGTTAAGAAGATGTATCAGGGTATTCAGGAGCAACAGATTTTTCCTCCATATAAACAAGATTTTTTGGTTCTCTTGATGGGCTATTTGCATATTAACATTAGATGGACTACATTATAAGGCTAGCCATGCAGATTTACAGCCTGTTGCGACGATGTTAACGAGCTTAACGAGTAGCTCGTAAAACTCGCTAAATTGATTATTTAACTCGTTAGCGTTAACGAGCTAAAATTATTGCTCAGCTCAGTTCATTAAGAAAACGAGCCGAGCTCAAACGAGTCGAGCTACCGAGCGCTCATTAAGCTCGCCGAGTTTCGAGCTTTATGTCCAGTCTAGGCACGGTAGTATGAACATTGAAGTCGCTCGTGGAGCCCTTTGAACTTGTCTAATGAGTACTTTTTTTTTTGCGAAATGTCTAATGAGTACTTTAATTGTTCATTTTTGTATTACGGGAACGATATTGAAATGGAGAGTAGCGTCGGAATCTAACCTCGAAATTATTCGGGACAGTGACAGCACGCCTGCATCATCATAAGCTTATCTAGGAGAGCTTTCATCGATTACTTGAGCAGCTGCCGCACTGGTTTATTTTATTAGTGATAACTTGACCCTATCTTCAGTCATCCATTCCATGATACTAGGTTAAAATTGCATATAATCATGTTATATACCGTGGAGATGTGATTAGACGGTGAAATACAGTATTTTTCTGCTGCCATTGCGCGTGTACATAGCTTTCATGCAGTATTTTATTTCTTACTAGTATATTTTTATTAACATTAATTGATGATTTAATGAGCAGTGTATACCAAATGGATAGTAGAGACGTATAGACAACATGCAACATCACCGTACTGGCTTGATGATTGGTCTAAACTTGTTTATTTTTTGTCTTCCTAACTGAAATATGATTTATTTTCATGCACTTCGGTCATCCTAGCCAAAGGTATAAGCCGTGTAAATATTCCACGATCTAAATTGTCGTTGTCTTAGGCCTGCTTGGACCAGCGTTTATTAGCCTAAACGACCGGCTAAAATTATGGATCTGTGGACCTCCCACTGAGAATACGAGGGCAGGGCCGGTCCTGAAATTTCGAGGGCCCGGGGCGAAACTAAATTTAGGCCCCCTTAGTATAAATAAACATAAATGTGTGTTAGCGAAATAGAGAGTAAACAAAAGAAGTGAGACACAATTTCTTACAGCGAAAACCCTTACCGGAAAACGAAACACTTTGTCAACGTGTTTTGAATAAACTAACCATTTCCGATCACAAAAAACCATTACGGAGAAAACAAAACATTTTGTCAACCTATGTTGAATAAACTAGCCATTTTCGATGACATACCTATCTCTTGTTCACTGTTTTAGAGTAATGAGCATACGAAAAATATCTTGCCTTGGCATTTAAAGGAAAAGTAATATTATCGGGTCATAAATACTCACATGAACTGGTTTTTCACCGAAATTAGTAGCAGATTTTGTAGAAGATGAATTAAATATATGATCACAATCACTCACATTGTTATCATCCGCGTTGATATCAACATTGTCTTCCGTATGGATATCATCTTCAAGATCCGTCCAGATTTCTTGAAGCGCTTCACAATAACGCTGAAAACAAAAAAATGTAATCAAAATTAGGGCGTAAACCACCTATACTAGAAAAGAAAACTAAAGAAAATCGAAATTAATCAATCAATGTACCTGGGTCCGGCGCGCGGCGCTCGACGCTCCGAAATATGGAACCAATATTAGTGAGGTGAGCAGCCTGCGCTTAGGCGTGTGTGCGGACGTGCGGCGGGCGAGGCGAGAGATGAGGCACCGGGAGATCTCCTGGTTTTCCATCCATCCAGCGTCGATCTAAACGAGTCATGTCCTTGCCGATCGCGAATTAGGTCTATCGATAACTTTCTTTTTATCACGGAAACGAGCGGACAGAGGAGACACAAGGCCCAGTCGGCCCAATCTCTAGTTCGTGGCCACGGAATGGGCTATTTACCTTTTATTTTTTTTCTACACGCCATATACTGTACCTAGTGTACATATACCTCTAGGGGCCCCCAAATTTCCAGGGCCCGGGGTGGCCGCCCCTCCAGACCCCCCCCCCCCCCCCCAGGGCCGGCCCTGTACGAGGGTACAACGCACTGACCTAGGAAATATTCCGCACTGTAATCCCGGCGATCCAAGCAGTTGGGTCGTGGTGTTTATCAAGCGGGGTGCTAACTGACGCTCTTCGACGTGCTTTCATTCTGCGTTAGTCAATCTCTTATAGTGTATTGAAATACTCAAATACCTAATTAGAAATTGACCTTGCTCACATCCAAATAATTCGGCATATTGAGCAACTGCGGCCTGGGCTCCGCCAAAACAAAGTAATTCACTTTTTATGGAAATTAATCTTTAACCTAGATAATTGCTCGAACGCTGATAAAATTAATTTCAGATTCGCCGCTTTATCAAGGTGATGTTATTGCACACTCTTCTAATTTGCTGAGTAATAGAAGCAAGTTTGTTGCAATTTTTTATGTCATTACTAACTATATCAAAGCTGGCCAAAATCGCGGCACCGCAGCGAGCACGCACTGTAGCTTAGCTATAGTAGTACTGTTCATCTACAGTGTTGAACAGTAAATCGATCCCCGTCGTCGTCTCCTTCGCCCCTTCCTCCCCCCAGCCCCTCCCTTCCGCCATCCCTCTTTCCCAAGTCGTCGCCCCGTTCCTCCTCGCTGAATCAGATCGAGCGCCTACCGACGAGAAGATGCGCCGCCATGACTTGCTCGCCGGCGTGTGCACGCGTGCGTGCGTCGCCGCGCGGCGCCCCTTCGATCTGGACAGTAAGAGCTAGGGGAGCAAAGTTAAGAGAAGGCTTCTCAATAGGTTTATCATTTTTATCCTTGTCACTAGCTCCCTTAATAGGACTACGGTTGAGTAGGAGCCATTTTGATTAGATACCCGAGTATACACCTCATCCACCATTTTGCCTTTCATGTACCCAAAAAGTTCAATCATGGACTTCATGGTGATTGGGGCATCACCCTCGGGAGGGATTATTCCCGCTTCTATTAGTTCTTTGTCAAGTTGTTCTCTATCACGTTTTTCTTGTTCCTTAGCAAGTTTTAACTCTTCATCTTTAGCACGTTGTACTTCCTCCGCACTAGCCATCCTCCTCTTTAGGCGATTAAGCCCTTAATAAAGAGACCTAGCTCTGATACCAATTGAAAGGATCGAGTAGGTTGACTAGAGGGGGGGTGAATAGGCAACTACAAATTTTCTTTTTCTTTTAATACAAATTCGGGAATTGCTCAAATATAAGTTCTCTAGATATGCAACTAGATGAACAATCCTATATGATGAGCAATAAACAAGCTAACAAGATATTCTACACAAGATAAGCTAGCAATACGAGTAAAGGAAGGTTAAGAAATAACCACACGGTGACGCGGAGATGTTCTACCGAAGTTCACTTCCCAATGGAAGCTACGTCTCCGTTGGAGCGGTGCGGAGTCACAAAGTGAACTCCGAATAGCCTTGATATGGCACACCGTATCTCCCTCGTGTTATCCTCCCATGAGGAGATCCACGAGCCACTATATGATGCCCTCGAGGTCGGCAAAAAACCTTTACAAGGATGAGGCACACTCCACAACCGAATTGGAGGCTCTCACCAAATTCCCGTGGCTCCCAAAGCCACAAGAATCACAAGGCCGGATCGCGACTCCACAACTTAATTGGAGGCTCCCGGCTAATCCTTGTGGCTACCAAAGCCACAAGAATCACAAGTATCTTCTAGGTATCCAATGTATCAAGTTACACAAGATCTACAAGTGACTAGGTCGATGTAGACAAATCGGCTCGATGGAGATGCGGATCTAGGACTCCTCCTTCACTCCTCAAAGTATCAACGTGTTTGAGTGGTTGGAGTGGGAGCTCTAGTAGATTGAAGCTTGCAACAATGGTGGAGAGAGAGTGAGGAATCAAGCTTGATCCACCGGAGGTAGGTGGAGGGGTATAAATACCCCTCCCAGAAATCTGGCCGTTGGAGCTGTAAACAACCCGCAGCGGTAGTACCGGGCCTCGCTCGGTAGTATCGGCTGACAAGGAATTGACGGTCTGGCGTCAGACTGGTCAACGCCTTCTCCACGCGCGCATCGGTAGTACCGGACCGCCTGGTCCGGTAGTGCTCCCCACCCGGTAGTACCGCGCTTACTACCGGGGCTACTACCGGATAAAATCGAGCGAGTCCATAGAGCTTTTGGAGATCCGGTACTGGGCCCGGTAGTTCCGCATGGCAGTACACCCGGTAGTACCGGGGTGAACCCGGTAGTACCGGCTTATGCAATGAAGACTGTTTTTCTTCCATTTCTTGAGACAAAACCTGTGCAATATTAATTGATACAATCCTGCATCCTTTTAGCACACTATTAGACATTTAAGTGTGTTGTCAACAAACATCAAAACACTGTGGGAAGGATATGTCCTTTCAATCTCCCCCTTTTTGGTGTTTGATGACAACATACTTAGGAGAAACAAATGATTTGCAAAAGATAGACGGGGCTCTCCAAATTGTGTGTTTATTAGGAATTTGCTTTTGAATGCAAAAACACACCATATAAAATGGGCGGAGCTCCCCCTATATTTTACGAACCAAGCAAGTTCATATGGATAACAATTAAAACAACTTGCACAATATAAGCAACAATAAGCAAGTAACATACTAGATAGGTCTTATTACAATACCATAAGTTCAAGGCATGTCCTACAACATGCATAGAGAAGTTCAAAACGAATATCCAAATAAAGATAACAAGATGAAACACAAGCATAAAGATCAAACGAAGTGCAAGCTTGTGTTTCCACCCATGCAAATCCCACGGCTCATCCTAAATAGAACACATTCTCCCCCTTTGTCATCGAAATGCCAAAAAGGGAGAAGCGCGATGCTAACACGTCCCTAGGAGCATCAAGCTCCACCCGCGCCGTGGTGGGTCGAAGAGGAGGCCTGGAAGCGATCACCATGTGGAGGAGCATCTTGATCACTCCAGTAACCATGCTTGGACACCCATTCCTCCTTTGGAGTGATTACTCCTTCAGAACCATCGGAGACATAAATCTGCATATGCCTCATCATTGCTATGTGTCGTTGTGCTGCCTTCTTGTGTTGCACATGAGATTCATACAAACGGTCTTCCAAATCTAGTTTGAGGCAAAAGGCCCTCTTGGCCTTAATCTGCAGCTTCTTGAACCAAGAAGGTTCCTCAAGAGGAGGTGCACTCCCACTAGCTCTCTCAGCTTCAGCAGCAGCCTCGGGATCAAAGGGCTGGGTTTTGGGAGGAGCATGAGGCTTGATACGCAGTTCCTTCACAATGAGCCACAACGGGGCTGCCATCCTTCATGATATCTTCTCCATTCTTCTTGATAGCCCACTTGCGACGAATGAGCTTCATAATGAATGGGCCATAGATGGGGGCCCTTCTATCAATGATTGTGGACCACAAGTCATTCCACATCCAATCCATCACATCAAGCTTCTTGCCTTTGCCTTGATTTTCATATGAGAGCTTGAGAAGGTCAAACATGTAGCCATGAACCTCATCCCAGTTTCCACACGGGGAGCAATAGTTTCTCTATAGACACGGTGGAGAATCTCAAAAGGACGCACAAGATGAGCATTTTACCGGTGGTGCCTCTTTCCATAGTGATTGGTCCAAGAACATCCTTGGAGCTGGATCGATCATTGTCATGGCATCTCCGTCCACTAGCAACACTCTCACCCTTGTCTTCATAGCCTAGAAGCTCTCCAAACTCCGCCAAGGTGGCAGAAAGCAAGGTGTCCTTAGTCATCCATATAGGGTCCGGGCTTCATCATGGTCAAGGTAGACGGTGGCAAAGAACTGAATGATGTAGTACTCGATGTAGGGATAGGGATGGTTCTCCTTCATGATGTCAATCAGCCCAAACTCTTCACACATAGCAAGTGTCTCATCAAAATAGCCCTTGTGCTTCGTGTTTCTCATGTAACGAATATCAAGAGTGTGTTGGACAACCACGGAGTAATCCTTGTGGAGATAGATTTCCTTGTAGATGGCTTCTTGATCATTTGTGTAAAAGTGCGGATTCCGCACAAGAGGTGACCTCTCCTCAGCATAGGGATTCTCTTCTCTGAGCTTCTGATAGTCTCATTCTTCCATAAGTGAAGTGCTTTGCGGGCTCTCGTGGGGGGAGCAGTGGTGGTACGAGCAGGTGATTTTCTTCCCCTTGCTTGAGTTCTGGCTGTGGTGCGAGCAGGCAATACTTCCTCTTCTTCTTCTTCAATCTCATCCTCCACAAGACGTGGCTTCTTGGTACCACGGCGGCTACCTGTGAAACAGCATATAGGTAGGGCAGGGAATAGATGAGTGCACAAGTTCACGGATAAGGAATCAAAAACTAGCCAGTAGATGTAAAGAATGGTTGAATCGAGAAATTTGGAAAACCCGGTAGTACCGGGGTGAACCGGTAGTACCGGCTGAGCCGATTCAAGACTGAATGGCACAAACTCGAGAGATTCAACCATACATTACACATATGTAGCTAAACAAGGCCTAGGTGATCATCCATCCAACTTTAACCGTTGCCAATGGAGCTACAATGTTTCCTCTCCATACATCTAGGTTTCAAGATCTAGAAACAAAGAATGCAAAGAAGGGGAAATACCGGAGGCCATGGAGGAGATCGACGGGGATCGCTCCCACGGAGCAGATCTGGCCGGAGATGGCGGAGTCCGGCGGCCTAGGGCGGCGGTCGGAGCTGAGCACAGAGGAGGCGCGGGGTGGGGTGTTGTGCGGGTGGGGAAGAATGGGGAATAACCCCACCCGCCCGCACGGAATATCTAGATACCCGCGATTCCCGGTAGTACCGGGGCGGACATCCGGTACTACCGGGGCCTGAATCTTTGCGCAGCAGAACTGCTTAGATTCAGAGCCCGGTACTACCGGATCCCACCGGCGGTACTACGGGGACTCCTAAGAAACCCCAGTTTTCTCTTTTTGTGTAAGGAATTTGAACTTGTGCAAGATGGAAGTTGTTTTGAGATAGATGAAAGGCATAGGATTAGATCAACACACTGGAGATGGTACTTCATACTCAATTTGCAAGAATCAAACACACACAAAAACACCAAATTGAGCATGTTTTCCATAGGAGCACTAGAAAACCAATAAAATCCAAATGAAACCAACTCTTCACAGGAAGAGGGTGGTGGCCGAGGCCACCATGTATGAGTAGTGGTGTGATACCGCGAAGATATATCTTGGGTCCACGGCCACTACTCGTCATTTAAGCTCACAATTCATAACGAATATAGAGATGCAAATGAATTCTTACTATCGGCATAATGGGGGGAGGGATGGTCCAATGGATTAGGACCGCACTCCCCCTATGTCCATGCCTACATCTAAACCAAATAAGTATCGTCTAATATGGGTAGGTATGCAAGAAATCCACTAAATCCAATTGGATATGTCCACCACATTTAGTTCTCCTCTCAACTCCTTGAATCTTGCTTCACCAAGAGGCTTTGTAACATATCGGCGAGTTGATGCTTGGTGTTGACATACTTGATTGCAATATCACCCTTCTCAACATGGTCTCGAATAAAATGATACCGAATCTCAATGTGCTTGGTCTTGCCATGAAGAACCGGGTTGTGTGCAATTTTAATAGCACTTTCATTGTCACATAAAAGAGGCACTTTGTCACAAATGACACCATAATCCTTTAAAGTTTGCCTCATCCATAATAATTGTGCACAACAACTACCGGCGGCGATGTATTCGGCTTCGGTGGATGACGAGGCCACACAATTTTGCTTCTTGGAAGACCAACTCACAAGGGACCTACCAAGGAATTGGCATGTACCCGAAGTTGATTTTCTATCCATTTTGCAACCCGCCCAATCCGCATCCGAATAACCAACAAGATCAAAGCTTGTACCATGGGGATACCAAAGACCATAGTTGGGAGTATCCAACAAATATCTTAGAATCCTTTTGACCGCGGTTTCATGACTTTCCCTAGGACTTGATTGGAATCTTGCACACATACCCACACTAAACATAATATCCGGTCTAGATGCACAAAGGTAAAGCAAAGATCCAATCATAGAACGATAAAGCTTTTGATCAACTTCCTTACCATCCGGATCTAAGTGAAGATCCGCCTTGGAGTCCATGGGAAACTTATATGGCTTGGCATTGTTCATATCAAATTTCTTGAGCATGTCCTTAACATACTTGGCTTGACATAAGAATGTTCCTTCTCGAAATTGGTGGATTTCAAAGCCAAGAAAATAATTCAATTTTCCCATCATGGACATCTCAAATTCCTTGGTCATTAGCTTGCCAAATTGATCACTAAATTCATGGTTAGTGGAACCAAAGATAATATCATCAACATATATTTGGCATACGAAAAAATCTCCATTTACCCTTTTTGTAAAAAGAGTGGGATCTATTACCCCAATTTCAAAGCCACGGTCTACTAAGAACTCCTTGAGATGATCATACCAAGCACGTGGAGCTTGCTTGAGCCCATAAAGAGCCTTATGTAGTAAGTAGACGTGGTTAGGAAATTTAGGGTCTTCGAAACCCGGTGGTTGTTTAACATACACCAATTCATTTAGTGGACCATTTAAGAAAGCACTTTTAACATCCATTTGATATAAGACAATATTATGAGTAGATGCATAAGCAATTAGTAAGCGAATGGATTCAAGTCTAGCAACGGGGGCATAGGTTTCACCGTAGTCGACTCCTTCGATTTGGGTGTAGCCTTGTGCAACCAATCTTGCTTTGTTGCGAATGACTTGACCATGTGAGTCTTGCTTGTTCTTAAATATCCACTTGGTTCCAATGACATTATGGGAGGAGTCATTGGGTCTTTCCACTAATGACCATACTTTGTTGCGCTCGAAGTTGTTCAACTCTTCATGCATAGCCGCAACCCAATCCATGTCTTCAAGGGCATCATATACCTTGAGAGGTTCTAAGCTAGACAAACAAGAGACATGACCACAAAAGTTAGCTAATTGATTGCGTGTGGCCACACCTCTACGGATGCTCCCAAGGATATTTTCTTGAAGTGTTGTTGTTAGTCCAATTTGGAAGCACGCCGGATGACCCGGCGTTCCATGGCTTGACCAATGTTTCACCACACAAATATCTTCATTATTGCCTTCATCTTGCTCATGGTCAACCCGAAGTGGAGTTCTTGGGGTTGTGGGTTCATTATGTTCTTGTTCACCACTAGAGTTGGGTGGGTCTTGACCATTTTCTTGATCTACATGTTCTTGTTCTTGATCATTGATAGTTGTTGATCACTTGTTGAGGTAGATGGCTCAACTTGGGTAGAACTTGTTCCTTCTTCTTGAGTATCATCAATAGGTCCTTCAATAGGAATTAGTTCTCCAATCCCCATAGTTCTTATGGCTTGAGATGGAGCAACATCACCTACATCATCATGATCAATATGCTCCGCTTGGGAGCCATTATCCTCGACAAACTCCACGTTCATAGATTCTTCAACACACCCGGTGGATATGTTGAAGACCCTATAAGCATGAGACTTTGCGGCATATCCAACAAATATACCATCAAAAGATCTAGATTCAAATTTAGCAATTTTGCAACCTTTAATGTAAACATGGCATTTGCATCCAAAGACTCGAAAGTAAGATACATTTGGCTTTTTACCGGTGAGGAGTTCATATGGTGTCATGTTCTTGAGAGGACGGAAGAAGAGCCGGTTTGAGTAATGACAAGCGGTGTTGATGGCTTCGGCCCAAAAGTTGTATGGGGAATTAAATTCGGCCATCATAGTTCTTGCCATATCAATAAGAGTGCGGTTCTTCCTTTCGGCAACACCATTTTGTTGGGGAGTATATGCAGCGGAATATTGGTGTTGAATGCCCTCCCCACTTAGGAAATCATCCATAGTGTAATTCTTGAACTCCGTACCATTGTCACTTCTAATTGCCAAAATCTTGGAGTCATATTGGCGTTGAACTAGGGTTGCAAAGTCAATGAATATCTTTTGAGTTTCACTCTTCTTCTTGATGTAGAAAGTCCAACAATATCTTGAATAATCATCCACAATCACCAAACAATATTTCTTGCCACCAAGACTATCATATGTGGGAGGCCCAAAAAGATCCATATGAAGGAGCTCCAAAGGCCTCTTAGTGGAGATAATGGTCGTCTTGGGGTGATTCTTCTCATGCATCTTTCCGGCTATGCAAGCACTACAAGGACGATCTTTGGAAAAATTAACATCGGTTAGTCCTACCACGTGTCCACCCTTTACAAGAGTTTGTAAATTTCTCATACCGACATGGCCAAGTCGGCGATGCCAAAGCCACCCCTTGTCGCCTTTAGCCATTAAACATGTAGCGATTTGAGTGGTCTCTTTTGAGAAATCAACCACATACAAACCGTTTTCACGAAATCCAACAAAGGCGACATTGAGTGTTTGAGTGAAAAGGATGGTCACGTGGTATTTATTAAAAATAACGGTGTAACCGGCATTGCATAATTGACCAACGGAAAGTAAATTGTATGAAAGAGATTCGACAAGAAGGACCTTCTCAATGGATAACTCCGGAGTGATCACCAACTCCCACTACCTTGAGTCTTGCATTGTTGCCAACGGTGACATGAGAGAATGAGAGTAGTTGTTTCAATAAGTCCTTTACTAGTTCTTTGCTTCCGGTCATATGGGATGAGCATCCACTATCAATGAGCCATGAAGATCCACCGGAAGAGAAACCCTACAATAAATCAAGTCTTTGATTTAGGTACCCATTTTGGAATGGGTCCTCTTTTGTTAGTCACAAGGGTCTTTGGAACCCAAATAGCATAGTGATAATCATCTCCATATGAAGAGCCAACATATTTAGCAAAAACACAACCATTTGTAGATTTCAAAAGAACATATGAGGGGTTGTATTTTCCCGCAAAGTTATTGTGAGTGGCATTGCCCCTAGTGACATTACCACTCCCAATAGAGTTGTCATTTGCTTTGGCTAACTCCCCCTCCTTCACAAAAACAATATCTTTGGAAGGGGAGTCGCCTTCTTCTTCTTGTTGTTGACCTTCTTAGAGTTGGGTGTGAACCCAATTCCTTCTTTGCCAACCACTCCCTTTTGATTGCTCAAAAGATCATTGAGGTTCTTTTCCCCTTGGATACAAGTGGCTAGGCCCTTCTCAAGTTGGGCCTTCAACCTAGTGTTTTCCTCAATAAGAGATGCCTTGACACATAAAGGGTTAGTGGTACAAGCATTTGCATCTTTATCATTATGAGAAGTGGTGAAGCTAGCATAGATAAATTGAGCTTGTAGTTTGGCATATGACTCCTTGAGTGTAGTGAGCTCACTTGAGGTCACCTTGTGGGTTTCCCTAAGTTGCTCAAAACCCTCAAAGAGTTTGTTATGACTCTCTACAAGTTCCTCATTTTTACTTTTTAGATCAATAGCAATTTGAATAGAGGTTTCACGAGTTTCTTTTGCCTTGGAAAGATCCATGGCATGTGTCTCCTCAAGTTGCTCACGGAGCAATTGTTCCTCAACAAGTTGATCTTCTAGCTCACCAATTTTGTCGGCATGATCACATGCATGCCCTTCGAGCTCACAAATCCTAACATCCTTCTCATTAAGAAGATGCTTGGCTTCTCCATATTGATACATGAGGGCCTCAACCATTTTCTTGGTTGGACCTTGGAGCTTGCTAATGAAGATAGAAATTTTATCCTCTTCTTCAATTTTCCCTACATCCTCAACACAATCCAATAGTGATGGGTTAGAGGAGATAGTAATTTTTGGTGGGGAATTCACCTTGTTTCCTTGGCCATGAGGCACATAGGCTTGGAGATCTTGTCGTCGTTTGGAGATGAGAAGAGGTTGGCCAATGATGGAGGAAGGGTGCCCATTGCAAGAGCCGCCATTCCTACTTCTTCACTTGGTTCTTTATCCTCCTCACCTCCGGACTCGTATTCCTCTTGATGGGATGCCACAAGAGCCTTTTGAGGTGATCTCTTCATAGGTAGGCTTGGGGTGGTACTTGTTCTTCTTTAGAATGAGTTGACCACCATTATCCTCTCTTCTTTCATAGGGGCAATCCTTCACAAGATGAGTGTCCTTTCCACAATTGAAGCACATTCTTTTTATTGGTGGAGGGTTGCTCTTGTTCTTCTTGTTCCAAAACCGGGTGGCGGCAAGTGCAAGAACTTCATTGAGCTCACCCTCCAAGTCTTCTTCACCTTCATAGACCGGGCTTTCTTCATATCTTGGATGGTCTACCACACGAGCCTTCAAAGCAAGAGTCTTTGGGCCACGGACTTGGTTGAAAGACTTGGATGTGGACTTCAATGTATCATAGGTGACAAATTGAGCCAACATGTCATTGGGAGTCATTGTTGTGTAATCCGCTCTTGCATGAGGTTCATCACCATAGTTTCACTATATGGCATAATTGCTTGAAGGAACTTGGCCTTGACCCATTCATCATCCATATCTTCTTTCCATTTTCCCTACATGTCACCACAAGCTTGTAGAGTCTTCGGTAAAGTTCGGTTGGAGTCTCTTCGTCTAGCATGATGAAGTTGTCAACTTGATGTTGAAGGACGGCCGCATTGGAGCGTTGAATGCCCTCATTTCCTTCATACACGGTTTCAAGATAGGCCAAGCCTCATTGCAAGTTTTGAGATTCCGCACATGATCTTCATCATTTGCGGTCATAGCACTCTCAAGAATGTACTTGGCATTTGCATCAAGTTGCTCATCAATCTCTTCTTGCTTGGTCAATTGTTGGGATCAACGGGTTGAAACCATGTAGACCACCCTCCAAAGATGCACTGATGAGCTGCGAAAATAAGACTCCATAGATTTCTTCCAAGTGAAATAACGAGTATTATCAAGCTTAGGAGGGGGTCTACCAAGGTTGGTTATATGAGGTTGAGTGGTGCAACTTGAGTGAGATAAGAGCTAGGTGGAGCAAAGTTAAGAGAAGGCTTCTCAATAGGTTTATCATTTTTATCCTTGTCACTAGCTCCCTTAATAGGCTAGCGGTTGATGAGGAGCCATTTTGATTAGATACCCGAGTATACACCTCATCCACCATTTTGCCTTTCATGTACCCAAAAAGTTCAATCATGGACTTCATGGTGATTGGGGCATCACCCTCGGGAGGGATTATTCCCGCTTCTATTAGTTCTTTGTCAAGTTGTTCTCTATCACGTTTTTCTTGTTCCTTAGCAAGTTTTAACTCCTCATCTTTAGCACGTTGTACTTCCTCCGCACTAGCCATCCTCCTCTTTAGGCGATTAAGCCCTTAATAAAGAGACCTTGCTCTGATACCAATTGAAAGGATCGAGTAGGTTGACTAGAGGGGGGGTGAATAGGCAACTACAAATTTTCTTTTTCTTTTAATAAAATTCGGGAATTGCTCAAATATAAGTTCTCTAGATATGCAACTAGATGAACAATCCTATATGATGAGCAATAAACAAGCTAGCAAGATATTCTACACAAGATAAGCTAGCAATACGAGTAAAGGAAGGTTAAGAGATAACCACACGGTGACGCGGAGATGTTCTACCGAAGTTCACTTCCCAATGGAAGCTACGTCTCCGTTGGAGCGGTGCGGAGTCACAAAGTGAACTCCGAATAGCCTTGATATGGCACACCGTATCTCCCTCGTGTTATCCTCCGATGAGGAGATCCACGAGCCACTATATGATGCCCTCGAGGTCGGCAACAAACCTTTACAAGGATGAGGCACACTCCACAACCGAATTGGAGGCTCTCACCAAATTCCCGCGGCTCCCAAAGCCACAAGAATCACAAGGCCGGGTCGCGTCTCCACAACTTAATTGGAGGCTCCCGGCTAATCCTTGTGGCTACCAAAGCCACAAGAATCACAAGTATCTTCTAGGTATCCAATGTATCAAGTTACACAAGATCTACAAGTGACTAGGTCGATGTAGACAAATCGGCTCGGTGGAGATGCGGATCTAGGACTCCTCCTTCACTCCTCAAAGTATCAACGTGTTTGAGTGGTTGGAGTGGGAGCTCTAGTAGATTGAAGCTTGCAACAATGGTGGAGAGAGAGTGAGGAATCAAGCTTGTCCACCGGAGGTAGGTGGAGGGGTATAAATACCCCTCCCAGAAATCTGGCCGTTGGAGCTGTAAACAGCCCGCAGCGGTAGTACCGGGCCTCGCCGGTAGTACCGGCTGACAGGGAATGAGGCCTGGCGTCAGACTGGTCAACGCCTTCTCCACGCGCGCATCGGTAGTACCGGACGCCTGGTCCGGTAGTGCTCCCCACCCGGTAGTACCGCGCTTACTACCGGGGCTACTACCGGATTAAATCGAGCGAGTCCAGAGAGCTTTTGGAGATCCGGTACTGGGTCCGGTACTGGGCCCGGTAGTTCCGCATGGCAGTACACCCGGTAGTACCGGGGTGAACCCGGTAGTACCGGCTGATGCAATGAAGACTGCTTTTCTTCCATTTCTTGAGACAAAACCTGTGCAATATTAATTGATACAATCCTGCACACTTTTAGCACACACATTAGACATCTAAGTGTGTTGTCAACAAACATCAAAACACTGTGGGGAAGGATATGTCCTTTCACATGGCCGTCCGCTCTGGCCGCGTGCTCCGCGTTGGCGCCTACGACTCCGTGAAGGTCCGTTCTACACGAACCTCCTGCTGCTCCCTTGCCCTCTATGGATTATTCAGTTCATCAATCAATAGCTAGGACTAACATATGAGGTTAGATCTAGCAGATTGTGAATTTTTGGGTTCTTTCTCCAACTTCTGTTTGTTCCTGGTTTTGGGAATGTATTTTCTGGTTTCTAGCTTCTACACTTGTGAAATTATATGCTGAAGTTTGCCCGATAAGAAATATGCATTACACTGCTAATGTGTATTCTTTTTCTACAGTTTTTTAGTACTAACAAGAGATGATTGCATTACAAGTATACCAGCAATTGCAAATTCCTAATTTTACAACTTTCCTAGGACACGAATTTCCTATTTGGCCTGAACGCTAGAAAAGAGCATGACAATTTAATCGATGAACCAGAAAAGCTGATATACAATTGACAGCTTGCCCAAAAGGAAGGGTCAGGCATCTGTTTAATATCGCTGACTAGAACTTAGCCTACCATTTTTACATAGGAAAAATGAAGTTCTGACTATACCAGTATGTCACTGGTGAGTTCATACATAATGTAGCTGTAAATTATAATGTGTACAGGTTCAGAGGAAACAAGCCATTTCTTCTTGTGCCTCTGCTCCGCTGGCAAAATGTGATTGTTCTCTTCAGATAAGTTGCTATAAGATGCTGCTAATGCATGTAGAATAGTAATATTTAATTCCGTTTTTTAATTGCTAACTGAATAAGAACCATTTAGTTACAGATTAATTTTCAAGTCACAGTGCTGCTGAAGCGACACTCTGACACATATCAAAAAGGCCAGAACTTAAACAGACCTCAGAAATTATAAGATCATTATATTCACAATTTCTATTTCCTCAAGCCAAATGAACTAATTGCAATTTAGTTTGAACAAACTGTTAGAAGTTTTTGTTATAAGAGGTAGTGCATGAAACCATGGTTTAGTTACTAAATTTTGCAGAAAAAACCGTAGGACCATAGTCGTGTTATTTGGAAATAAGCTAACTATACACGACACCAGTCTTTCATCATTCCTATTAGCATTTGCGTTTAACCTATTTCTCACAATGAATGAACAGTTCAAAGTATGGTTGCTTGCTTGATTTTCTTGGCTGTTATTGGTTGCTGCTTAATACCCTTTTGGTTTCACACCACTAAATGCGTTTAATCTTTTGACCAGTTGTGCTCCACCACGAACAAGCGCATGTGTCTCCTCTGCTCGACCGGAAGCACCATTGTGGCCATTTGGTTCAGTGAGCTCTCATGGGTAGAGTGTAGAGACTAGAGATGATGCAACTTGCTGGCTTTCCATGCCACCATTTCATTTGGAGCTCCAGACTTTATTTTCCCTTTTGTTTTTCATGGCGATTGGTTCTGTGGATGATTAAAAAAAATGCTATTGCTAACTATATCTTTAGTGCAGCTAAGAGAGCTGGATACACTCAATGTCTACATGGTATGATGTACCTTCAGTTTTGTTTTCACTTTTGGCACTTATTCATTCAGAAACATCAGTGGACACTATATGTTACAATTGCTAATGTGAGCATACAGATGATGTCAATGTATTTGATAACCCTGTTAATTCAGATTTCTTATCAACTGTAGTCAAAATTACTTCAGCTTATGTTCATTCTATAGAAACTAATGAGTTCATCTTTAAGTTGACCTTTTTTTTTCACATATTCAGATGTTCCACCTCTTTATTATCTCCAAGGGTGCGGCGTGCCGCCGCGCCAAATTCAACTGGTACTAAGTATATCAAAGACTCGCAAATCCTCGCTCTCTCCGCGCTCCAGTCACTGTAGATGCTACAGTGTCGAACAGTGCAGGCGGCATTTTTGCAAAAAAATCCCTCCACTTTCTAGAAATTACGAACCAGTCCTTACTTATATAAAATCAACCCGTCGCCACGAAAACCCTAATCCCCATTTCCATTTCCCCCCGATTCAGTCGCTCGCGAGAGAGACGGCGCCAAACGCGAACGCGCTGTCCCTGCCATGCTCCTCCACGTCTCCCTCCTGCCATGGTTGCCCACGGCCGTGTCCTTCCGGGGTCGCCGCCGGTCGCTCCCGTGCTCGGCTTCCACCCGCCGTGCTCGACCTTCCCCTGCTCCGGCGCTCAACCTCGCCTGCTCCGTCGTGCATGCAAGATGAGCTCTGGCCACGCGGAGGCTCCGGCCATCTCGCGGCTGACCGGATCATGGCCGCCACGCACCCGCGCGCGGTGGCGCCCTCGCCGCGGCGGCAACGAAAATCTCAATCGCCGCCACTCTCCTCTCGATCCCCTTTTCCTCTCACCCGCTGCCGTCATCTCGAGCCGCCGTACTCCCACCAACTCGAGCCGCCGTCCTCCTCTCCATCTCCAGACGCGGACCAAGATCCACAGCCCTCCGGACGCGGGAGCGCTCCTCTCTCTCCTGAAGCAGCACCACTTGGGGACGAGCCGACGAGACGGCGACGCGGAGGAGGTCCACTCTGTGGCTGCCGCGGAGCGC
Organism: Poa pratensis; assembly: GCA_947311845.1. NCBI lineage: Eukaryota > Viridiplantae > Streptophyta > Magnoliopsida > Poales > Poaceae > Poa > Poa pratensis. The sequence goes on from CAMZMU010000041.1 coordinate 143,151,413, forward strand.
TTATCCCCGGCCGGCGCTTCCCATCTCGACCATCCACTTCGCAAGGCTGCAGCTTGTGGCCGCACTTGCCGCTCGCGTAGGACTCCTCGCTGCCGTCGATGTCGACGGACGAGTAATAGGCAGAGACCGACGTGGATGCCCGTGCGAGGCCGCTCTTCCGTTACTTGATCTGCTACTGTTAATTCAGCTTTTTAGAAACTGATTATGTTTTCCGTTGATTCTTATGATGTTGTACTGTCTTCTTTTCCTTGCCTTATAATGCATACTTTTCTTTGTGCAGCTTCTCATTGAGCGTGTGTGCTGTTGCCGGCCGTCGGTGTTGCCGGCCGTCCGCGAGGCTGGCTGACTACATGTCGTCGCATGGGGGCGCTGATGTTCGCTTCAAGAGAAAACCGCTCAGGTGTAGAGTGACGGGACGGCTGAGGTAAATCATGTGTTATCACCGACAACCTAGCTATTTTCTTTTTCTACACAACATCAGGGCGTGCTACATGTTGGTTCCGTGAAATTTGTTGAACTTCGTGTACAGAATTTAGGTGTTTTCAGTGATACAAAGTTTTTAATTTCTTTTTTGCTGATTTCATACCTGCATACTGGTGGGGTACGCTTCTTTCCAGGTATGTTACTATCAAGTTCAGTTTGCTGCCGTCAAGGAGTGAAACGAGTCCAGGGTCGTCACTGCCCGAGTCTCACAGTTTGGGTTGTCCGCGTAGTTCGACGTTGTAGTTGTCTTGAATATGCTCAACTATTCAATTTGTTTTCTTGCACCCTAGAGCATTGGTTTCGTGACCGTTTATTTTTTTAGGTTCATAGGTGGGATATTTCGATTACTGAATCTTTGGCTTTCACATCAGATGGGTGTGAATGTGTTCCTGTCTATGCACATTAGTTTTGATGCTAGAGTATATAGATCAGGAACAACAAGTATATTATGGGTGGGCTAAAGGAAAAGAGTTTGTTTTAGTATCAAGTGCACGCTCTAAATATTTATGGGCAGCCACATAGCTAGCTGGAGATAAGAGGATGTACTAAACACTACTCCTTTTAGTATTTGTTTTCATCGCCGCAGGACGTTTGTTTTCAAATGTTCAATCTTAAGTTGGTTAAGACTACTCCTGATATGAACATTTTTTATTAGAACAACCCTTATGCTATTAAGATATTTAAATTTATGGAAGACTTGCGATCAGAATGGTTGATAAATAATACTTGAGTGTTTGTTTGATCCTTTCAGTTTTGTATATTCGGTCTGCTAAGTTCAATCTTATGTTGGTTAACAATACTCCTGATATGAACATTTTTTATTAGAACAATCCTTATGCTATTAACATATTTAAATTTATGGAAGACTTGCGATCAGGATGGTTGAATAAATAATACTTGAGTGTTTGTTTCATCCTTTCAGTTTTGTATATTCGGTCTGCTAAATAATACATCTGTCCAACCTCAAAATTTCCATGTATGTCAATAAATACAGCTGACATAGTTTTGTGCTACATATGCATAGTAGCAATTTTTTGGCAGTTGGGGGAACCGATGAAGGCAAGGTATGCCAACAATTTGCTTTCCTTAATTTCTGCAGTTATATGCTTTATCCTATATAACTTGGTTTTCACAATAAAATCGGGTACGGTTGGGATCCACCAGTATTTCATGGTCATCAATTTGTATCGCTCCATCGAAGAGAACCTCTGTACATGCATGCTTAATCCATCTGCTTAATTATTCATGTGCTGAATTATTGTGTAACAATTAAAGGGCAAAGGTAGTCTGGGAACATATCTCTGTTGCATTTTTCCTCTATACATTTTTATTTGAGAGGTTACAGAAACATTTAATTGTTTTTTCCCTTTATATCATGATTTTAGCTTTCCCATATCATCTTACTATCACTAATGGTAATTTAGTGTGTTCCCTGCCGTGCATGTAGGTTTTTTTAATTGTTTTTTTCTTCTCACCATCTGTAAGAATGAAACTAAGAGATGCAGATCTACTATTTTAATGTACTCCCTCTGTACCGGTTTATCATGATTTTACTATTTCTAGAACTTGAAGTTTAAAACCAAATCATTGTTCTTAAATTGAAAAATTGCAATAAGCTCTAGGAATCTGACAATTCTACTTTCCTGCCTACTATGCTTGAGCAAGGGTCTAACGAATGGGACGATCTACAGGTGTTTACGCGGTGGGTTCTCGGTGTTTACGCGGTGGGTTCTCCGTGTAGGCAACATAAATTCACCAATGACTGTACAAAAGGGGGAGATACCCCTGCTTGGATTTCTATATCACATGGTATGGTATTGTTACCTGATTGTGCCCATGTTCTGCTACCGTTGATGTAATATCTGATCCATTTTCTGAAAATTATTCTGATGCATCTTATGAGGAACAACATGCTATAGTGTTTCCTGTTAATAATGTTGCCAATGCCTTAAATTATGTGGTTTTCTCTAGAATTACTGAAGATGCAAGGGAGTTTCAAAAATGTTGATTTTTGCACAAGTTTTCCAGTTACATCAAGAGATGAGGAGTTTCTGTCTTATTTTGATCATGTCCAAATATAATGCACAAAAATCTCACCAAGGGTGTGGCGTGACGCCACGCCAAATTCAACTAGTAGTCTTACAATGATTGGCCCTTTTTAGGCGTGTCCATGTCTTACACTTAGCTGGTGTTGGATGTGTCCACTGTTGGCTAGGGCTGCAAATTTATAGAACTTAAGTGAGCTACGCTAGGCTCAACTTAGCTCGTACTAAATTTCGAGCGAGCTGAGTGGAGTTAAAAGGTCGAGCCGTTAAACTGGTGCATACTCGGCTTGTAAAGTCAATATTTTATCTAGTTGGACCATAGAACAACACTATAAATGTTTTTTCAGTCGAAACAACATAATACAATTTTTTTAAACTAGTTTAGGTTATTCTCTCTCAATTGAAAATCTTTGGCCAAAAGTTGTGGCCAAACTTTGGTCGAAAACAATCCAAAGAAATATATATCATAAGGTAGACCACGAGACATGTGACATGTCCATACCTAGAGTTGATATGTGTTTATTTAAGTTACAATGTTTGTTTGCATCTAGAAGGACGAAAAATCCCATCCATAATATCAAAGGCAATAAGTTGTTCCTTTCCTTTCAATATATATAACATAATAATTACACATAATTTTTGTCAAGAAGAAAATCGATTCTCCACATGGGGGATCCCCTCGTACCCGCATGCTTCCGACCAACATAAGAAACACGGAGGCAAAGGCGGAGGAAATGTAAACATAAAATAAAATGGCAAGGTATGAAGTAATAAAGGGACAACGAACCCATGAAGGGAAATGAAGCCCACCAAACCCAATAGTGCTCACCACTCATGGACGAAGGTCAACCCATCTACATGAGCCAATTGACGATGAGCCGAATAAGACAACATTACTCTTTATTTTTCTTCCCCTTAGCGGTATTCTGGCTTTTTTATAATAGACCTCTTTACCTTATTTTTTCCTCCTCGACAAGGGTATTGGCGGTCAATTATACAAGGAACAAACACTATTAAAGGCACCCATGGGTCACTTGTAATTCATCTCTCACATGAAATTAGAGCTCTCCCCTTGGGTGAGACTACTTCTTCTGTTGATCATATCAGAGATTAAGTTTGTGTGGAGTTCCTTCAAACCCCGAGCTAACAAAAAGAAACACGACGAAAACCGCGGTGTGTCGGTGGAGTTTCTCAACACATTACCGGGTTGTCACGTTCATGTACCCGATGTTGCACCCCTCAAAGGGACTAGGTCTCTCTCGTTCGCGAGTCGAGGTTGAATAGTGTCACTCATCAGTGTTCGATGCCCAGCGATATGGACATCGAGCACGCCCTACCGACATCGTCATGTACCCCATCTGCATGTTGTTTTTCACGAAAGCAACATTGGTGTTGATCGTGGGGACTCGCTAACTTGAAGTCACGCCCCTCCAAATTTTCGCAACTAAGCGCAGTGGCAACTTGGAAAAGTACAAACACTCGAAGATCGTCACTTCACACGACTAATGCCTTCGAAGGAAGAACTCACTAAAGATGCCATGACGAAGTCCAAGAAAATCTATCTCTCAAAGAAGAAAACCAAAGATTGTTTCAAAGAAATCGTTTCTCGCCTTGACATTCGATCCAGCAACAGAAACGACGTGATTATCATCTGAGTGCTTGATCAGTAGTGAGACTTCAGGGGGCCTCTTATGGATCTATATCATGCACCGACCGAGTTCGTGGAATTCATCGTTGTGCATCACATAGATTTGTTTTACCAAGTATAAAAATATGAAAAATATAAAAAATTAGTCTAAATGAAGGAGGGTCGGTCCGTTTGGGGTGCCCTATGTTCTGGACGTATGTCCAGATTCCCTACAACAGACAAAATATAGGAGTGTCGGAAAGAACAACTGGGACATAGTTTCAAATCCCCTAATGGTCGATTTTATATCAAACTTTATTATATGAGTAGTTAATAAGATTGATGGTTAGTGAGATGACAACTTTATATAGCATCTGCGAAAAAAACACTTCTAACTCCCGTGCTCCTTTTTTTTAAATCAAAAAAATATTTTTGCGTCTCAAAAAATTCTGGAAAAAGTATACAAGTACATATTTATGTCCACTATGTATGGTCAAATTTGCTGTAAAATATTTTTTCCTAAGTGATCTGCACACACAAAAACACAAATGTAGCAAGTAAAATGAGTTCCTTTTCACCTTTCCAAAGTCATGATTTTGTTATTTTTTGTAACCTACAATACAACATATTATTAAACAAACAATGCAGATACATACTCATGACTTTGGAAAGATTTTTAACATACAATACAACATATCATTAAACAAAAATGAGTAGATACATGTATATATATATACACACACACACATAAATTATTTCTAAAATTCTTTGAAACTTCAGAATACCATTTTCGAATTTTAAAATATCAGGAGCTCGGAGACAAAAATCATCTCTCCTGCTGACTCTTGCTCGGCTGCCTCATCCTTTTAAAAACATCCGAGACGAGAATCACATGGACATTTCCGAGACACCTGTCCAAATTGCGTTGCATACAGAGACAGTCTGACAGAGACTGGGTTCGTCGGACACGAGTAGATCATTACAAACTCTTGCCATGTCACCGGCACGATGTTAGCGTTTTACCTGGACAAAACACGCCGGAAAACGTTGCAAAGGTAAAACTGCAAAGATTTTCCCGCGCCCCACCGGCGGGCCGCCACCACACCCAACCCCACCGCGCGCGCTCAGCTCCACAGAAAACAATGGATCTCCGATGTTTTTCTTCGCTCGATTCCCCGCCCTCTCCCTCTGTTCCAGATTCACCGCCCGATACCCACGAGTTACACGCTCTCCTCCTTCCCCGGCGAGGCGGCGAAGTGGAGAAAGTTCCCCAAGCAGGCAAGAACTACAAGTAGAGCTAGTACCTGCTCGCTGGCAGCAGCTACAGCTGAATCGGTAGCGTGGCATGGCGTCCTCCTCGCGTCCGCGTCGTGCGCGCTGCCCCTGCATCCCAGGGTGGCCACCGCGGTTGCGGCTGCAGCGGCGGCAAGCCCCTACTGCCGCGTGCTGCTCACCGTCGCGCCGCCCCGCTCGGCCGCGTCGATTCGCCGGGCGGGGATTCTCGCGCCACTCCGGTGCTCGGCGCTCGAGGATCCGGTGCTGGTAGTGAGGAAGGAAGAAGGAGATGGGCAGCGTGAGGAAGCAGGCGCGCGGAGGCCGGTGTGGAGGCGGATCCTGTTCGCCTCCAAGAAGACGCGCAGCATCATGATCCTCAACGCCCTTACCGTCATCTATGGTATGCATACCGTTCTCGATCTCTCTCCAGTTTGTGCATACGTGCTCAAGGTGTTCAAGAATGGTGGCCAAAATGCTAATTATAGGCGTGTCATGAGTCATGAGTGAGCAGTAGCAACAATGGTCCGTTATTTAGTAGTACATCGCAGAAAAAATCATCATTATCTGGTAGTGCAAACTTGTAGGACAGCTGCTCGTGATCGGGAAGTATGGATCAATCAGTGTTTGATAACTTGATTTTCTTTGTTCCCATTTTGTGCAGCAAGTGATATTCCAGTTCTTAAAGAGGTTGAAGCCCTCACAGACCCTGCGGTTTTCAACATGGTGCGCTTCGTTGTTGCGGCCATCCCGTTCCTACCATTTGTGATACGCGCATTTGGAGATCGCCCTGTACGAAATGGAGGATTAGAGCTAGGACTTTGGATTAGCTTAGCGTACATTGCTCAAGCAATTGGGTTGATCACATCTGATGCTGGACGAGCATCCTTCATTACTGCCTTCACGGTATGTCTTCTTGCACTATTATTTTTTTTACAATTATGGAGTTGATTGAATCGGCAAATGAACTCCGCCTATGTCTTCTAGGCATAGCCGGTCCCAAGCCCGGATAAAGGAGGAGGGTTGTGATAGGCTTGGCGAGCCAACGTAAAAACTAGCCAGTCCCATAGATATGAAACCCACGAGAGTAGTACTAGGGTGGGTGACCTCCTGGAAAGTCCTCATGAAAGGTTTCATATCTAAGGGTTGTGATAGGCTTGGCGAGCCAACGTAAAAACTAGCCAGTCCCATGGATATGAAACCATTTGGGCGAGAGTAGTACCAGGATGGGTGACCTCCTGAGAAGTCCTCGTGACAGGGTTTCATATCTAGCCTACCCCAACTTGTTTGGGACAAAAGGCTTTGTTAAGGTTAAGGATTGAATCGGCAAATGCTGTGGTAATATCTAAAGAACTATGTGAACAGGTGATAGTTGTGCCTTTGATTGATGGCATTTTTGGCGCCTCTATCCCCAAGCTGACTTGGCTCGGGGCCATAGTAAATTATAGGGGTTGGCTTGCTAGAATGTGGTGGCTCTCCTCCCTGTGTAAGTACTACCGTCTGCCAGTATTAGTCTTTTGTACTAGCTCTTGTTAGTTTATTCTGTTATTGTCGTAATGGAGTTCAGAATCTGTTGTTATGTAACCAACAACAGTGATGCTCTGAATGAATATTCTTGCAATAACAATGACCAACCACTTCAAAATATTCTATTGTTTTGTTCAAATAAAATCGAGTTCATCTTTTCAAAGATTTGGATACATTATATATCGTGTGGCTTGACAAGGAACTGATTTTTGATTGTGCCATTTTGTTGTTTCCAAAGGTTGGTGACGTGCTGAGCTTCTTCAGTGCAGTGTTTTTTGGTATCCACATGCTGAGAACGGAGAAAATATCAAGAAGCACAGACAAGAAGAACTTCATGGCTCTTCTTAGCTTTGAGGTTCATAACTATGCCTGCAGTTTCTGATATCCACTATACTGCCCTTATCATCTTAGCCACTATGGGAACCATCTCACTGACCAAATCTATCATTCAGGTCCTTGTTGTGGCCTTCGCCTCGATACTCTGGTTTCTGTTAAAAGATGGCTTTGTTGATGTCCATGATTCCAGCTTTGAATCATGGACTTTTGGTATGCTTTGGGATTCTGCGGCTTCTTTTCCTTGGATACCAGCATTGTACACGGAGTCTTTTCTACAGGGTTATGCATGTGGGCAGAGGTTAGCCTACCTTTTAGAGCCTTTTAGTAGTATTATGAATATTCTTACTGAAGACTTATTTAATTTATGAGATCATTTTATATGGATGTCTCTGCACAGATGGTAGCGATGACCCATGTTTCAGCAACAGAAACTGCGATTGTTTATGGGCTAGAACCAGTATGGGGAGCTGCCTTCGCTTGGTTCCTCTTAGGTGAAAGATGGGACAATGCTGGCTGGGTTGGAGCCGCACTTGTAGTATGTAAGCTTATGATTACGATGTTTAATTCTGCTTTGTGCTTTGTGTTTACAGTTGCATTTTGATACTCATATAGGAAATACCTTGAACTACGTGTTTGTATTAACCTACCACAGTCAAATCTTCAAGTTAATTAAGTATATGTTGCCATGTTGCCGTCCTCTTCATTAGGTGGAAGCCTAACTGTGCAGCTATTCGGGTCGGCTCCTGAAAAGTCCAAGAAACTAGAACCACCCAGCAGGAACGCATTGGAAACCTCATTGAAACGGCAGGACCGCTTCTCCCTATCTGCTATCCCTGTCGATTCCAGGAAGAACATAGGGAGCCAATTAGAGAGGTAACTCGTGTCTCATGACTGTCAACTGGTTCACCATTTTATCCATTTCCGGCTGTTCTTTTGTTCTGTGATAACTAGTTGTTACTTTTCCTTAAGTTCTTCTATTTCCTGTAAATAGGAAGGATAAAACATTGTAGCCCAACGTCAAGGCAGTAAGGCATCCTCCGAAGACCGGGTCAGGCTCGCAACTGTTATATAAACCAAACCAAGCGGCCTTATATTCTTCTATCACATCGAACGTTGCTTGGTTCATCAAATAGATGCAACCGGCGTTTGCTCCATGGAGAAAGCTTGGTATTCCCATGATCTCGGAGGTGAGTTGCCTTAGCAAATGAACTAATTAACTAGTAACTAGGTATATGTTTTTTTATTCGCAAGGTACTAGGTATAAGTTAATGCCCCGTACATATTAGAAAATGTGGCATTACTGGCTGGAAACTCCAATCGGCTCAGATGTTTTCCCTATACATTGTACTGCACGCCGGTGTAAAGTGGCAATGGACCAATTGTAAATGGGTTCGTGTTCATTGTACCATTGGGTATATTCCTTGTAAATATACAAAATATAGTACAGATGATTTAATGTAAATGTATTGAACATAGCTGCAGTTATTGTCAACTTCTTACTCCCTCCAATCCATATTAGTGGGCACAACTTTGTCTAGATACACATGTATCTAGTCTAAATACTTAACTAGATACATATGAATTTAGACAAAGTTATGCCCATTAATATGGATCGGAGGGAGTAGGTCTGTTGGCTCAGTACTATGTGCTCGTTAAAACCATGTAAACCGAATCTTATCTTTGGACAGTGGAATGATGACCTGCTGTTATGCTTCCTTTTGTAATTATATAGTGCTGAAACGATGAGGACGGTGACATGAAGCCCGGTCTCAAGTGAGACCGGTGTTAATTGTTTTTGGTATTTAAAAGTTTAAAAAATCTGAATTCTTTTACACATGTACATAAAGATTATTTCTATGAATGTGTAAGAAAATTAGATTGTATTGTAAAGTCAATCGAAACTTGATATAAAAAATAAGAAAGGAAAACAATACCTACTTGTTGGGTCCCACCAAAATGTGGCCCATGTTCAAATCCTTCGCACGGGGAGTCCTAAGGATGACTCCAACGGGCCGACGCAAACGGACGCGTGTTTGGTCCGCGTTTGGTCCGTTTGCGTCGGCAAACGGATAGGCCCAGTCCGCCCTGTCCGCCGTTGGTGGCAGTGCGCCCAAAGGCCCGACACATTGAGTCCGTCCGGGATTTTTTTTAGCTAAACAGACCATATATGGGCCTTTTGTAGTCATATATAGGGGGTGGGCCACAAACGGCCTTTTTTACATAATATTTTTAAAAACAAAAATATATAAAAACTAGAAAATTTGCCCTTCGCGGGCTTCTACTCCTCTTCGTCATCCCCATCGAGGATGACATAGTCCGGCTGCTTCCAGAGGTGCGCGGTGGTCCGCCTCGCGGTGGGGCGACGGCGGCGGCGTGGGCGGCTGCTCCTGCACCTGCTCCTGCGCCTGCTCTGGGACCTCCCAGTCGCCGCCATTGAAAACCCAGCGCTGCCCTAGCAGGCCTTCTGGTAGCGGAGGCGCCGGTGGCAGGTCCACGTCCATGGTCTGCCACCATGGTTGTGGTTCCTCCAGGACCGCCGCCTGATGCGCCTGCAGGGCCGCCTCATGCTCCCGGGCGACGTCGGCGAGGACAATGGCCCAGCGCTTGGCCTCGTCCTCGGCCATCTGCTTGCGCGAGGCCTCCTTCGCGGCCTCGAGCGCCTCGTCGTCGTCCATGTCGACCTCCGTCTTCACGCGTTGTGGCGGCGGCGACCAATCCACAGCGCTCCTCCGCGCGTGTGCCTCTTGGCACTGGTGGGGCGTCCCTCCGCCGCGTGTGCGGCGGCGGTGACCAACGGCCAGCTGGCGGCGTCGGTGGCTGCGTGTACAGGGCCTGCCGCCGCAGGCTATGCTCGCCGCTGAACCAGGCATCCCAGTTCGGGGACCTGGCCGCATAGGCGGGGTCGTTGAGGAGGGAGGCCGGGAGGCGCGAGCGGCGGCGCTCAACCTCCAGATCCCGTGCCCGCTTGCTCGTCGGCATCGGGGGCACCGGGATGCGCTGCGGGTTCAGATGCCAATGCTCGGGAGCTTGACATCTGGCCACGGCAACGGGACTGCGTGGTCCCAGTACCTGGCAGTCCTCCTTGCGCACGTAGACGCGGTCGCGCCGCGCAATCTCGGCGCCCGGCGGCACGAGATCGAAGACGGCGGGTAGCGGCTTCGGCTCCGGGGAAGACGATGGCGTCGGGGAGGGAGCGCGGTAGCGGCGGCGGCGGCCAGATGACGACCCGGCCTCGCCGTCGTTCTTGGCCTTGCCAAACCCTGGCCATCGGAGCGGCATTGTGGCTAGGGTTTGATCGCCGGAGAGGGAACGGTAGTGGGGCAGTGGAGTGGGGGTGGGTGGGGCTGGCCGTCCCTATCCCCTGGCATTAAAAGGACTGGGCCAGGGGAGGCTGACCGTCCCGTGTCACTGCCATGTGGGCCTGGGGAGGACGCCACGCGTGAGCACGCGGTCAGTCCGCAGCGCGTCCACGCCGACGCAAACCTGGCCCAAATTTGGGCCAGGTGGGTCGCGGCGGACCAAAAAACGGACCGCGATCCGGATGGGTCGCCCCGTTGGGCCGTGTTTTTGTCTCGCGCGGACGCGCGCGGAGCCGCGCGGATTCGATGGGTCGCCCCGTTGGAGACATCCTAACACACGGTGAAAGTGGAGAATAGGAGTTCCCTTCCCACACCTCTTGCTGAATAGGAGCTCCGTGGATTTTGGGATACACCAGGCTTTGGGGCACGATAGTCCCGCGCCGCCTGAATGGGTGGCTTTATGGACCACACCAAAATGTGGCCAATAAAACAGGTAATGCTTCTATTTTTCTTATTTTTATTTTAGCAAATCGTGTTATTTTATAAAAGTCATATAAATGGTGTAAGGATATCGAATACCGTGAACATTTTTAGAAACCCCATGATTTTTTTTGAATACCTTGAATGTATTTTGTTCAGCCATGTGCACATTTTTTTTGAACTCCATGAACATGTTTTTCTTGAATCCGGTGAATATTTTTTCAACGCCATGAACATCTATTTTTTTGGAATACGAACAACCATTCTGAAACCAGGAATATTTTTCACAAATTTTTGAAAACCAAGGAAAAATACAGATAACAAAACATAAGTAAAGAAAAATGAAAAGAAACATGATATATATAAAATATAAAAGAACAATTAGATGAGCCGGCCTATTATCAGATAGTGCCGTGAGTAAAACCGGGCTCTACCCTGGATATGGCCACACTTGCATGGTATGGGCCATCGTGGCTTAGTTAAGCATCGGAGTGCATCCTTACGGGGCCGATCTGACCCAGGCCAGACCCACCAATCGGTCGAACGGGCTGCTTATGAATAGAACCTGTACAACCCTTCTCTTCTCTAGGAAAAAAAAAGGCATTTCCACCTCTAAGAAAATATCCTTGTCACTTTTTGTGAGAAAGTTCACATTCGTAGCTTGCTGGATTCTACACGTTTTATTTCTGCATCTCGGCAACTTGAGTAGATGACACGGTTTAATTCCAATCTTGATTATATCATGTTGCCAGTGAACCAATCAGCTCTCTCCAATTATAGCTTGCTGCATTCTTTGGCTATATATTTCTCGAGTAACCTACTAAGGTGTGCAGCTTGAGCAGATACCGTGTAAGTTGAATCCTGAGAACATGTCGCGTGTAAACAAAATCACAGCAGCGCATTTCTGAAAAACCACCCGGTGGTCCGTCACAGGAGCTCATGATTAACAAAAACACGGTGGGGCTCCTCCGCCGACGACAAGTCTCGCGGCGATGTGTTTACTCCGGCCTCTCGTGTATTACCAGATCCAGATCCGCAGCACCGATCAACACTTGAGAGGAACAATCGGATTTAGGCGGTCAGGTGCGACGGGAAAAGTTACAGGCGGGCGATGATGATTCCTTCCTTCCTTGTCAGTCCAGCTCGGCGAAGCGACTAAATTAAAACCCGTAGCCATCCGCATCGACCCTGTGCCTGTGGTGTGGTTAAACTAAACAGAGATCGTAATAGGCCGGCAGGGAGCGCAAGCGGATGGTGCGGGAGAGCGACGTGCGGCGATCCTTTTTCTTTCTTTCTTTCTTTCCCATCCATCATCGGAGGACCCCGTTCCGTTCCGTCGCCGTCGCCGCGTTGCTGTCACCGATTCCGTTCCGTTTCCAGATTTTTCTTCTTCGCCTCGCCTCGCCTCGCCTCGCCTCGGCGGGGAATTCTCTTTTCGGTCGCTCCGTTCCGTTGTGACCGGCCGGCGAGCTGCAGCCAGAGATGGGGTTTTCCCTTCAGCTTTGCGGCGATGCGTGCCGAAATGCCGAAGGATGCGACGCGTTCGCCCACGGAAAAAGGTGTGACGCGGCCGCTACTGGTTTGTTCGATCGAGGATTTTTGGTGACGCGGCCGGCGGTTATCGCGTGGACTAGTTCGCTCTGCCGATCGCCGTACGCAGCGACCGACGTACGCGTTTTTTTCTTCCTCGGCTGAGCTCTCTTGTGTTGCTTAATAATAATGCTCATGCACACCTAGCTGTCTGACTTGGGAGTATCTACAGCAAGAGTCCAACCTCCTCTATGAAGAAAAATACATTTAAGAGTCCCGAGGCATTTCTATTTCTAAGCTCGATAGGACGGACCCCATTCTATGTGAGGAATACAGTTCTAATACACACCATCGATGAGACTTCCAAGTATATGGCATGGATCTTTACTTCGGAAAGTGCTTTTGGCTTGCCAATTTTATAAAAAAAAAATGAAAATCACATTTACGAGTTTACTAAAATTCTGGAAAAAAAATCATGGATGTTCTTAATGAAGTATACTATAAGGGTGTAAAATCTCAATTCAAAATCTTTTGTATTATGGGCTACACGAAAATGATAAAAGTTGGAAATTTGAAACTATACATTATACGCTATTCTCAAATCTATACATTTGTTGTTTTTGTGTAGCTCAAAACATAAACTACTTTGCATTGCGATTTTCCACGCTTGTAGAATATATCATTAAGAATATGCATGCTTTTTTTTTAGAATGTTTTGAAACTTTTAAATATAGTTTATGATTTTTTTTTAAATGGTGAGATCACTGGAGCTCGGAGCACCAAATCTCTACTCTCTTTAATTCTTATAGCATCGATTCGTAGGAGCAAAACAGCAGGGAACCTGATATTCTCTTGCCGAAATCATGGGTAATCTAGCTCTAGTCCAGACATAACCGTCCATGGTCCCATAACAGAGCACGAAAGCAGGCGAGTCCTAAATCCTCCATGTCAAGTCTCATTCCCACCACGTTGGTAGTAGGCAAATACTCCTCCATGATCGGCCACCATAATTGAAGCGATTGCATCATCGCGTTCCTTGCTTAGCTGGAATGTCTGCCGAGCAAAGAGATCAATTATGGCAGGCTTGGCCGTTAGGCTAACCGCTCCACGTAAGCTGTAGGCCCTTGTGTGATGTAGGATTAACGGCATGGCCAGTCCGCGTGGTACTCTGAATACGCGTGGGTCCACTAGTGGAAAAAGGGCAATCCGTTTGGCCCTTTAGTACTGGTTCCCTTACGAACCGGTACTAATGGGGTCGATTTTTCGCTTTTCCAACGGCTCAGCCCCCGTCATGGTTCGCGAGGGACCTTTAGTCCCGGCTCCAGCCACGAACCGGGACTAAAGGGTCACCGCGTGCGGCCGCAGAGGCGCGGCCCAGCGCGAGAAGCATTAGTCTCGGTTCAGGGCAAGAACCGGGACTAATATTCAAACCTTTTGTCTCCCGCGCGCCGCCGTGCGTTGATCAATCCGCCGCCGTATTGATGGTCCTTGGAAGACGATCAGCCATGGCGTGATTTAATCCATGGCGGCTGCCCTCCGGCCTCCCCTGCCCGCCGGCTGGACTCCCCTCTCTGTCCTATATAAAGCAATACTAATCTTGGCCTTAAGCACACAATCTCTCTATAATCTCCTTGCAAAAACTCTCTCGATCCCTCTCCTTCTATTCCAATGGAGCCACTCGCGCGCGTACCTCCGTCTCGGTTGTACTACTTCATCAAGGAGGATATGCACTTCAAGATATGGGTCACCCTCCGTGCATATCGCGTGGAGAGGTGGATCCGCGACGTGAAGAAGTTCTTCCATGACGCCGCACCGATCAAGTGCGTTGGAGTCGACTGCGAGTTCACCGACCCTCTCCCGGGTCGACAGAGGGATCTTCCACCCGAGAAAAGGCAGCGCGCCGCCGTCCTTCAACTCTCGGTGGCGTCCGAGACTCTTGTCTTCCAGATCTGCCAGGCTGATCGGGTGCCGCAGCTTCTCGTGGATTTTTAGGTGACAAGACCATCAAGTTCTACGGCGTGGCTATCCACAATGACTTGCGGATGCTGCGCTACTATGGAATTGAAATTCCGTCCGCGGTCGACCTCCAGAGGATAGGCGGAACCCAACCGGCAATCCTACTCCGAGTCTCATTGCTCTCTCCAATGCTATCATTGGGTCAAACCTAGAAAAGAAGAAGAACAACAACAATAAGGACAAGAAGAAGGGCAAGGACGACGACGACGAAGAAGAAGACCTCCGGATTCGCGGATGGGGCAACGTTCCATTGAGCTACGATCAAGTCGAGTATGCCGCTCTTGACGCTCGCCTCGGCTACGAGATTGCGCGGAAGTGGGATAGTCTACGTGGCTATAATACCAATGGCGATCGTCTTAATGTCGAGTAGACTAGCTATATAGCGACGTGTGTGTGTCGTTGTGTCTTCTCTCATGTATTCGGTCAATTCGGTCCATTCGGTTACCTATAAAGTAATGACCGGAATATTTGGATTCCTAACATTTTTCCAATCGATTCATACATATTATTTTTCGAATTTCGATTTACCGGTATAAAGATATGGATATTTCCATATTAAATTGAAAATGACAATAACAATGTAAATTTATTTTTATGTTATATGAATACAAACTATTAGTACATAGTCATTAATGTTTATGTTAAGATAGGTTTGGACTTCAAAAAAATAATATGATTATCTACGAATAACAAAAAAATGAATTAATAAATACTATTACATAATCATTAAATATTTATGCAAAAGATGATATGGACACAATATTTAGATTCCTATCATTTTTCTGATCCATTTATACATATTATTTGTCGAATTACGATTTACGGTTTTAAAGATATGAATGCACCCATTTTCTGATTATTTGTCGAATTACGATTCACGATTTATTATTTGTCGACATTTTAGTCCCGGTTCGTGCCACGAACCGGGACTAAAGGTTCTGACAGAATCTGAGACGCTGGGCCCGACTCAGATGGACCTTTAGTCCCGGTTCGTGCCACGAACCGGGACTAAAGTGTCCCGTATATCATCTTCCGCCACCCGAGCCGGCCATGGCCATTTCTGAGCTCGAGTTTCATCTCCATTTTCCTTCACCCGAGCTCGATTTCGTCCCCATTTTTTCCGCCATTTTTCAAGATTGACGGCGCTAGCTGCATCAAGGGTTAGCAACTGCAAACTATTTCTTCCGGCGCTCGTTTTGTTAGTTGTTTAGCTCATTTCATATTTCTAGTGCTAGCTAGGTGTTTGATGAAATGTCTAAGTTAGGGATTTCATTTGTTTTATATGCAATTTGAGCTCAAACTAAATTATGATTTGTAGGTTTTAGTGTCGTCCCGTCCCCGTCCTCACCGCCGTCGATAGCCCGCGCCGTCCCGTCATCTCGGTGAGCCTCTTTTTTTATCTTTTATTTTAAAAAAATTACTTGTATGATTTAAATGCATAGTTATTTCTTGTATAATTTTCTTATGTTTTTATATGTATAGTGTCATGGTTTTGATATCCGTCCCGTCGGCCCTCGTCCGGTCTATGATTCGGATGTGGTATATTTTTATAACTATTTGTTATATTTCGTGTTTATCACAATCATGCCGACCAACTTGACATAGATATATTTTTATCTAGGAGGTAGTTGAACCGGAAATTCCAACCGACCCTATTATCGAGTTTTTTGAAAAAGAAAACAATGATTTGAAAGAAAAATTGAAAAGAAGTGAAGATCTTCGTCTCCAATGCTTAGAAGAGAAGATGAAATTGGAGTTCAAGTTTGCCGACGTCGTCGATGATCACGAGATCAAGATGGAGGCAATGCGCTTGGATCACGAGATCAAGATGAATGCAATGCGCTTGAAGCTTAAAAAGATTAGAAAATATGCCATTAGTCAAGAGGCTTGGTATCATTATGCTGTTGGTTCAATAATTACCTTAGTTGCGATTCTGATCGCATTTGTTGTTGGATTTAAATTCTTTAGATAGTTGTATGTTAGTTTCAATTGATGTATGTTTATGAGAACTATGTATTAGATTTGGTCACTACTCTACTTTGCTTGATGAACTTGTATTAATTAATTTGGTCACTTATCTATTCATGATCGATGTAGTATATATATAATGGTTTTTGATATACTTATATAATGCAGATGAGACGGCAATGGATGTACGGTGACCGACGCTGTCCCGAGTTCATTAATGGCATGCATGATTTTCTCCGTGTGGCTGAGACAAACAAGCGGACGAATGGTTTTATATGTTGTCCATGCAGTGTCTGTAAGAATATGAGGATCACTCTAACTCAAAAGTCCTTCACGTCCACCTGTTGCAGAATGGTTTCATGCTGGTTATTATTGTTGGACCAAGCACGGAGAAAGAGGGGTTATAATGGAAGACAATGAAGAAGAAGAGGATAATGACAACTATCCTATGTTCGATGAACACGGTGATAGGGAAGACGAAGTTGAAGAAGATCCCATTGTTGATGAGCCCGACGATGATCTTCGTCGGGCCATTCGTGATGCACAAATGGACTGTGGAAGTGAAAACGAGAGGTTGAAGTTGGAGCGCATGTTAGCTGATCACACCAAATTGCTGTATCCAAATTGCGAAAATGGCCAGAAAAAGTTGGGTAGCACACTGGAATTGCTACAATGGAAGGCAGAGAATGGTACTTCTGACAAGGGATTTGAAAATTTGCTGAAAATATTTAAGAAGATGCTTCCAAAGGATAACGAATTGCCCTCTAGTACGTACGAAGCAAAGAAGGTGGTCTGCCCTCTAGGATTAGAGGTGCAGAAGATACATGCATGCATTAATGACTGCATCCTCTACCGCGGTGAGTACGAAAATTTGAATGCTTGTCCTGTATGCGGTGCATTGCGGTATAAGATTGGGCGAGATGACCCTGGTGATGTTGAGGGCGAGCACGGTTGTCCAAGGAAGAGGGTTCCTGCCAAGGTGATGTGGTATGCTCCTATAATACCACGGTTGAAACGTTTGTTTCAAAACAAAGAGCATGCCAAGTTGTTGCGATGGCACAAAGAAGACCGTAAGAAAGACTTGATGTTGAGACACCCCGCTGATGGGTCCCAGTGGAGAAAAATCGACAGAGAGTTCCCGACATTTTCAGATGACGCAAGGAACTTAAGATTTGGTCTAAGTACAGATGGATTTAATCCTTTTGGAGAGCAGAGCTCCAGTCATAGCACTTGGCCTGTGACTCTATGTATCTATAACCTTCCTCCTTGGCTGTGCATGAAGCGGAAGTTCATTATGATGCCAGTGCTCATCCAAGGCCCGAAGCAACCTGGCAACGACATTGATGTGTACCTGAGGCCATTGGTTGAAGAACTTTTACAGTTGTGGCGTGAAGAAGGTGTGCGTGTGTGGGATGAGCACAAACAAGAGGAATTTGACCTACGAGCGCTGTTGTTTGTAACCATCAATGATTGGCCTGCTCTTAGTAACATTTCAGGACAGTCAAACAAGGGATACAATGCATGCACGCACTGTTTAGGTGAGACTGAAAGTATACATTTAGGTAACAAGAATGTGTACCTGGGCCATCGTCGATTTCTTGTACCCAACCATCCCTTAAGAAAGAAAGGCAAACATTTCAAAGGTGAGGCAGATCGTCGGCCGAAGCCTACCCGCCCTTCTAGTTCTGTTATACATGATATGGTCAAGGATTTAAAAGTAATCTTTGGGAAGGGTCCTGGCGGTCTATCTGTTCCGAATGACGCTCTCAACCACGTACCCATGTGGAAGAAGAAATCTATATTTTGGGAGCTGCCCTATTGGATAATGCTAGAGGTTCACTCTGCAATCGACGTGATGCATGTGACAAAAAATCTTTGCTTGAACCTGCTAAACTTCTTGGGCGTGTATGGGAAGTCAAAAGATACACCGGAAGCAAGGCAGGCCCATCAACGTATGATGGAACGAGACGGCGCTCATTCAGAGAATCATCAAGGTCCTGCGAGCTACGCTCTTACGAAAGAAGAGAAGAAAATATTTTTTGAATGTCTTCGCAGTATGAAGGTTCCATCTGGCTTCTCGTCGAATATAAAGGGAATAATAAACATGGCAGAGCTAAAATTTCAAAACCTAAAGTCTCATGACTGCCACGTGATTATGACACAATTACTTCCGGTTGCATTGAGGGGGCTTCTACCAGAAAATGTTCGAGTACCCATTGTGAAGCTATGTGCATTCCTCAATGCAATTTCTCAGAAGGTGATCAATCCACTAACTCTACCAAGTTTACAGAAGGATGTGGTCCAATGTCTTGTCAGCTTCGAGTTGGTGTTCCCACCAACCTTCTTCAATATTATGACGCACCTCATAGTTCACCTAGTCGAAGAGATTTCGTTCTCGGTCCTGTATTTCTACACAACATGTTCCCCTTTGAGAGGTTCATGGGAGTCTTAAAGAAATACGTTCATAACCGTGCTAGGCCAGAAGGAAGCATCTCCAAGGGCTATGGAACGGAGGAGGTCATTGAGTTTTGTGTTGACTTTATTCCTGATCTAAAGCCGATTGGTGTTCCTCAATCGCGCCATGAGGGGAGACTGCGTGGAAAAGGCACGCTAGGAAAAAAGCAACACTATGTCAAGACGGGAATTCTTTCACTCGAGCACACTACACAGTTCTACATAATTCCAGCTTGGTGGCTCCGTATATCGAGGAACACAGGAATATTTTACGCTCCAAATACACAGGAAAAGATTGTATTGATGGAGAACACATGAAGACTTTCGGCGGTTGGTTACAAAGACGTCTCATTAATGACACCAATGTTGGAGAACAGCTATACTTGTTGGCCAAGCAACCATCTTCGACTATATTGACTTTTCAAGGGTACGAGATAAATGGAAATACATTTTACACGGTCGACCAAGATAAAAAGAGCACCAACCAAAACAGTGGTGTCCGCTTTGATGCAACAAACTGCAATGGGCAAAAGGAAACATATTATGGTTACATAGAGCAGATATGGGAACTTGACTATGGACCTTCTTTTAAGGTCCCTTTGTTCAAGTGCAAATGGTTCAACCTAGAAGGCGGGGTAGAGGTAGACCCACGGTACGGAATGACTACAGTGGATCTCAAGAATCTTGAGTACGAGAACGAACCATTCGTCCTAGCCAGTGAAGTGGCTCAGGTTTTCTATGTGAAGGACATGTCTACCCTACCAAAAAAAGAAAAGATAAGCAAGCGAATACATCATACGATGAGCCAAAGCGCCACATAGTTCTTTCAGGTAAAAGAAACATCGTGGGAGTGGAGGACAAGACAGACATGTCAGAAGATTACGATAAGTTTAATGAAATTCCGCCCTTCAAAGTGAACACTGACCCAAGCATCAAGTTAAATGAAGAAGATTGTCCATGGTTACGGCGCAATCAGAAGAAAGGGACACACACGAAGAACAAGTGAACACTAGATAGGGATGTTGTTGGTGATGTGTAATAATGTATTAAACCTTTTATGTAACTTTTATGTAACAGTTTCCCCTGCATACAGCCCAACGGTGGCTCGTGAGTGCCCGCATATCAAATTAACCATGCCCCTTTCAGAACCACGTCAGATCGAAGTTGCCTACCTTCTCCAGTGGCCACTCTGACCGGCAAATCGGCAAATCATCGCGTGGTCGTGAGACGGCAAATCGGCCTTCGATCCAAACAGCGGCAAGACGTCTCTGATGATTTGCAACCGTCCGAACAAGTGTTGGGGATGTTGCTAATCATCAGAGCGCCTTGCCGCTGCTTGGATCCGACCGAGTGGAGGGTTCACCTTCAGCATCCGCTCTAGGAACTCCTGCCTCTCAGAAATCTTGCTCTCTGCTACCCGTGTACTGCCAATGATGGATGCTATATATAGGGTCCGTGTGCTTCTTTAGTCCCGGTTAGTAACACCAACCGGGTCAAGTGGCTCACGAAGTGGTCGTGATAGTGTTGATCCAACAACTCACAATCCCTCAAAAGAAACACACCCCAGATCCAACGTCTCACAAGCGCTTGAAAGAAACACACGATCTGTGTGCTTCCACCAACCGGGACTAAAGGCGGGCTTTGCGGTCACGACTCGTGTCAGTCACGTGTCCTCCCCCAGCGCTGCCCTAGCCACGTGTCCTCCCCTAGCGCTGCCCTGGAGGCCTTTATATATTGTCGCCGACGGGGTAAACCCTAATCCACCATTCCTAGCCACGAACGCATCGTCTCCACGAGATGGATCCGCCACGTCCGCCGCAGCGCCTTCTGGACGAGGTCGAGCGTGCTCGGCAGAGCGCGCTTGGGCGCTACCGCAGGAGCCTATCCCGCCGTATGCCCACGAGCCCGGCGTGGAGAGGAATGCCCTGCTACCGGCCTCCTGCTCCGGTGCCGGAGGAGGTGCGGAGCACGTACGAGCCCGCGTGGTCCGACGTCCCTGATCCCGACGAGGATGCGTACGCCGCAGGGGTGGCGTGGGGATCCGCGGCCGTACCTCCACCAGTCGCCGCCACCCCTCCCGACGAGGAGGATGACGACGACGACTTCGACTGGAGCGACCATGGGGAAGAGCGCGGCGGGCCGCAGATGCAGGAGGCCCTTGAAGCCTCCTTCCGGTCCGTCCACGACGACCATGTACAGCGAGCCAGAACTGCCTGCCAGCTCAAGGCGAAGGAGGCTTCCGAGCTGGATTGGGCGCTGAAAGACTCATCCTCCATGGATCTTGCCCTCCGCCGTAAACATGCGCGCGAGAACCGGGCGGCCGCGAACGGGGCTGGCTCCTCCTGCTGTTCCCCCTAATCCTACGGCCTTCGAGCCAGCAAGTCCGTTTATGTAGAATAATGTTGGTAATGTTGGTGATATGTAATAATGTATTAAACCTTTTATGTAATGCATTCTATGGAATATATTAAACCTTTATGTAAGGAGCATGTGTAATAATAATGAATTTGAGCTCGATGAACTGAAGTATTTTGTAGACAGAACAAAAAAATTATGAAAGTACATAATTAAGTTGTTGATTGACAATTTTTTAGAGACTAATTTGAGCTGATTTGGACGATTAAATCAATAAATAGGAAAGAAAACAGAAAAAAGGAAAAGGAAACAAAAAAGAAAACAGAAAACAGAAAAAAGACCTTTAGTCACGGTTCCAGCCACGAACAGCGACTAAAGGGTGTGGGCTGGCGCGCAAATTTGGGCGGTCCAAATTCGACCTTTAGTCGCGGTTCCAGCCACGAACCGCGACTAGAACCGCGACTAAAGGTTAGTTTCGCGGTAATTTGGGTGGCCGCGGCCGAATTTTTTCGCATTCTCCCCCAAATCGATGCCTCGCTCTCTGCCTCGACTCCGTCGACGCCCCCGACGGCAAAGCCCTGCTCCGCCGCGCCGTCGATCTGCCGCTCCGCCGCCGTGCCCCTCCCCTGCCTCGCGCTGCCGTGCCGCCACCGCCAGAGGTAGGTGCCCCTCCCCTGCCTCGCGCCCCTCCCTTGCCTCGCCCCTCCCCTGCCCCTCCCCAGCCTCGCGCTGCCGCTCCGCTCCGCCGCCGTGCCCCTCCCCTGGCTCGCGCTGACGTGGTCGTGGCCGTGCGTGTGCGAGTGAGGTGTGCGTGTTGTGCCCATGGTGACCACCGGCTCGACACGGCCATGCTTGGCCTCCTGGCACAGCACCAGTGCACACAATGCACTAATTTGAGTGTTGTTTGAAACACCAATTTGAACCAATTCAAATTCGGCAAATCTGACAGTTTTCAGAAAATTCAGTTTTAGGACTTGGTGAAAATTGTAAGTCCTGTTTTCTGTTAACAAGTAGCTATGTTCAACAGATGCAAACAAGAGATTAGGAAATTCCAATTTGAGTGAGATGATTTTTATAAATCAGTACTCACCACAAATATAGATGAGAAGCAAGAAATGCATCCAGAAAAAGAATCTAGATAGGAAAATTAAATAGAGAGAAAAGGTATCTTTTAACTGTTTTTCTGTCTGGATATTTCATAGCAAGTTGAGAGCATGAAAACATGATTTTAAACAATCCCAAAATGAAATATCTTGGCTTTCCTGTGAAGTATAAACACAATACTCCAATACCATGACAAGGATAAAAATTAAAGAACATCACAAGTCCATTAATTAAGAGTCCAAAAACAGTATAGATGCAAATTTATAGTAGCAATTTTATAGATGCAATTTTATAAATGCAAATTTATAGATGCAAATTTATAGATGCAATTTTATAGAAGCAATTTTATAGATGCAAATTTTATAGATTGCAAATTTGATAAGTTAGCAAAGTTAGAAAATTTAGCAAATTTTTGTGTAGCAATTTTATAGATGCAAATTTTATTGATTGCAGGGACATTGAGCTATGGATCCTAACTATGTGCGAGACGAGGAGAAAGAATACGAAATTATGCGAGAGATATTTGAGAATGCCAATAGATATGATCCCGATGGAGAAGATGCCGGTGGAGAAAATGTCGGCGGTGGAACCGATGCTGGTGGAGAAGATGTCGGCGGTGGAACCGATGCCGGTGGAGAAGATGATGAGGATTTCACCTCACAATTTCTGATGGACTCTGGTGAGGGAATTGAGTCCGAAGAAAGAAGAGCCAACAAGGTATATATATTAAGGCTATTTTGTTGATCACTAGATTCATTAATTGATTTGTATTGCACTTATTAACGCATTATTTTTCTTTTAGCCCTCCGGATCGAGCAAATCTGCTAAAAAGGGAGCTCCTCGAGGCAGCACGAAAAGGATGACGAGCGATGATCCAAAGTTACCGATCTATGTAATTGGTGATAACGGCGATCCGCTCGAACCCAAAGAGAACCGCCGTAAATTTATAAATCAAGCTGGAGTTATTATTAGGGACATGCTCCCGATCACCATACAAGAATGGCATAAGCCGGCGGCCGCAAACGACGATGACCCCTGCTATGTCCGGAGCGCCTGGCACTTACCATCGATAACCTATATAACTCTCCACCAGCGCCGTCATCAGACTATGAGCGTTCTATTGACAAGTCATATGACGATCTGATGGAGCTCCCGCCGCCAAAAAAAGGTAAACAAGTTCCCCAGCTCGGAGAACAAGATGCACAATCGGTCCCCCCGCTCAAGGTGTTTGACGAACAAGAAATACATCGTATTGCCGCGGCCGCGCAATGTACTCCACAACAAATAGGTTCGTCAACCGATTACGCCGTCGCTGATCTAGCAAAACAATATGTTCCGAGGGAAAATTTGGTCGACGGCAGGTTATCAACACAAATACGTGCGTTGCATACCTGGTACAAGACAGCCGCAAAAGCGGGGAATATCAGTCTCATGGTGGGAGTTAAGGAAGAGCACTATTGCCAAGAATACGTTGTGTCCGTTGAGTTTAGCGAACTTTTTCAGCTATACAATATCCGGGCCCTCGACAAATCTATCATCAGATCCTGTTGTCTGTAAGTGATTTATTTATGTAATTTAAATCTTTACCTCGGCTCGTTCATTGTCTGTAATTATCCTCACTATAATCTTTTGTGCGCTATATTTTGCAGAATGAAGATGCTCGAATTGAAATGGAAAAAAACAAGGACTTTGGGTTCATTGACCCGGATAAACTTCATCAAGTCACCATAGAAGATCCCTTATATAACAAGGACACACCGGGGGATTTGCTAAGATATTTCAAGCAACACCGTGACAAAAAGACTATATTTTGGGCTTACAACTTCAAGTGAGTGTTACTGTCTCTTCTACACATTATATTTTGCTCACCCGATGTTAAGTTTAACTGATGAGTTATGCATGACTGTGTATATAAACGTGTGCAGGTTCCACTATATTCTTCTTGTCATTAAAATTCACGATGGCGAAATTCATGTCCTTGACTCATTAAGGAAAAATCCAAAAGAATACAAGACATGTTTTACAATGCTCGAAAAGTAATTTCATTTCTTATCGCCTCTTTCGTTCATTTCCTGATATCAATTCATTAATAACTCCTTTGTTAATTTTATTTGTCGGGCAGCGGTTGGAAAGAGTTCATCAAGGAAGAACCCGGTCAATGGAAAGACAAGCTGATATGGCGTCTGAACAATGTAAGTAGTACTACGTAGGTCCACGCACCATTATCATACTTGATTATTATTTGATTGAATTCTATTCTTATATAGTCTTGCGCGGAACAGCCACAGGGAACTGATTTCTGTGGATACTTCGTTTCCGAGTACATACACGTTCTGATCTGCGAGAAATTCGAGGGCAAAAGAAGTAAAGAAGTACGTAAACATTATTCGCAGCATTATTGTTTTGCCATCAGTTGTGTTGAGTTTCATTCATTTGATATATATGTATACACACACAACTCATGTATTTATTTTGACCTTATTCTTTTAAAGTTGGCAAGAAAGCGTAGCAAGCTACCATTAGAGGCCCGCTTCAAAGCAATTGCGGAGGAATTGGCGGGATTTTACCTTGTAGAGGTCATACCTAATACAGGAGAGTACTACTATAATACAAATTAGTATGCCTCCATGTAATACTGATCTGCATGTAATTAAGTACCTGGAACCGGGAAACTTGATCTTCATGTACTAATTAATTTGTTTGTGTCATCAACGTGATCTTCATGTAATTTGCATGTGTTAAATATATATGCATCAACTTCATCTTCGTGTTTTTGGCGCATCGACGTGATCCATGTACGATGGAAACCATCCGAAACCCCTAAACCCCTCCTAAAACCCTAAATCCAGAAAATTAATCGAAATAGAAAAAAAACGTAAACACACTAGTCCCGGTTCGTGTTACGAACCGGGACTAAAGGTTCCGAACCCGCGCGGTCTGCGCCGTGGCCACGTGGGTGGGCCTCTAGTCTCGGTTCTTAAGCAACCGGGACTAAAGAGGTGGGGGCTTTAGTCCCGCTTTGTTAGTCCCGGTTGCCTAACCGGGACTAGAGGACCTCTGGAACCGGGACTGCTGTCCCGTTTTCCACTAGTGGTCGTGCGTGCGTCGACAGAACTCAAAACTTGTACCGTTGGTACACTGGGTGGGTGGATATGAATTTTCAGTAACATTTTCTTAAAATGATAGCAGGAGAACTGCTATGTTCATTTCGCTAGGAGAAGTTTAAGAGAGTGGATAAATGGAGGCCGAGCTTCAAGGAGCTCTTTATATTGTAAAAAAAAATCATATTTTGAATTTTCAGATAATATAAAACAATCGTGGATGCAGACGGTGTTGTATTTTACCGGTTTTGCAGGCGATTCCGGAGCCATGAATGTCATTTAAAAGGAAAGCGGTGGACCTTGTACATAGGATGTCACGGAGGCACCGACACCACATAGGGGGGAAACCGCAGTGCTCAAGGATCTTATGAGTGAGTCCCAACATACTGAGTAGAAGGATTTTTTGAAGTTCATCTTGAGAGAAATAGTTGAGGCTTTTGCTTCGTGGACACAGTCGGCCGACCGGCGGCGTAGACGAAGTTTTCCTGCACATTATGACCCTTTTTTACGGCATGTAGTTTCAAAGTTTGTCAAGATTTTTGTTTTTTTATGGCAACACTTTGTATCCATAATATGATTTCATGAAAAATTGTAGAATTTTCCGACTACCTTCACAAATATTTGTAGCAAAATTAGATTTTTTTATGAGGAGAACCCTGGATTCACTAGTGGTTGGAAGAAGAGAGTGGTTCGCCATTGCAGGGAGAGTTTGAGTTAGATAGCTGGATGAGCAACTTTCTAATATAAGGTGAGGTTCCTACGTTTTTACCTTATTTTGTTAAAAGATGGCTTTGTCTTTGTGGATGTCCATGATTCCAGCTTTGAATCATGGACTTTTGGTATGCTTTGGGATTCTGCCGGCTTCTTTTCCTTGGATACCAGCATTGTACGTACACCAGAGTCCTTTCTACAGGGTTATACATGTGGGTAGAGGTTAGCCTACTTTTTAGAGCCTTTTAGTAGTATTATAAATATTCTTGCTGAAGACTTATTTAATTTATGAGATCATTTTATACGCATGTCTCTGCACAGATGTTAGCGATGGCCCATGCTTCTACGATAGTGATATTATTTTCATTATGAATAAAATAGAGATCCCAATAAAAAGTAGCCAAAAATATAGTGGCAAAACCAAATGTCTTTCCAAAATTTTATATTCTCCCCATTCCCTGCATTCCATTTGTAACCAATTTTGCAGCTTTAGCAGCCGAGACAATCCATTTTCAAAATGGAGAGGCAATTCTGTCATTAATCCACAACAGGTTAGGATGGCTAGTATCATACTTCTAGTGAACTAGTTGTTTCCAAATCTTTTTTTGCTAGTATCATACTTCTAGTCAACTAGTTGTTTCAAAGTCTTAATCGCCCAGCTAGCAAGCAAACATTGAATTTACTAAGATCATGGACATTAAAGCCCACACTAAGTCCCACATGATATCTATGTTTCTCCCAGATTTCCCATAAAAATGACTCGTTTGAAAGTTAAATGCTTTGATGGTCCATTAAGGAAACTTGATAATAGACATAAGATATATAGGTACATGCTAGCTAAATATGTTTTCATAAGCACCAGCCTAGCTGCATAGTAGAGCAATCTCCCCATCCGATCCTCGATCCTTTTGATAATACGGTCAATTATTGGTTGTAAATCTTTTTTTCAGTTTGGTGTAGTGCAAAGTATATTTATAGAGAACAAGTCAATTTTACTGTAATCAATTTTCATCTGAGAAAAAAAATTAAAACAAGAAATGATGCATTTTAAATTTCTTGCATATTGCAAACTGACCGATGACACCACCATGGACAATATTTGTAACAAGGCCACGGAATAGTTTTGCATCGGCAACCCTTCTAACATTTTGGAGAAACATCAGCAACAAAGTTAAAGAGAATAGGGGAGAGGAAGTCCCCTTGTTTAAGACATTTTCCTGCCATCAAGTATCTACCATTGCAAATATTAGTTCTAATAGAAAAGATGAAAGTGGGTCCAAACCCTGTGGAAGTGAACATTTTTTTATAAACCCCAACTAACCCTCTCATATGCCTTTTTTTTCATAATTTAGTTTCAAAAGTTGACAAGATTTTTTTACTTCGTGCAACACCGCATGAGCACGAATAACACACTCTACAATAAACCTTCCACAAATAAAGGTTGTTTGGTTTGGAGAAATAAGTCTGTCACCAGTGGGAGCAATAATCCTATTAGTCATCCCTTTAGTGATTTTTTTCTTCAAAATACAGTTCTCCAAACTGATGGGTCTAATTTTTTCATAGATCTAGCATCTGGTTACTTAGGATCATACAAATTATTTTGCGAGGGCATGTGAACGTGCAGGCATATACCATCGTATCGTTGGGTGATGCTGTGTGGCCCAGGTGATTTCATACTCCTATCTGTACTGTACTTATATTTGGTCCTGCAAGATCACAAACCTATTATGCACGTTGCCGTCAGAAAGCTGATGAATGTATATAGCGCAGAATCAAATAAGGTTACGTACTAACAAGCTAGTTTCCACATCCAGTTGCAGTAAACAAGCGAGGATTAAGCATCACGATGCCGGCCGGCCGGTTTGGTTTGTTGAGATCGGAGGCGGTCAACTTGATGCAAAGCCTCGCTTCATCTGATGGCTACGCCCTCTATATGATAAAACATAAACAAATTCCCCCCTAGATCACTTGTTTAATCCGAGCAACTTCACATCTCGCACTGGCATCAATCATTAAAACGTTTCTGTTTCAAAACGTAAGCCTCATTTGCATCATCGCCGCTCGCTCCGGTTCCTCTAGCCCGTAGATGCATTTTATCTTCATTTCCTTTACCTGTAGGTAGCTGTCAGCCTGTCAAGTTGATTTTTCTTGCTATTCTTGGAAGATACTTTGCGAAGTTTAAGCGAGCTGCTGCGAATGGTTTCCGGCTTCCCGCGGCCGCGCTGATTAGATGATTATCTGGATCGTTTGGTCTCCATTTAAGCTCCTGAAGAAACACTCAACGTACTAATCATAGTATATAACCGTAGGGTACAATTCAAGGACCAATACTTGTTGTTAATGCTTACGGCGACCAGCTAGTGTACTTGTTCAGGTCATTTGATAACAGTACGTCCAACTATTCTTCTGTCCATTTCAGATAATCGATGAACCGATCGCTACTGTAGTAAGCAGCACAGCAAAACCCACGCAACCATTTCTAGAGGGTGCCGGAACTTAGTTCTAAAAAAATTGTGCGAATCATTGCCATGATTGACTATTCAGGAATTGAGACGACATCTCCAAATTGTTTTTGATGGACAGTCTGGAAGGTGAGCCAGTCTATACAATTTTATACAATTCGGCTAACCAAGCGTGTAGAATTTGTTAAATGAAGTATATAAATATATATCTGTCCTACCTTGATTGGAGGAGCTAGTGTGTCACTTCGTTTTTTGGCCTGATTAACTAACCATAGTGTGGCACTTCATTAAAACGAATAAAAGCAAATACAGAGTAGTACTTAATAATACAACAACATTATGAGTTTAGAATTGCACATGGATCTATACTTATAGCTTATTATCGATCCCTACGACTTTCTATTCTTGTTTGCACTGGATTTTTTTTCCCTTTTTAAAAGCTGGCCGAAGCACTGCTCTATCTTGACAACATGTAGAAAGGTATACATTGGGGTACATGTCTGTGGCCTTTTTTATATATTTAGCGGATTTTTTTTACAAGTGAGAGAATAAAAAAACACACGATTCTTAAATAGAGTTTTACGTCCTCTTAAATACTACGTTAGTCAAACGATCGATCTTTGATGATCACATGAAACGCATATGATTCTTACCGAGAGGTTGGACTAGATGTAAATTTTCCTAAGTGCAAATGAAACCCTGAGGCCACTTATTAAAATCATCCAAAAATCATTTTGAAATTATGTTAATTAAAGAGGCCCTTAAGAGAAATAACCGGATAAAACCAATGAAACCTAGAGTTCAGTGGATACTGGTTTAAAAGGTGTAGTTCACTTACCACATGATGACTAATGAATCTCAACTCAAGAGAAATCCACATCCCAACAACTTAGTTTTTGTTGCATTGTAAATTTTATTGTTGTATAATTTCCAAACATTTAGACTGGCTGTGGAGGATTTTCCATTCAGGTACTACTATTTTGGTTCGTTCTTGTATGTCGGGTGTATTAGGTTTCCTTAAAACGGCGATTTAAAAAAAACTATTCCGGGGAGTTTATATGGTACAAAATTACCGTTATCAGTAATACTTTTGAAAATAGATCTAGCGATATCAATTTCATGTCGTACATTCACTTATAAAGTAATTATTGCACTAAGTCTCGTCTTAATGAAACCTAATATGCCCTAAAATGGAAACTGAGGGGTAATGTATTCTTAACCAACATTCGGTCACTAATGTGAAGGAATTCATTTTTACCACCCTCCATTCATCGAGGTAGTTGTTCACAAGTTATGGGCAGGATAAAACATTAAATAAATCCCAAAGGCTAAATTTGACACTGTATTTTTGAAAAACTTCTTAACTTTAACCAAATTTATAGAAAAGAAATAGCAATATTTACAACACCAAAATAAAATCACTAGAGGTTATCTTGGATTAGTTCATAATATACTAACTTAATGTCATAAATATTGCTACAAAAATTGATAAAATCTGTCAAATTTAAAAAGAAAAAACTACCAAATTTATAGAAAAGAAATAGCAATATTTATAACACCAAAATAAAATCACTAGAGGTTATCTTGGATTAGTTCATAATATACTAACTTAATGTCATAAATATTGCTACAAAAATTGATAAAATCTGTCAAATTTAAAAAGAAAAAACTTAAATGTACTTATTTGAGGACAGATGGAGTATGTTTTCATTAACGAGCTCTGTGTTGGTGAGGCAAAAATAGTTACAGTGCTATGAACGCGAAGAAAATAATAAATCTCTGGTGCTATGATATATATTGCTTTTAAGATGATTGACGTCTGGGTATTTGGCAGGTCTTGTATAGGAAAGCAACACAGTTACATTACTGTTCTTGATGTGGAAACTACAACAGCAGTGTTTCTGTTTATTGATGTGATTAAGGAGAACCGTCGGGCGACCAAGCGAGCTCGGACCGCTTCCCCTCTCCTGTCTACTGTAGAGGCGATTTTCTTGGAGACACCGCGCCAGCAGCTCGCGACCGGAGATCTCCCAGATCCCTCGTCTCCGGCGGCCGCTTCGGCGGCGGGAGGCGGGGGATCGACGGATCCAGGTATGTACATAGCTAGGTGTGCGTGGTGGTGTGCCTGCCGGCGGCGCTGGGGAGGAAGCGGTGGCGCCGGTGCGGCTTTTGGTGGGGGTGGACTTCTCCTCTGTCGGCGCGGCTCCGCGGAGCTCCGCCGCAGATCTGCTGCCCTGGCCTTGCTCGCGGCTCCCCGGAGTTCTCGAGAAGGCATCCCCTTCACCGGAGTTCGAGAGACGGCGGATCCGGTGGTTGACATCGAAGTTGCAGATGCGGAAGGCCGAGGTGGCGCAGCTGTTCTTCTTGCAGGGTGGAGGTGTCCAGTGGGCACCGAGGAGCGTCGACTTCCCAGTCGCTTGGGGAGGCCTCCCAGTCCAAGGTCATGGAGGTTCGGCGGCGGGTTTCGCCGGCGCAGCGGTCTGCCTGAAGACGACGACGCCAGAGTTCAGAAGGACCTTGTTATAATTTCCTTTGTTTTCTGGACTTTTCTGTAAGAATCTTGGCTGGGTGTATCTGTAATTTCCTCGCAAAAAAAAAAAGGAGAACCGTCGGGCATTACTTTTTTGGGATGCTTGGCAACACTCTGTACTCCGACTTCAGCGTCGTAGAAACCGGCCGGGACAGTAGGCTACAGGGTGCTAAACGTGAATGAGAACTGTAAAGTTGGTGAGTCTAACATGAGTACTATTGTTGTCCTTATCTTAACGCTGTAAAGCATCCATATCTTGAAGCGGTTGAACTGATAATTGTGTTCTTCCAAACAGTGTACATCGCAGCAGGAAGTAACAGATACATCAAGATGACACACAGTGGATATGGATCCGTGTAATAGTGATTTCACTGTATTCTTCCAAATGGTATAATAGTTTTTCGATCTGTGACCTCTCAGTGTCAGATAAGTTTTGCGGTGCTCGAAATGATAGCATGAAGAATACATTCCGCTGCCCGGCTAGAGATGGGGAGTAACGAAGGACGTGACGTTGATTGTACTCTAGGGAGGAGGAGGGGCCATATGTTTAGTAGCGTGGGCAAACCTACATTGCTAGTGATGGAAACAGTTGCTCGAACAGAGCAGGCTGAGGCGTCCCCAGATTCAGCGTCTGAGGACGTAGTGTACCCAGCTTCCAAGTTCTAATTCGTAGCCGGTCATGGATAGTAGGTGGTCACGCCACTCGGTGTAGAGTCGTCCATGCTCTACCGGTAGCTAACCCAATCCGAATTAAGCTAGCAAGAGTTGATCAAGGCAGTGACTAATAAATACGTAGCATGTGAGAGCATCTTCGACGGGACTGGGCAAATTTAATATTCTATACAACGGTGCGTTCGGACGTGTTCGCGAACAGGAGTTGGCCAACCCCATTTGCTCTCTTCACAGCAACACATTCCGTATCAATCCCTTAGAAACATGCAAACAGATGGACGTAGTATTTTCACATAAATTCATTACAAAGTTATCGCAAAATTATCACAAATTCGGGAATAAATCAATCAACCCTTTTGTTGGCCACGGTGGACGATCTACTCCCTCTGCCCCTAAAATATAAGGCGCCCTTAAATTTTGCTGGTCAACGACGTACAACTTTGACCATGATTTGTGTCTATAATATATCCACAAAATTAGTATTATGATATATGAGATGAACGATTTTTAGAAAACGAATCCAACGATACCATTTATACATTCTCAACCCATATAATTTAGTATATGTCAGTGGTCAAAGTTGAACGTCAAAGACCAGCACAAAAATAGCGCGCTTTATATTTTGAAACGGATGGAGTACTTGTCATCACCGTATTGGTCCTTCCCCTTGTCATTTTCTGTGGCGATACCCCTCCAATGTGCGCTAACAATGGCCAACCTAAATGAAATTCTCTCAAAATGATTATACAACATAGTGACCGACTCCGTCTAGTAAACAAAAGAATAATTCAACATATACAATAAGAAGTGAAGCAAATAAAAAATGAAGCAAACAAAATTTACATTTAACAGTTGGGCATAGTACCCGATAAACTGGTTCACGGAGATTTGGAAGCATGGCCATCTATTGGGGAGGGGGTGCTTGGTGCGCGTGATGTGGGATGTATGCAGATTTCATTGATTCTGGGAAGCTGACCATTCACTGCATGACGGCGCGGATTTCTTATCCTCTAGCGTGCGGCGAAGAGCGGCTCCTCGTCGTCCGGCGAGAGGGGGAGAGGTAGAAATCTCCACCACAAAGCGCATCCCAATAATGGTCGGCTCCGGACCCAGGTCCATTGCCTGAGCCGGCCAGGTCGAGCGGAGAGGACATGTAGGGGAGTGTCGGTCGAGAATGAGGTTACGATATTGTCCGGAGTGACGACAAAATGCGGTATATGTTGGGTTGGACAGGTCAACCCCGTTTTCGCTCCACATATTTTTTAGCTAAGAGGGGTGCCGGACAGTCCAGACGTATAGCGGGAAGAAGCAGGGGTGGGCCGGTAGGGCTGGAGATGCTGTAATGAAGACGCATACACTGCTGGTTTAAATACAATAACGCTACGAGCATACCGTATGTGTGACCAAATTTAGCAATCTATACCCGGAGGGTTTCGATGCGGGTGACACACATATGTAGCGCGATGCACCACCCTAACACTAATAAAACGTATCTAGCTCAGGCTGCAGCTCCTATGATGGAAGCTTAATTAATTAATTAATTAAGCTGGTAGTAGGGCGAGGGAGGGAGGCGCAGAGAAGATGAGTGATGGCGGCGCGAGCACAGGCTGGCGCATGGTCCACTCGCCCATGCAGGCGGGACACGTAGATAGAGGGCATGTAACCGTCGTGGCGTGTGATCCGTACGTGGAGCTGTTCCGTGCGCCCCGCCCCGCCCATGTGAGTGTGACGTGACGCAGCAGCAGCGGATAGGGCCATGGCCATGCATGGGGTGAGTGAAGGGAAGGCCGTTGCGACGGGTGCCGTCACCCACGTTCTGCTCCCCCACGGATCGCCCGCCCGCCCGCGCCGCGTTCTCGTGACGCAAACGGCCGGCGCTGCCAGCTCCTCACGTTACGAGCCTCGCCGTCACGGTGAACTACACGGCCAGCCGGCTGAGCGCGACGGGAACGTGATGATACGGTGGGCGCGGCCTCCTCGCTCTTCTGTTTTCCGTCTGCCGATGGTCACCGGGCCCTGTGCGTGCCGTGGATCCATTCCCTACCTGGGGTGCGGCGGGTACGTCACCTCCCTCCCTCCTCCACCTGCTTGGGAATCGGGAGCCCGCTCCCTTGCTTACACCTGGCCGTTTAATCAAAGTCCAACTGAGCGAGAAAGTTGCCGCCGGGAAGGAACTCAGATGCGCGTCCGTACTCGACGCTTGACGCGGGAAAACAACAGCACGGCAGGAACACTTTTTCTAACCAACTATCCGACGTGACATACCCCGTCGCGGATCAGTTGAAATACGTACGGTCCACGTATTGAAAGCTTGGCCAAGACAACTTGACTACTACTCCGTACCACGCAACGACAGGATCACCAACGGGTAATGTGGTAGTACGTACGTTGAAGGTACAATACATTGTACTAAGATGATACTACCTACTTTTAGAGCGGAGCCATCCATCCTAGCATTTCAACGTTCCAGTGGGTGATACTACCTACTTTTAGGTTTATATAAAGTCGACGCCTATTTTAGATTTTTTTTTGATAAAGGGATTTTATTACTTAAGAGTTTTAATCATTACATCCGGCCTCTGCATAGCTAAGATGCACACAACCACCAGTTTACCAATATCCAATTCAGAACAAAAATAAAAAGGCGAATTACATATCATAATGAGAAATTGTAGATCCGCCTAAGATGCCGGTAGGTCTATCCGGAGTCTATGTTGCCATCCATACCGGGAGAATAACTCCCTGGCCGCAGCCTCCAGCCTCGACGCCTCGCCAATTTTAGATAGTCAATTTGACCAACGTAATATGCATTATATATGTATTACAATAAATATACAATTATAAACTTTACATGTTATATAGTTTTTCATGGTATAACTTCCGTGCTATACAATTCATATTACATTTGTTAAATGATGATTTAGATATACGCTTAGAACCTATTCACCGGAAGGGAGGGAGTACTAATTCTCCAACTAAAACTAATGCTTTTTATTGATGATAATTTATCTCTACAAGAGCTTATAAAACACGCCTAATGGTTAAACACCCCTCTTGTTCTGGCAAATTTCAAAAACAGTAATGTGACGTACAAACAACATACCCGTTTAAAGGAAATCATTAAATTCCCAAACATAGGTAATTATGCGTCTTTATAAAGCATCACACCCATCGATGAGAGTTTACGGGGTGCACCGCCTCACGAGGGCCTCAAATTGCACTAATCAATATTCCACTCGTCGGGTGCCCCCTTCCAACTCCCTAGCTACCTAAATTTTGAGGGGATTTAGCAGGAGCGCATCTCGCCTCCTGCCTGCACAGACGAACGAAATAAGTCGTTGTATGCCTCATAGGTAGAGTTGTAGATTCGACCTCGTTGATATTTCTGCGGGGACGTTGGACATGTACCGTACCAGCAAATTAGGCGACTCAGTGCAGCTTATGGAAATACATGAGTGTGGTATCGTTAGTCTGCACATCCTTTGCCTCTGTCTTCTTTGTCGAAGCAGAATGGTTGATTGTTTTAGTACTATGTTTTTGTAAACAAAAATAGCATACAAGAGCTTATAAAACACGCCCAATGGTTAAACACCTCTTTTGGTCCTCGCAAAATTCAAAGCAGTAATTTGGCCAAGGAACAACACGCCCTTTCGAAGCAAAAAATACACACTTCTAAACATAGGTAGAGCATCTTTGTAAAACATCACACACACTGATAAGGGTTTACGAGGTGCACCACCTCACATGGGTCTCAATTTGCACTAATCAAATAATAAGGGATAATTAGTTGGGAAGAAAGTGTTGTCTACACTGATGCTTGCTCCATTCAAATGGCTGCCCGACTTGCCTTGTTTCAAGGGTTAATTTTTTGTCCATGATCCACCTATTAACTTGCACGGTGTTGACCCCTCGTTGCGTCGACATTTCATCGACGCATGTTCATCTGTGGATTTGGGCGTCGTCTGTTGACCAGACGCACCCTCCCATGGGCTCTCAATCGCTCATTTCTGTGGCGGATTGCACTCATCTCGTACCCCTTCCACCTTTGTAGCTACCTGCATTTTGAGGGCATTTGGCAAATGGCAGAAAGAGTGCATCTCGCCTCGTGCCTACGACAATGAATAAAATAAGACATTGTGTGTCTCGGAGGTAGAGTTGTAGGTTCGACCCCGTTGAGGTTGCTACAGTGTAATAGGACATGTCCTATGTCGGCAAATCAGGCGTCTCGGCGCAACTTGTCAAAGAACATGAGTGTGGTGTCGTCAGCCTGCGAGACAACCCCGCCTCCGTTTTCTTCATTGAAATAATACGTATGAATGGTGCTAGTTTTAGTACCATTAGTTATATGTTTTGTAAATAAATATTATACCGTTTTAATAGAGGGGTGGTGGATGGCTAAAAATTAGTATACCGTTTTAATAGAGGCGTGGTGGATGGCTTGCACGTCCATAGTGATCTTTGTTCCTTTTTACAAACAAAAAAGTTGTATCGATCTGTTCTTATCTTAAGATGAGACATTACTTCAACTCACAGCAAAAATATCTAAAAAGATTTTGTTGTGGTGGTTTCATACTTCCATCACCAAGCGTCACAATTGTGGCGAAACCAAACAAGTATCTAATTATGACAA
The DNA here is from genome assembly GCA_947311845.1 of Poa pratensis. Lineage (NCBI taxonomy): Eukaryota > Viridiplantae > Streptophyta > Magnoliopsida > Poales > Poaceae > Poa > Poa pratensis. The sequence continues at coordinate 143,188,015 of CAMZMU010000041.1, forward strand.
CGAACTAACACGTAGCCATTTTAGTTTAGTCCACATCTATCTTTGGCCATTGCTCAATCGTACATTTTTCACTATGTGGGTCAGCACTTGAAAGAAGTACAGATGTTGAGCTGCGATGTAAACTGTTAGGAGCTGCGATGTAAACTGTTAGGAGTACATGTAACCTTGCCACCTTGCCCTTGTTTGCCATAATAAAGTTTTTGCTTTTCCTGTAAAAAAAAAGTAAACACACGGTTGCTAAAATGCCAACCACGTATGCTTCATTTTGTTGTCACTCGTAGCCGCATTCGAACCGTACATGCGTAGTACTTATGATGGATGACCTCGAGGTGATTGATCAAGATACGATCGGCTTGCATCATGTATTTCACTTACTCAGGTACTCCATGCTCTCCTACAGTCACGCACAGGGAGTAGATATCTTTGGGGAGTGTCTACGACGCATTCGACTGAGACATTAGTTAGGTCTCAGTCATCGTCTTCCTCAACTCCGGCGACCCCCCCCCCCCCCCCCCCCCCCCCCCGTAGCCACGTACCGCCGGCCATGCCGCCTGTTGCCGCCACCCGCGTCCGGCGGCGCCCTGCCCTCCTCCAACCGCGGCCCACCGTCGGTCCGTCGCCGCCCCGGCCATCCCTCTAAACCCCGCCCCCTCTTCTCCGGCGACCCCCCCCCCCCCCCCAGTTAAGTCACTCCTCACCCCTCCCGCCTCCGCCGCAGCTGCGGCGGCTGTGGCTCGGCTTGGCGCCGCCGCCTTCCCAAGGAAGAAGAAGATAAGTTAGGGTTAGCAGAATCTTGGCGTGTTGATGGAGTGTGGATGTTATTTTTGAGCCGTTGGCGCCGCGCGAGCGAGTGTTCGCAGCGATTCCCGCCATCCGTCCATGCTCTCGTACAGTCACGCACAAGGCGCGCCACCGAAAACGAGTTTACTCACTCTTTTCCCTCCACTTCTTCTGTTGCACGATAAAACTTCCCTCGCGTTGCGGTGCACGGTGGACCGTACCCCACATGAACCACAGTCCGTGGGCCCCACCTTGGCAGCAACTCTGGTCCACGAAGCTCACAGTGACCCCCACATGGCGCTGCCTCGCACGTGGCAGGAGGTTGCTGGAGCTCCAGGATCAGCTGTACGAATCGTGAGGCGTTCGTGGGATCCGTCGCGGCCGTCCGTGGCCCACGCCAGCTCGGCCGTCTCTGATTGGGCCAGGACTTGACTGTACGGGAGTAAAAAATAAATATGTGGAGGTCGGATCCAAGCTGTATAACCATCTCTGCTCTATTTCTGTACCGGCCCATTGTGTGTGCTAGCCTGTGGCTTAGCAATCCAAGAAATGATTGTTTTAGCTCCATCTACATAGTTTAGTGAGGTTAGATCGGTGAAAAATGTAGTGTCATTGTACAAGATAAACATAGCTAAACACGAGTTAGCAATTTAACCAATTGCAGAGTACTAGATTCATATGTGCTACTCCTCCGTCCCCAAATAGTTGTCACGGATTTGTTTAAACACGGCTGTATTTAGACATATTTTAGTGTGCACATACATCCAAATTTAGTCAAATCTAAGTCCAGTATTTCCGGACGGAGGGACTACTTAAGTTTGAGTTTGAACGCTTGGAAGCACCCGCATGTGTGCGTCATCCTGATGCATGCAAATGTCGGGTGTCCCCGTTTCGAAGAAAACACGATAGATTCCGACAACCGCCTGGCACAACTAGAATATTTGCACCTCATGCCCAACTTCAAATTATACTCTATAATTTTTTATTTCTATAAATATGTTTATCTAATTGCATACTAAAAACCTCTTTTGAGATATTTGTTAGACCATATGATTTAGGGATCCCTGTCATACGTAGGTATACACTATATAGTTTACTGGGTTATTATAACCTAATTTATGAATAAAATCATGTGTACATGATATAGCTTAATTATATTACAAGTGTATTTTTAAAATACAAAAGTATGTTGCAACTGACATTTAGTAAAAAATTTAGTGGTTAAAGATGCCAAATAGAAAATAGGAAATTACAATCGTTAAGACGTTAGCATGCTAAAAATAAGTTCTAAATAAGTTTAAATGTTTAATATAAATTATATTAAGTCATACATGTTATTTGTCACCATCACCTATGAGGACACTTGATGTTGTGGGCCTCGGGTACAATATGACATCGACTAGAGAAATTCTCTCGATGGTCGCCAGTAGAGTTGCATGCTTCGTCGGGTGGAACTTCATTAAGCGCAAACTTATGATTTGTGGCCGGAGTGGAGCAAGATCATGGCGACCTATAGGCGTCTACAAGCTCCTTGGTGTAACGCGTGATGTTCGTAACGGCTAAATCTGTACCGTGTTGTCATAAAATGTTGAATGGTAGCGCGTCCTCGCATGGATTTCCTTTTCTGCGGATGGATCATGTGAAAATCAGTAATAGGCGCACATGTTCTCGTAAAAAATGTTTTGTTTTATTTTTCCTGGCAAACATGGGGATATTTTTACTAGTATGTTCGAGTCTTTCCAGTCTGCAAGAATTCCTGCACATGTGTGATGAGCTTTTTGTTGTGCTACTTAGATCAACATCAAGTAGATATAAAAGCAATTTGCGAGATCTTTTTTGCATGAATGTTTCCCTGCACGAGGATTTTTTTAGACGTTCTTGTTCCCATACAAAGTACAAACATCCGGGTCTCTTGATTCTAGCAATCTATTTTTTTCTTTGCTACATGTAGTTTCCGTTTGGTCTCTCCCTTTTTTGTTAGTTACTAGTGGTTATTATTGCGAACCCCCCATATGTGCATGATTGCCCTTTTGCTGTTAGGCTCACGAGTTTCCTGTTATGCACGACCTATATTTCCTGTTATGTGGAAGTTTTTATTTATTTATCTTGTGATATTGTTGGCTCATCCATCTCACTAGTGATATCTTGTCGAAAGAAGTCTGGCACATTGCTTCTTTATCCAACTCTACTGTACTAGCAGAAGTTGTCGAAATTACTCTTAGCACATAGAATTTTTTTTCTTGATGTTCATGAGATCTATGGCGACTTACTTATTAGGGACATCTCTTTGACCCACAATATTCTTGAAGTTTAATGGGTTGTATATGATCTTTGATGTGTGTAATGCCTCCTAACAACACGATGTTTGAGCTACCGCTTGCAACAAGAAAAAGTTAGTGACAAGAAAATGGGTTCCACAAACGGTATATTGTTGCCCTCATCCTCCCCTTTGCCCCTGGATCTCCTCTAGCCACCTCCGGATCTTTTCATGGGTGATTCCTAGGTAGGTACTAGCCCGTTCGGACGTCTTGCCACCCCTCCCACTTCTGAGCCCCCTGGGTTTGCCATCGTCCAAACCATATGTCTAGGCTCGTGGGTCTATTTCTTCCGCGACAACGACGTGCATCCCACCACCCTAAGCTTCGTCCTTGCCTTGTGACCACCGCTACTCTGACATGATCTAGCCTCATCATCATCGCGGTGCCACGACTGGCCGCCTCCTTTGCTACGACGAGTTGTCTCCGACCGACCGTCGCCTACATCCTCGACACCAACACCAAGCAATGTTAGTAGTTTTGACCCAAGCAAGGGTATTTCTTCAAAATAAGTTCAAACAAACCTATGTCTATACCTGTATTTTGGTGACATTTATTCAATGAATTAACACCTGTTTTGTTTAGGACTTTTAGAAAAACTTCGAATAATTGTAATGCCTATTTCTTCTATGTGGGTTATTGATTTGGAGGGCCGTCTCCTAAATGAATTTTCCGAGCATACTTGTGCACTACATTTTGTGCAAAATTTCCATCAGTTCAACCCCATTGAAAACTTGAGTTTTTCTCGTGGCCCAATCAAATGAATTTTGGCGCAAGGAACATCCGACAAGACCCGAGTATTGTTGCAATATTGTGTTATATCTTTTACGCAGTTAGAATGTTACTAATGAAATGAACCTAAAAAAAAGCATCGATGACAAAGTCATTTGTTCTGGAGACCTTTTTTTTGCAGTGTTAACAAATCGAGCACGAGATTCTTGCAAGCGTGTGCGTCACATACTTCCCCACAAAATTGTGAAGTGTAAACCACAATGTGTGTCAGTGTCATCCATCGATTCACCTTGAGCTTCCCCGATATCAATGCCATTGTCGGATCACATCTTCCGACTCAATCAACCACCTCATGGCATCGACCTCGATCCGTCTCTAAAACCTGGCCGCTTGTCCGATGTCGGGGTATCCGGCCCGTAGATCCTAATAAATTTGACCGAATTTGCTTGTAGGTTGTTTGCAAGATATTAGAAGCTCGATTTCTCGGATCGCCTCCCTCTAATGTATCTTCGACCCTCGCCAAGCCGAATAGATTTGTAAGAAATTTCTGTCAAGGTTAAGGAGGTAACATCAGTGGCAGGGGATGTAGAGGTAAACATAGAGAACGTGTGTGCTCTTACGATCATGCTCGTGATCAAAATACTTCTTTTGCAAACAAACAAATCTATGGTGCTCTGCTTTCTAATTGCAAGCCGCAGGCTTGGCCACACAGTGGTTGGGCACGGAAGGCCGAGGAATTCATGGTCTTCCAAAGCCGGAGAAGGGAGGCGTGGATGTAGAGCATTTTCTAATGGTGGGGATCTTGTGGGGTGGTGGGCACCGCGATTTGTAACTGGATGGTGAAGTTTGTCTGGTGATAAAGATGGCCGCGACGAATCCGTCCATCGATCCAACGCTGTGCGTGTGTTGGATGGCGAGGCGCAGGTGGGGCCCGCGCACCAGTGAGACACTATGGGGAGATGCCTTCCCTCCCTCCCTCCCTCCTCTTTGATCACCCACCTGATGCCGTCTTCCCCTACAACTACTACTCCTAGTTGCTGCCGCTGCTGCTGCTTCGCTCTCCCAATCCTTTCCCCACCCCCACTTCCCAACCCTGGATCCAAATCCCAACCTATCCCAAAACCGAAACCCAGGCAAAGCAAAAGCATCGCCACGCAATTATTAGCTCGCTCGCGGTGAGATCGATCGGTCTATCATGAAGCGCGAGTACCAAGACGCCGGCGGGAGCAACCCCGCCGCCGATATGGCCTCGTCCAAGGACAAGATGATGTCGGCGCCGGCGGCCGAGGAGGAGGACGTCGACGAGCTCCTGGCGGCGCTCGGGTACAAGGTGCGCGCCTCCGACATGGCGGACGTGGCGGAGAAGCTGGAGCAGCTCGAGATGGCCATGAACATGGGCGGCGTCGGCCCCGGCGGCGCGCCGGACGACGCCTTCACCACGCACCTCGCCACGGACACCGTGCACTACAACCCCACTGACCTCTCCTCCTGGGTCGAGAGCATGCTCTCCGAGCTCAACGCGCCGCCGCCGCCGCTCCCGCCGGCCCCGATGGCCGCCTCCACCTCGTCCGCCGTCACGGCCGCCGACTTCTTCGACATCCCACCGCCATCGGTCGACTCCTCGAGCAGCTCCTACGCTCTGAGGCCGATCCCCTCGCCGGCGGCCGTGGCGCCGGCCGACGTCTCCGGCGACTCCGCGCGGGACCCCAAGCGGATGCGTACTGGCGGCGGCAGCACGTCGTCTTCCTCGTCATCGTCGTCCTCTCTGGGCAGCGGGGGCAACCGGAGCTCCGTGGTGGAGGCTGCTCCGCCCGCCGCCGCGGAGGCCCTACCGGTCCTGGTGGTTGACACGCAGGAGGCCGGGATCCGGCTGGTGCACGCGCTGCAGGCGTGCGCGGAGGCCGTGCAGCAGGAGAACTTCTCGGCCGCCGAGCTGCTCGTGAAGCAGATACCCTTGCTGGCCGCGTCTCAGGGCGGCGCCATGCGCAAGGTCGCGGCCTACTTCGGCGAGGCCCTCGCCCGCCGCGTCTTCCGCTTCCGCCCGCAGCCCCTGGACGCCGCCTTCGCCGACCTCCTCCACGCGCACTTCTACGAGTCGTGCCCCTACCTCAAGTTCGCCCACTTCACCGCCAACCAGGCCATCCTCGAGGCCTTCGCCGGCTGCCGCCGCGTCCACGTCGTCGACTTCGGCATCAAGCAGGGGATGCAGTGGCCCGCTCTTCTCCAGGCCCTCGCCCTCCGTCCCGGCGGCCCTCCGTCGTTCCGCCTCACCGGCGTTGGCCCCCCGCAGCCGGACGAGACCGACGCCTTGCAGCAGGTGGGTTGGAAGCTCGCCCAGTTCGCGCACACTATCGGCGTCGATTTCCAGTACCGCGGCCTCGTCGCCGCCACGCTGGCCGACCTCGAGCCGTTCATGCTGCAGCCAGAGGGCGAGGAGGACCCCAACGAAGAACCTGAGGTAATCGCCATCAACTCAGTGTTCGAGATGCACCGCCTGCTCGCGCAGCCCGGCGCCCTTGAGAAGGTCCTGGGCACCGTGCGCGCTGTGCGGCCGAGGATCGTCACCGTGGTAGAGCAGGAGGCCAACCACAACTCTGGCTCGTTCCTGGACCGATTCACCGAGTCCCTGCACTACTACTCCACCATGTTCGATTCTCTGGAGGGCGCCGGTGCCGCCCCGTCCGAAATCACATCGGGGGCTGCCGCTCCTGGCACGGACCAGGTCATGTCTGAGGTGTACCTCGGCCGGCAGATCTGCAATGTTGTGGCTTGCGAGGGCGCAGAGCGCACAGAGCGCCATGAGACGCTGGGGCAGTGGCGCAACCGTCTTGGCCATGCCGGGTTTGAGACCGTCCACCTGGGCTCCAATGCCTACAAGCAGGCAAGCACGCTGCTGGCGCTCTTCTCCGGCGGCGATGGGTACAAGGTGGATGAGAAGGAAGGCTGCCTGACGCTCGGATGGCACACTCGACCGCTGATCGCCACTTCAGCATGGCGCCTTGCTGCTGCGTGATGAGGGCATGTTTTGAGCGCTGTAAGTACACTTCCCGAGCATGGAGCACAACCCCGCACCTGGCTCACCGGCGCACTTGAGAAGCTAAATGTCGATGATGAACGCTGAATTGCAGCGACCAACGATTGGGTCACTACGGTTCTCGCTGGCGTGAAGAGATGGACACCGGACTACTCCGGCCACACCAGCCTGTAATTCGTTCTTGTTCCCAATTCCCCACTCTTAGCCTGTTACGTTTAAAATGTCTATTATTGTTATGTGTATTTCCTCCAATCGCTCATACTATTAAATAAGGACGGGGTGGATTTCGGTAGGTCTATTGAGAATTTTGTATACAAGGCATCTAAAACTGAGCTTTGTTCTGGTCTTGAATCTGAGTGCTGAGTTCTGTTCAATGCTCTTATGAACATGATGTTGTTCTGGTCTTGGTCAGTTATAAGCATTAGAGTTCACTGCTCTTATGAACACGATGATTTTCCGGTCTTGATTAGAGTTCAGTTCACTGCTCTTATGAACATGATGTTGTTCCTGTCTTGATCAGTTATAGCATTAGAGTGCTGAGTTCTGTTCAATACATCTTATGAACATGATATTGTTGCGGCCTTGATCAGTTTTAGCTTTAGAGTGCCGCGTTCTGTTCACTGCTCTTATGAAAATGATGCTGTTCCGGCCTTGATCAGTTATAACCTTTAGGTGCTGAGTTCTTTTCTGTTCACTGCTCTTATGAACATGATGATGTTATTGTGGGCGGTGTTCACTGATGAACTCCCTCGTTGCAGTGGTGGTTCTCCTTGCGTTTAATCTTTGACTAGATTCACATTACTAGTAGTACCAGTTATTATCCTATGTTGAGCATGGTACAAAGGATGCGTCTTTGCTGGAAAGATCTCGTGTAGTTTCCTCTGCTGTGTCTGTTTGGCCGTGTGGTCACCCTCTGCCGGGTGTTTCTGATCTCAAAATGAGCCTGCACGTTCCTCCGAGAGTTTTACATACAGCCGTGGCAATGAATTAACTGATCGAACTACCGAATGCTGCTGCCGCGGCCATAACTGGTTTCTGAATACTGAGCTGTATGGTAGTAGTACTACTACTGAAAATGCTGGAGTACTGTCTGCTGTGGTAGAGACTGCACCCTTTTCAGTATCCCCTCGAAGAAATGAATCTGGAAACAGAAATAGAGATGTAGTACTAGTATTTCTTTTGCATAGGAAAAAACATCGAGTCAATGATGAACATCAAGGGCATGGGATTGGTATGGGACTGTTGTTCAGGCGAGAGGACCGAGTGGGTGGGAGTACCAGCGTGTAGTAGTAGATGGTGGGAAGCTCCAGTACCCCCGCATAAGCATAAGCAGCGAGGTTAATCAAATCCTTGGTGGTGTACAGGGGGGTGTGGTATTGGCGCAGCAGAGACGGGGGAGCAGTGGCAACCTGAGAGGGCAGTGCAGGCGCTACAGTACGGCACATTGCCACTTCTGTTGATGAGGTCCCCTGTGTTGTCCTCTCACTCCCATCCATGGCCAACCTGGCTGGCTGGCCTTTCAAAACTCACCGCGCCGCGCCGCGCGGTAAATTGTTCGTTCGTTCTGGTGGTGGGGCAGGCAGAGAACATTTACGTGCATCCATCACCACCCCCGTCTTCCATTCCCGCCCGCGCCTGACTCCCAAAACGTGCATCTATGGTGGTACTGCCTGCGACTGTGATGCGAAGAAGATCTGCCGTGCGTGGCCACAAATCTCACCGCTGATGTATGGCTTTATAATTTTACCCTGGCCCAAGCGAGCCATCCCGAGGAGCTCTGGTGAGGTTCGTCACCGGCGGTCAGTGGGGCGGCCAATGGGGCGCCGGAGGGGAGGAGGGCGGCAGCAACAGCTGTCCAATCGGGATCAGGTGGGCGTGTCAGGCGATGATGGTGCTGCCTCTCCCTGTCCGTCCCAGTCACGCAGACAGCTAGCCATAGCCTATAGCAGGCTCCTCTGGGTCTCTGACTCCTCTCCTGCTCCGGCTGGGGACAGCCGGGTCCCGCCACCGATAAAGAAAAGCGGAAAAGGAGAGCGAAAATGAGGTCCGATCCGGTGGGGGCGGACGGACGGTGGGTTGCGCCGGGAGGGAGGTTAATTCGCCGTGTGACGCCGACACGATGGCCTGCCCGCCTCGCCGCCGTTTTCGGGTCGCAGCGGGAAAAAGAAAGAATGATGAGTACTAGCTCCGTTGCCGCGACGTGTAGAGCGCTCCTCCGTGGCGGCCATGCCGGAGGAGGGATGGATGGGCGCATGCATCTTCGCGTGGAAAATTCAGTTGGATATTATCTACCGCGGCGGCATGGATCCTGTTGCCTCCGTGGCCGGCGGACGTGTCCGTCGATGGTTACGCGTGGGATCTCGCTGGGTTCTCCGCTGGCCATGGGCCATGCCGGGCTGGGTGGGTGGATCGATTCGGTGGATGTGACACCGTGTGGTGTGGTGCGGGCGGTGCGTGCACATGCGATGGGGAGATAGATATATGCGGCTCGTGGGCGGGGCGGGCCAGGGTAGGCCGGATCGATCGATCGAGCTTGTGGTCCAACCACTGCGACGGGAAATGCGGAGGCTGCATGTGTCAACTCGTCACTCGCTTGAGTCACTTCTCATATCATAGGATAAGAGCATCTCCACCTCCAACTGACCCCAAAGGCTCATTGTGGTCCGGACGGCAAAAAACGTCACCAGCGACACCCCAATGCCTCGCTTCGAGCAAAATCGTGTCCAGCATCTCCGAGAGGGCCTCCAAAGGCACCCCCAATGCCTCGCTCCGAGAAAAATCGTGTCTGGCACCTGGAGGCCCTCTCGGGGGTGCCGGACATGGGGCGGACTTTCGCCTGACAGGGCTGGCCCGCCCGTCATAGGGACGCCGCGTTCAGGCGTCATTTATCACGTCGTGTAGGAGGCCGCTCTGGCCGCGTTAATGGCGCGGTCGTCGGCGGTTTTCAACGCGACGCGACTGGACGCTGGTGCGCCTGCACACACGCATGCCATTAAACGACGGCCAGTCGACGCGACGGCTCCCCCGGCCACGCGGCCGGAGTTGCGGATTCCCCACGCTTCGCATTTACGCCGACGGCACCGCCCATCGCCATGATAAAAGCCGGCCTCACTCCCCTCGCCCCTCAATCTCTCCTAAACCCTAGCAATGGCGTACGGCGGTCGCGTGAACGTCGGTGAGGACGCGTGGGAGCTGCACCGGTACGGGCTCCTCGCCCCTCTGGACTGCCGCCTGCCCAAGCACTGGGCCATCTCGGCCGGCGGGCTAGCCGTGCCACCGCTGCCCGACACGGCCGAGCACATGAGGCGATTCATCGCTCGCCGGCGGAGCTGGATGACACCGGCTGAGCGGCGCCTCCCCGAGAACGACGACGGCCAGGCCAACTGGGACCGTTGGATGGAGCGCTTCGAGCGCGAGCGGGAGGCGGTGATCGCCACCAACGACGGTCCCAGATCGCGCGAGACGCGATACAACACCGGCGGCCGCAAAGACTGGTGGGGGGCAACCGGCCACACGGTTGCCTCCGCTATCGAAGCGGCGCGCCGACACGTTGCCACGGGCAACGCCATCCCCTTCCGCCTCCTTCCTCCGGTGCCGCGCTTCCCTCCACCGCGCCCCGTGCCACGCCAGGTGGTGAAGGAGGAGCGCCGCTCACTGCCGCGTGCCGTGTTCGCCACCACGCCCGCGTAGGCGCCTCTTCCTCCGTCGCCCCAGGGCGGAGGCAATGCCGGTGGAGACAATCCCGTACGGCTACGATGTGCCGTCCGAGATGCGGAACGAGCACGACGGCGACAGCCCGGGCTTGCTGGCGGCGCTCTCCGAGTCGGTGGTCAAAATCGAGCATGACTCGCCGGGCCTCATGGCGACCCTGGCGATGACAGCCTGCTCCTCCTTCGGCGGCCCCTCCACCAGCCGCCACGACGGCGCCTCCTCCAGCCGCGCGCCAGGTCACGACGTCGCCTCCTCCAGCCGTGCTGCCTCCTCCGCGGCGGTGGTGAAGATCGAGGACGACAGCGACGACGACGACTCGTGGTGGGACAGGGAGTAGGCTAGGCGGCGGTTAGGATTTTCAAATTTCATTCAAAATCTTTGTAATATATAAGAAATCTGAATGAAATTTGAATCGTTTCAGTTTTTTTGAGTCAATTTGAACGCCGCAAGGTGTTCGATCATATGTCGCGTTTTGGGGGGCGGACGTTTGGGGTGCGCCGCTGTGGGCGCGGCCGAAAACATGAGCGGACACACGTCCGGCACCCCCAATTGGGTCTCCATTGGGGTGTGCCAGACACGAATTTGGAGGCCCCCGGTGGAGATGCTCTAAGGTTGACAAGACGCGTATTTTTGGTTGTGGGATTATAAAAAAGGGGACATGGCAATTGGCAAAGCGATTAGACACGATGGAGTGAGGTCCATGCGTAAGTACGATTTTATTTTCTTTCTCATGTTCACAGATATGGGCTACGCATATGTGGATTCACCTATTTTATAGTGGGAACAAATATGCATGGACGTATACACCACCACAATTTGTTTTTACATGCTTGATGATTGCACTCATCCAGGGAGGCTGAGCAATTTCTTCGACCTCCCCTCGCCGATTTCATGTACACAATATGCATGGAAGAGAAAAACATACTATCTCCGTTACAATGAATAGGACGTATAAATTTTGTGAAAAGCCAACTTTTTTTTTTGAACGAACATCAACATATATAATACGCCCTTCGTTCCCTTTTATAAAACGATTCGGCAAGGAAATAAAGCCTGCTAAAACATATTATTGAACGATTCGTTCCCTTTTTATTATTAAACGATTCGTTCCCTTTTTCTTTTTCTTTTCTTTTGGGTGTTTGCTGCTACCGCCCAGCGTTGTTTGTTGTATCGGTTGGTTGCTATATTTATATAGCGGGGCTACGGCCTATTTCGTCAACATATTATTAAAGGGAACGGAGGAAGTAGTACATAAACATCTTATGAAAGTAGTCGTTTGTAAGCTTGCTACTTTTTAGCACTAGCATAACAAAGATTTTCACCTTCAGAGGGATCTTTATCTTCCAAGGAAACTAGAAGGCAAACCCTAGCAGATCTCAGATGGAGATATAAACCTCTTACTTCTATTTATCGGGGTGTTTCACGCCCATGATATTAAGAAAGCAATCTATCATGGGTTTTTGCGATCTACCCCTCTTTTTGGCCAGCTCTTCCCTTAAAAGAGGGGAACACAACTTCACTTACTTACTCATGCTAGGACTAGTATGTAAAATCCTATGGTTACCATCATAAGCATCATATTCCAGTTCAATGGTTTCCCCTGTCACTTGAGTGGCAAAATCAGTTCTAGAGGATTCTGCATTTTTTATATTTTTTAATCTTCAAACAATCTTGAAGCTTAGTCAAGATCTGTCACAACACTAAATGAATTATCAATCCCTTCACTCCTGCTACCATCTCTAACTCCTAACTTATTAGTAAGATTCAACAAAGGTTCATTGGTAGCACTAAGAACTGTAGGGATGGATAATGGAGGCAACACAATGCGTGAAATGTCATTCTTCGGAGTGGTTCTCTTCATGGCTAGCTCGGTTCTTTCTGCACCGTCATGCTTCTTCAATCTTTCACATCTTCTCAGTTTAACCACAGAAGAACTAAGTCCATCGCCAATGTCCCCGATAATCTTTTCTTTCGTATCTTCCAATAACATGGGAAACTTTTGAAGCAAATGTGTCATGTTGCACATGTAATTTATCTTAACTGTCATCGTAATCCACAAGTTCTTTATCAACTTCACCTTCAATATCTTTCACTCTAGCTTTTACCTCCTCATTCTCCTCAAACTTATTTTTCTTTTTCGCTACTCTCTTGAGGAACTCTTTATTCTCAAACTTCCGCAGATGGTGGGCAATCACATTGTCCTTATCAATCTACGACAAGTTATTTTAGCTTTCGTCCCTCTGAGTAATGATATGGTCATACACATGCATAAAGATTGTGCCTGTTTCAGACCTGAAGTCAGGACTCTATTCTCCATCCCAGAATGCACATGCATGTTTTGCACACTTGGTTGCCCCCATTACCCGCTTTGTGCTTTTTTGCAGCTCTGAAAGTTTCATCCTCATCTTCATGTTTCTCGGGTTCTTTATTTCCAGTTTATGTGTCGATAATCACATATGGAAATTTATCCGTATTCCCGGGCTCAATAATTCTATCAATTGAGAAATATATCTCATAGAGCCAAGGTTTCACAAACAATTCTCTGACCATAGAGAACTTCTTCACACTTCTGACATCAGCTTGGAGTCTAACCACATATGATTATGCCATAATTTGCTTGCCACAAATTCCTCAAAAAAGTTTGCTTGTCTACATCATCAACAACTCCAATGAGAGTGCCTGTTTCACATATTCTCTTATAGTGCTTCATATAGTTTGGGACCCCTTCACCTATTTCCCAAATCGCATACAATCCTATGTTGGTGTAACCTCATGAACCAGTTTTATCAGTAAATGTAGACACTAGTCACTGATAATCCCCAAGAGCAAGGAATCACTGTAGCACAATTCGATAAGTATTTGAGTGTCGAACCCACGAGGAGCTGAAGGTAAACTATCTATTCTCTAAAGCCCTATAACCCTCTTATATGGCCTTTTATGCAAAGCAATAAATTTAAATATGAAAGGAACTAGATAATGAAAGCAAGTGATGTGGAATGGGTTTATCTAGTAACAAGTTTCTCAATCAAGTTTCAATCGCAAGTTTCTTAGAGCAAGTTTCTCTCAGCAGTTTTCTCAAGCAAGTTTCTCAAAGTAGCAAGTAGCAAATATCTCAAGTAACAAATATCTCAAGGGAGCAAATGTTCTAGCAATTATTATTTCATTCGTGTGGTTGTCACAATTAGTGAAGCACATGTTTCAGTCTTAGTTGTTTCTTTTAGGTGAAAGCCATAAATAGGTGTAGCCAAGTAAATGAGCAAATTACACAACTCTTATGATGGATCTCATGGCCAAGTAAATGTGCAGCACAAGAATTATTAAGACATAATTGCCCCACCATAGCCTTAAGTTCTAGGATCCCCCAAATAAATCCCCCATAAAGTAACTTCAAGTCTCAGACCACGGTTTCTGTCTACTCCGTCCCGTCCTACTCAATCCATTACACTACGGTGATCACCTTACATGCATTCCCCAACATATGCGTGCACTCATACATTGTACATCAAGACAATCATAAAAGATAACAAAACTTGTATGCAACCAATCAACGAACTATTTCACTTTTGCCATGAACAAATCACTTCTCAAACATAGACGGGGAGACACAATAGATCATGGGAAAAGTATATTGCATCATACATCATGTTTGCCAAGAGTTTACAGTGGGGAGATGGAGATGATCTTGCTGTAGATGTTGATGATGAACACGCCGGAGGGGGGTGGAGCCCTCCGGAGGTGATTCCGGCAGCGTTTCCCCCCTCCGATCTTCTCCGGCGGCAGCCTTCTGACTCTCTATTTCGTGGTTTTGTCTTTCTCCGCCGCCTCCTCGCGAAACTCCTCGGGGGACTATTTTTATAGACGTTTTTAGGTCAAGACGAAGCCACGGAGACAAAAACGGACGACATCAGAGCCACGAGGGGGAAAAGGAGGTGCCCCACGCGGCCAAGGAATCTGGCCGCCTGGGCCTGCCCACCTATTTCCCTCCTCGGGCTTCCACTTTTTCGCTTCCTTGGCTCGTACGTCTTCTTCCTTCCAAATATTGGGACCCGTAAAATCTTAGGTCATTTGGACATCGTTTGAGTCCCTGAAAGTCAAAAACATGGGAAAAGGGGTTTTCTGGTTCTGCAGGGTTAATTCCAAATAAATGGGAAACTGTGAAATATTCCCAAAATCAATATAAAACAATGATATAACCCTTATATGATGCAAATATGATTGAAATATAAGTAATATAATGCAAAATTCATGTATGCATTTTACATGCATCTGTCACCTCCAGCTTGAAGTATTCAAAATCCACCAACATATCTAGTTTTTCAACAAAGAGGAATTGAACTACAATATCTTTGCGCTTCTCAACTATAATTTCCAAGTCCACTACCACTCAAATTACTAGCTACTCGTATAATTTATGCACATACTTGTAGAGTATGGCATGTTTGATTGGTTGGTCAAGCCTAGCCTTCTTGATAAACATCCGATCAATGCATGTTTCGATGACGTCAGCATATGAATATTAAGAAGGTTTATTATTTTAGAGAATTCAAAATGCATAGATGTTTGCTATAGACGCCTATTGATCAAAGATAGAACCTCCAAAGTTTCTATTGGTTGCATTCATACAATATAATTCCACATGATTTCTATTATAAGAGTCGACGTCTCATTAGAATTTCCGTTTTTATCTTGTGTTCTTATTTTCCGTTGTTGTTCCAATAAAATTCATGTGAAGCGTCAAAAGAGCTAGGCATGCAAATTTTAAAGTTTTGATTTCCCCTATGATTCAAGGAGTCATGGCATTGTAGTACTATGTTCTTATTCGTATGCCTTGAGAATCGAATATTCCAAATAGAGCTTTACGACATAAACACCTTGATGCCCGAATTCATTGACTAAATAAAGACTAATATCACAGGGCTCTTGCTATGTATGGTAATTGCTCAAGTAGAAGAGCAAATGGAGTAGGTTATCGATTTGACCAAACATGTTTTACGGAACCAAAGTAACTTTCAATCCATATTACAAGTTATTCAAAAGAACCAACATTGTATGACCTAGTAGACAAGTCCAAGCGTAGCTACGTTGGCCAAACATCTATGTAGGGTTATATCGACTAGAGATTTTTTAGAACATTTTGAGGTAGATGATTGGTTTGGCACATGCAATATTGTAGATCGTTTGCGATCATCTAAGAATGTTATTCAAGAGATTTTGGAGAATTCTATATCAATACAGGATCCAGCACGGATATCTATATTAATACATGGTCCTTTATAAAAAATATGGCACACCACCGTACACATTTGAAATTGATGGGGTAGCAATGGGTGCCCATAGCTCAACTCCTTATGACTTTCATTATTTTGTTATATCTTTCAAGCAAAACCAGTGAAGAGCTCTTTTTTTTCTAACTTAGAAAGTAGGTTGGCTTAAATATTTAATAGGGAAAATTGGCTATAGACCTCATCTATTATCATCATGTTATTAGTTGAGTGGCACGACTAAGCAGTACGCACCTCCCACATACGTTCTTTTATGTTGATCGTTCCTTTTTCCCGAAAGAATACTCCTGCCTCAGAAATAATCCATCCCACCGCCCCTATCCAATATTTTTTATGTTCCCAACACACACTACCGTTTAAAACGAGCTGCGGTGCCAGCTTCAAGGCCTCGCGCTAATCATTCCGGCCGGCATTTGAACCCGCCGCGTCGATCCATCAGCACTAACTTGCATTCGAGGGGCTCATTCCGATCGAGATCCTTGCTGTAAACAATGGCAGGGGTTGCTGCACGAGGGATGTGAAAAATTCGCATTGCAACACCATTTGAATACTGAAGAACACTGCGCAAGCGCTCGATTAGATCAGAGTTTTTTTTTGGGGTACTGTTTGCTTATGGAATCTTTAAGATCTGTGAGTTGCAAGCGGTCCCTCCAATGATCCAATCCCAAACCACGCGTCTGACCAGCAGCGCCCTACTCTAAGATCAGTGACTTTCAAGAACAATTTTTAGCAGAGGTCGACCGCTATTATCTGTGCAAATTAATTAAGAATTCGCTCCTATGCAGGCATAGCGTGCCACTGTGGCAGAAAAGGACCCCCATTCCACGTTGCCCCTCTATTATTTAGACTAGTAGCCGCTGCTGCTAAACAGTTCTGCAATAATCAGACAGGACAAGGTATAATTAGAGCAGCGATGATTCCCTGATTCCCTCTCTCTCGGGATGCTTAATCTAAGCTTCATCAGTTGGTGTTTGAGAGATATATTAACCGAAGCCTGCCCCTTGGAAAGCTGAGTGCTTGTCCGGCGTCTGTGTCTGCATCGCATATGGCTTCGTGGTCGCTTGCGATCTTCGTGATCTGAGATCTCTCTTCAGCGTTGGATTAATAGTAACCGCGACTGCAGAATCGGCTTGCATCAGCGCAAACCCCAACGTCAAGTTCGCCCCGATGAATACCGTCACGTGAAACCCCTGGCCTTTCTGTCGAGCACACGCAGAAGTTACCGGCGTCGAGACATTCGCACGCTGTTCATTCCGCGCCATTCCGGCGCGGAGAACGATGCGTTTTTGTGGGCACCATCTCGTCAGATTCAGCAGAAATCGGAGCAGTTTTTCAAGTTTTTATTTGCACAGGGCTTCCTCTGCCGATCTTCAGGTTTATTCAAACCGGCTGTTTTTTCAGCGGTGAGAATTTACAATTTTCGTAAATCTTTTTTCTCGAAAGGAGCTGTGAGAGTTTTCATGGACGTTGAAATATGGCGATAGAGTGTTGAGAAAAACAGTGGTGTGAGATGTCCACTCCTGGTACGGTGTTGTTGACATGTCGTACCAGATGATAAAAGTTGCAGCTTAATCTTTGAGAGTGAGCATTGGATATGATGGAGCCAATTAGGAACGAGAGCGGCCACTGGCTGCGACCATTACCTTTCCGGTGCAATGAATAGAGAAAGTACCGCATAGATCTCACAGTACTTAAAAGTGTTGTGGATTAACTGGGCAATTCTCTTCTCCTTAATAAATCGTTGGGGCAAAGTTCTTGCTCCCGTTTCAAAAAAAAAAAAAAGTGTTGTGGACATAGCACTCGTAATAGAAGCCGTGAACGCACTGGTGGAAGACCCACTGTAGGTTAACACTTTACTTTATCACTGCCCAAAGAATCTTTCTGGACACACCAAGAACTCAACGGGATTTTAGGAAAATATGCCTACAATCGAAATTCAGAATCCGCGGGATTCTCAATTGTCTCGCTCATTCATGGACACGGTACGTGCTCCTTTTCTTTACAGAGAGTCCGTTGCCACTTTGTTTTCTGAAAGATAAATACTCTGCAGTCCAGAATCGCAAGACATTTGTGGTTGCGTCGGGATCGCGCAAACGGACGTGGACCGACGGCGTAGGGGCTCCGGCGACCGGAGAGCTACGGGACGACGAATTTTAATTTCCGATGGGTTCGCCAATCGGCCATGTCTCTCTCCATTCCTATCCGAGCACAAATCATGCGCCTTAAGATACTCCTCGAATCGTTTTAAATCAGTCGTTGCTACGAACTTGACAGTACACCACCCAGTTCTAATATCTATCTGCTAATTCTACAATCAAGCTAGTCCATCATCACTAGTCCCTGTCAACGTACGTGTGTGTTCGCACTTCCCGCTGACTGGATAATTATAACACACAACTTGGGGTGTTTGGGAGTAGATTTTACACGTCCAAATCTGACGTGAGGACAGGGAGATCGGAACAAGAATTGGAGAGTTTTTTGTTAAATATTTCGTCAGTGATTTGGAGATTTGGACAGTTTTTTTAGGAGTTGTGTGAGGCTCGTGTTGATTATTGCAGCAGAGAGAGAGCAGAATGCAGAAGCAAAACACTTTTGATGTCCTTTTTGCCCTTTCTTGTTTCTGTTCCTTTGGGTTTTGGGATGTGGAGTGCTTTAGCTTTTTCATCCTCTTCCCATCTTCTGAATCTTCGTACTGGCTATACCGTCTTTGATGAAAGATGAAAGACGTTACAAAAGTACGCACTTGTAGGCAGCCTGGGGTAGCTCGCGGCCGTGTTTATCTTTCAAGTACGTACGGTACAGGTGTAACAAGTAATAACATGCATGCAGTCGCAGTCTCAGTTTCATGGTCCTACATGCACACCGAAAGTAGAATTCCACTCTCATCCAATGAGAATATGAGATGCACTTATGTTCGATGCAACACTAAGAGCATCTCCAGTCGCGGCGCCCAAATGGCCGGCCAAAGGCCGTCCGGACGTGCCATTTGGACGCCATCCGGACAACCTGCGCCATTTGGGCGTCCTCGATCCCCACTCGCGACGCCCAAACTAAATAATTTAAATTTAAACTTCAGCAGATTTCATTCAAATTTTAGGAAAATTTACAAAGATTTGAACGAAATTTAAAAAAAAAACATAAAACTAAACCTAATCTAATGGTGCCCGTGGCGGCGCCTGAAGGCGGCGTAGGGGTGCTCGTCGCCGTCCTCCTCCTCCTTCATGCCGCCGCTGCTCCCTGCGACGCCGCTGCTCCACGCGCCGCCGTCGTCCTCCTCCTTGACGGTGAGGTCGAAGAAGGGCGCGCCCTTCTCCTTGGCGGCCTCACGCGCCGACCAGGCGCAGGCCGTGGGGCCGTCGAGCGGCGGCACATCGTCCATCGACGCGGCCTCGACGGCCGCCGCAATGGCGTCGTCGTCCATCCCCGCCTGCGCCGCTATGAGCTCCGCCATGAACGGCGAGAGCTCCGGCTCCGCCTTCACCTTCATCTGCTCCAGCTTCGGCGTTAGCAGAGAGGAGGCGCGGGAGCGAGATGAGGACGACGCCCGCGACGAGGATGCCGTGGAGCGCAACGAGGACGGCGTCGCGCGCGGCGCCCGCTGGTTGGCCGGAGGTGGCGGCGGTGATGCCCAGGCGGCCGGAGCAGGGGCGGGCGCCGCCGTCAGGAGCGAGCCGCCGTTCGCGATGTGGTTCATCACGAACTGGAGCGTGCGCCCGAGCACGCTCCAAAACGCCTCGCGCCCGGCGACGTTCTTGTCCGTCGGCGCCGGGCCGGGGCCGTCCCAGCGGTTGAATTCCTCCTCGTAGGCGCGCTGAAACGCCGCCTCGTACCGGCCATGGTTGGCTGGGTTCGGCGGATCTCAGCGCGGGTCCTGACGCTGCTCCGGCGTCAGGTCACGCCAGTAGTGTGTGTTAACCGCGACGGCGAGGCCGTGGTTCGCCCGCGTCAGGGGCTTCGTCACCGGCACGCCGTTGACGCCGATGACGAACCCGTGGCCAACGCGCATATCCGGCGGCACCGGATAGCCGTTGTCGCGCAGCGCCTCCGTCTGCTCCTTGAGCAGGGTGCGCGGCGCCGCCGGTGCGCCTCCAGTTGCCGGCCATGGAGAAGGAGAGCAGTGGCGGTTTTCGAGTGGAGAAGGAGCGGTGAGGTGAGGGAGAGAGAACGGCGAGGGCGAGAGTGGCGATGAGTGGAGGCCGGCGCGTGCCTTTTATGACGGCCGGAAAACGGTGGCATTAACGCCGCTCGCCTCGAAAAGGCGCGCCGCATTTACTCCGGCGAGCAGAGGACGCGACGGCTCACTGGCCACCGGCCGGCCGTGAAAACGAGGCGTCGGCACGCGGCACGCACCTTTGACGACGCCTTTGACCACGGCTGGGCGTGGCCGTGTCACTGCCAGGCGTGGCCCGCGCGTCGGAGGCGTGCGTTTCCTTCCGTCCGGGCCGCCCCAAACCTCCCCAAGTTGAGGGCGTGGGGTGGGCGTGCCGGACACAAAACTAGGCCGCGCCGGACCGAATTCGTATTTGGGCGCCGCGAGTAGGCGCGATTTTGTGTCCGGCACGCCCAAACGGCTTTGGACGGCCGTTTGGGCGCCCCGACTGGAAATGCTCTAATCGTAGTAACTAATTCGTTTAGCTAGTAGAAAGAAATGCGCCAAGCATAGTCACTTATTATTATTATAGAATCTCAATCTAGATAGGCATTGCCTTTACCCGCCTTTGTGTTTCTGTGCTACGTAGCACAGCCAGGAGCCAAGCAAAGCTCTTCGTCTGTTTTTTCCCTTTTGACAGAATCGAATCAGAGGATGGCAACTTGGCAAGTGATGTCTTGTCCGGTCGTTCGATCGAGTTAGTGTTGGTTTCGACGTAGAATGCTTCTCGTTCATCCTTGAGGTGAGGTCGCGTCAGCTTTATTGTGTGTGGCCACCCAGCCAGCGCCGCGAGACGACTGATGAGAGAGAGAAAAAACTCGTGCGCGTGCGGTAGTGAAAAGCAAACAGAAACAGCACCATCAGCTGTGCGCTGGCTCTGGGTGCACGTGTCGGGTCCGCCGGAAAGATCAACGGATCCGGGACCGTCGAGATCGGGAATTGCACTAGTCCCGGCTGCTAGGAGCGTCTCCACCGCCCTCTCAAATATAGTGTCCGACTAGGGAAATTGGCGCGGAATGCCGCGCCCGTGGTGTTAATTTTGCTGCGTAATTTGAAGTGTATTTTATGACGGTACGTAAAGTGTTCCTTCTAAATTATAGTTACTAGTCGTCAATCCGTGCACTTGCACAGGCTAGCTTAAATAATTATTTGAGAAAGACATTTAAAATATACCATTAAAAATTGATTTCTTTTTTGATATTTGTTTCCTTTATGTATTTTTTGTTATTCAGTCATTGGTATTTTAAGAGTAGGATGGAAAATTTAATATGATAATTGTGGCTGCTAAGATCTAGTATTTTCATTAGTACAAACTTGGATGTAGTAACGATATTTTGTCTTCTTATTCTTTAAAGTTAAAAAAGTTGTAGTTTGGAGTTTTGGAACCTGGATACAACAAAACTGTTTCTAAAGCTTACAAAAAGATTATGGTAAGTTTTAGAAAATTATGAATAATTATTGTATAAGCATTGTGTAACAAACTTAGACATTTGAATTTTCATTAAAACGATCTCTATGATCCGGTGGAAGTTAAAAATGGGATTTCTATGAAATTTAATAAATGTTCATATTATATTTTTTAAAGTATTTTCATTACTAACCTAGTAATAAATTGATACATCTAATTAGTATCTTATCCATTCACTGGTCCTAGTCTGCCTTGCCCCCAGCGTATGGCTCTTGGTCTTCTAATCCCATCTCTTCTCTCTACTGATTTTTTTTTGTTTTTGTTTTTGTTTTGAAGAAGCCTTTCTCTGTTAGCACTCAGTTCTCCACATTTTTGTAGTTGTATCCCCACCGAGAGTGCTCTCGTTTCTGCACCTTATGGCTCCTCTGCTTGGATCTGTAAGCGATGTGCAGAGAGTTGAGGATGTTGCTACGTAGGGATGGCTTGGAGAGGATCCGGCAAGGAGATCAACTGAGCAGCAAGCGTGAGTCGATGCAGAATCCGCACCTCCGGCAAGGAGAATGACGGAGCAGAAGCCGTAGGGTAGTTGTTGAGTAGTAGCTTGCTTGTGTAGGCTGGCTACGACCGCTGCTCCGACTCCTCTATGCCTCACGTCTTGATTTTTTTGTTCTCCGTTTTCATATACTATCAGCAAGAGAACAAACTTAATTCTGGTTAATTTCTATGCGCACTAAAGCATCCTTGGGGAGGCAGCGTTTTGGGTAGTGGGAGCATCTACTCCCATTAAAAAAAATTAAAACATTTTAATATGTCAAAAATTATTATGTGCATTGAAACATTTTAATATTTCAAGAAAAATTTGGATGTTCATCTTGACATCTTAGTTCCATGCAAAAAGTTTCGCGATGAAAAGACTTTGTGACTTGTGTAAAAAAGACAAAATTTGATGCTACGAAAATAAGTTTTTCGAAGACATTTTTTTTGTATTTTAACACAGGCCAAAAAAAAAATATTTTCTTTATGTATACCAGCATAAAATGTTTGTAGGTACATCCGTAATTTTTTCAATTTTTTAGCATTTTGAAATAGATTTTTAAACTGTGCGAGTAGGCGCTACTACCACCCGAAATGGGATTCCATATCGATCACCCTAGCCATGTTATATTCTGAACAGTGCAGTTAATAAAATAATCCAAACTATCAGCAACAGCAAGAGAACAAATTGGATGGGATGAGCTGAAATAATAAACTTGACTGGAAACTTGCATGGCTGTACTGATCGAATGCTTTATTAGCTAGCTGACCACCGATGTGTCGTCACTTTTTATACGGGAGGTCAAAGCAATGTATTCACGTAGGAACAAACCTGAAAATTTCTATCTACCTACGACGTCAGACATAGAAGTGGATAGTTTTGTTTATCTATGATCGGCGACACTGTAGCCTGAGATGAATATATAGCACGGAAAGAAAAACATAAGGAAGGCTACGGATCAGGGGTGATGTTTTCTCGAGCTGGCGCTTGATGAAACAGAAGTACAGTACATTAATTAAAGTAACAAATTCGTCCTGCCCAAATCTACCACCGCGGCGGCCAAAACGTAATGAAAACAACTGAGCACAGATTTACGTCACCTGCGCGACAGGAGCACCAAGCGACTTCTGCATGTCTACGTTTGGTTAAAAGGAATTTCGCGAAGTAATATGCTATTGCTAGGAGTCGAACCATGGTGCTGAGACCTACACGAATACTGCACGGAAACAAAATTTGGAGCGATCAGGATTGCCTTAGGAGCCGTATGCTGCCCAGACTCTCGCAACGCGCGTCGCTTAATCCTACGGCTATAGGCTGATTACAGACCAATCGGATGGATAAAACCTTATTAATCTCTAGGATTAACGTGGTGCTTTCTACGGTGCCTCTAATTAGTAAATATAAGATATACATAAAGTTAATATATAGGTAGTAAGATATATATATATATATATATATATATATATATATATATATATATATGCGGAATTAGAATACCGATAGCTAGCTTTGACGGTCTATGATAACATAATTGGTATTATAGATAAAATATCCGGTTGATTCTAACCGAAAGATAGTGCATGGATTGGACATAAATAGATAGAATCCATTTTTTCTAAATATTTTGGTATGTTGAACATATTTTCATCAATCACGGATCAGGTTATTGAATTTACAAAATTGGACAAATTTGTGAAATTGTTAGGAAAGTTTAAAATTCTGACAACCTGGACCCACTGTTAGAGTTTTAATAATTATCGAAATCATTTTTTTCAAAATATTAAAAGGCTGGCAAGTGTGCTCTTGATGACATCAATTGCTGATATCATCAATGGCCACGACGGCTATGTCGACCACCGTCGCGTCTGTTGTATTGGTATGTGTCGTAGTTTTGTAAAATGAGTAATTAACTGAAATTGTAGGTATATAATTTGATTCACGAAAACTTTGTACATGACAGGTAAGTAATAAAAATGCTACTCTGGGCTAGATCTAAAAGACAAATTTCTGGATCGAAATACCCGGAATCAAAAAAATAAACCTGTCAGAGTTTTTTTTGCACAGTCTAAAATATAACAAAATTGAAGATTGGAAAGAAATATATTTATGTCCGTCGAAACAAAAAAGTTAAAACATGAAAGTTGTTCGGAAGGGTGATATTCGTCTACTCGTGAAAGGGAAATTTAAACGGATGACTGAGTGCGACGAATTTGTCTAAAAGAAATTTTTTATCCAAATACCCGGATTCAAATTTTTAAAATTTGTCAGATTTTTTTTTTTTGCACAGCCTAAAATATAACAAATTTTAAGAGGGGGAGAAATATGTTTATGTCCGTCGAAACAAAAAGGTTAAAACATGAAAGTTGTTCGGAAGGATGATATTCGTCTACTCGTGAAAGGGAAATTTAAACGGATGACTGAGTGCGACGAATTAGACAATATTCGTCAAATATTTTTGCGAGTTTAGATCTAAAATTAAACAGTTAGAGTCGACCAAACTCGAAACCGATCGCGGGAATGGAATGGAATCTACTCGTCGGCGCGCATATATTTCGTGTCCATACTATTGCGAAAGGAAAAAACACAGTGCATGTAGCTGCTACAGCACACCGTGCTAAAGTGCGTGTACTGTAGCACCCAGCAGTGCACGTGACGTGGGCAGCTCCACAGGCCGCCGAAACGGGTGGGCTAGGTAGTGATAAGTGTGTCGGATAAGTGTTGTTTGAGCGCTGGCACCCATTGCCGATTTATTGGGAGCGCTTACCCACTGGCCGCTTACAATATACTATTTCTTTTTGAAAATATTGAAACGATGATATTTAAGCGAAATTGGAAAATTTCATTCAACCTTGATGCTAGTTTTTCATTCATAACGCAAACGTACCTGAACGCCACCGTGTCCCAACATGCCCCAGCGCCGGCACCAGACGGTACGTGGTGTAATGGAGTTTCCTTTCTCCACATGTCTCGATCATGTAAGCCGATCCCCTCCTCCTGTACGTCCATCTCACGATTCTCATGTCGACATGCATGCAGTAGCTGCCTACCAGCGGATCGAATCCGAAGCCGGTCTAGCTAGGACATGGAGTAGATTCTAGACTGGCCGAGCTGTTTCTGTTGACGGCCGGCCGGGTTGTTGGGAGAGATAAGAAGGTGGGGTGACAATCGACCGCGATTCAGCCGAGACGGCGGTGGACACTTCCATGTGCACCTGTTCTCTGAGCTCACGCCCAGCCAGCCGGCCGTAGGGTCGGACGTATGTACGAGCCATCGAACGAAAAAGCAACTTAGATAGCCCACACGGGATATAGTATTAAAACACGGCGAAAATTAACGTAAAGTTTTATTTGGAGGTCGTAGCTAAGCAAGCATGTGGAGGATGATCCTCTCGGAATGATCGATCGATCGAGCAAAATCAGGCAACCGGAAAGTTCCTTCGGAATCTCTACTATATTAAAGCGCAGTCGGTGGTGATGGTGATTGCGGTACGTCGGTACGCGTCTCCCCGTCCCGTGAAAAGATCAGCGCAACAAAAAAAACATCGAGAAGAGACAACCGTTCCTTCATGAGCCACGCCCACCAGGCCACGACCCAGGCAAAAGCAAAACTGCTACTTCACGTTCCTCACATCCCTTCTGTGCAGCGCAGGGGTGAAGCCGCGCAGGAGATCAGGGACAGGGAGACCTGGGAGGGCGGCGGAGTGGAAGCAGGACGCGAGGCAAGCGCGGGAAGACATTTATGAGCGTCGCGAGGTGGCCATGGTGCACTGGCGAAGGCAACCCTCTGGCTCCGTCTCCATCCAGTGCCGCCACACGTCGCTCCGCCGGGCGCCTCCCACCCTGAGTGCATCCTTGGGATCCCTACTCCACGCGCACGCCTCCGCATGACGCCGCGGAAGGGAGGACCTGAACGAGGTTGCCGCGGCTGCGGCGGCGGGCAGTGCCCCATCTCGCTCCTCACGTCGAGCCCCTTGACGACGTCGCTTCGGCGGCCAGTGTGGCGGTCGGCGCGGGATGCCAGTTTGACTCCATCTCACGGTATAATGAGAAATTGGTACGTACTCCTACCTCGCATCCATATATCTGTATGAACACCTACAACTTGTTTGACGAATTGCCTTAACGGATTGTTAGTTCAAAATTGTTACGGTGTAGGCTTTTATTCATGAAAGGTTTGTAAGAAATTGACACCGAACCTTCAACATGTATTAAAAATACTTGGTATGGTTGATCAATGTTGCTGAGTGATGGAAGCAGTGCTTCATAACATCTACATTTTCAGTCTAAAAAATTCTTGTCTTTTCCAAGCATTGCATTGGTTTATTTCATGGTGACTTGATAATGATGGTACAAATGTATTGCCGAGAGATATTGTTTCCTTCCATTGTGAAGCCTTGCCATGAGATTTATTTGTGAGAGAATATACTTCCGGGGCACACCAAGTCTTGAACTGAGTTAGTTTAACAGAGCGTATGTGCTCTAGACAGAATAAGTCGCATACTCAGATCAAGAAGGAGCTGGACGAGCTGCTTGGCTTGGAACTGCTCCTCCAGAGATCAGAGCCTGTCTCACTCTAACCACAGTGGGAGGATGTAGTCTCCATGGTGATAACTGATATACCGTTCCTTCCAGTTTAGAGAAAAAGCCTACGGATCAAGAGAGAGAAGATTTGGTGCTCCCGAGCACCAGTGATCCCGGTGATTTAAAAAAAATTGAAAACACTATTTATGAGTTTTAAAAAATTCTGAAACAAATCATGGATATAGCCAATTATGTATCCCACACACGTGAAAACAATCAACTTCAAATACATTGTACTTATCTGAAAGCCCAAAGTACAATGTATTTGAAGTTGATTTTTTGCGTGTTTGTGGATATCATTTGCTACATCCATGTTTTTTCAGAATTTTTTAAAATTCATAAATAGCGTTTTCGAATTTTATAAACCACCAGGATCACTGGTGCTCGGGAGCCGAAGACAGTTTCCGATTTATCAATCTTTATATGCAGAAAGTTAGTATTTAAACTTGCATCCATAAAATAGGCAGTGTACCTATTCTAAAAAAAAATCATTGCTAAAGCATTCGTCCGTGGTTGTCAATTAATTTTATCTTAGAGGGAGCCAATAGATATTGCCTTTAATGATTAACTGTTTGATTTGAGCAAGGCTAACTGTGATCCAATGGAAATAGCAAAACCTCTCAACCCTGATAATTTCTATTTCCTTTCAAAAATAATTTAAACTCAGACTGCACTAAGTGATACTAGAAAGGTGTTAGTAGATAAATGCAAATTATTACATCGGCAAATCATTCAAAAAAAATTTACTTACGCACGATTTTTTACACCCGTTTGCTCTAATGTTCGCACCTGTGGTCATAGGGGGTCCAACATCCTTACAGCCTGGGCACTCGCCCAGGCTTGCTGGATGATCATTTCCTTTTCATTAGTGTATATTTAGGACGATTTCAACAAAAATAGCATTTTAATCCTTGAAATTTGGAATTTTCCCAGGCTTCCAAAATTTTCTGGGTCCACTACTAAGAGATCAAACTTCTTACTTTGGTTCTTTACAACTTACAACTCTTGGTACCACCAGTAGTTAGATCTGTTGGTGGGGTGATGGAAGGTAATGGGAAAATGGCTAACCGAATGATATAAAACAGTGGTGCCTTTTTGTGCTCACCTATCCAGATCGTGACGTCATGTTGATCTATTTTTGTCCCAAACTATGGTGTATGTGCATTATGCCATGATAGATGTTGCTTGGTTCTGATGTAAGAAAAAAGGTCATCATGAAAGCCAATGTGGAGAAGGCAAGTATCACTATTGTTTCAAGAAAGATTCACTATGGTTTATGTTATGTTACCTAATTTTTTTATGTCACTTTTGGTACTACTTTAATTTATCAAGTTGGTGGCATGTAAATTTTATGCAAGGTTCGTATGATACATATTTGTTCCGTCCAGAGTGGAGTCAGGCTGAAACTCTTATTGAGCAATGAACACCATCAACCAAGTCCCATCCTTTGTTTGCACCCTATTAGTTTACTGATATCAGATAGGATAGAACTATAAATCAAAACTTATTTCTTACTAGGTTTGTTCTTTATATAATTCATACTTAACATAATCATGATTGAATTTAGGCCTGTGATTTTGGAGGAACAAATACCGAAACCATGACTTGCATTAGCTATGTTTATGGTACATGGTACACACTACTATTTGTAGTTTGTCTTCCTTATATCAGTAATCAGATCGTATTGTCGGTTGGGGAGCCACGAAAAACTTTATATGCATAGAATTTGTTTTACAGAATAATAATCAACCATACGGGCTTTGTAAAAGGGTTTCCAAGTAGTACTTTGTTTCTTTCTATATAAAGCAGCGACCTAAGATGTTTTTTCTCGAAAAAAATCTTCAAAAAGAACAAATGCTTATACTCCTTATTTTTTCCATAATAAATTTAAGGTCAAACACTTAATGCTCCGGTGATGAGGGAATACTATATGAGGAGCGGGGATAGGGAAGATGTAAATCGCGAAGGTTATATTGGGGTCATCTTAGTGGGATAACTGAGAGAGAAAGACGTTGTCATTTGTTGTGAAGCATTCAAAAGTTGTGCTTCACACTCATGTTCGAAAAATACAATAGTCTTTTATGTGGGGTACCATTTTGTCTTTCCATCTGTTGGTATTTCGTTCTTTAATACTTTGTTATGCTTGATCTTTGTCTGCCTTATTCTTGGGTCATCACGAAAATACTTGTTCCGTCGCAACGCACGGGCATTCAGCTAGTAATTAGTTAAGGCACGTCTAAAGCGAGACGAACTATACAGTGCGTCCGGAGTACATTAGATATGTTACTCTAGTTGGTTCTGTCGGCCGGGACGCGTGTCGTGCGGTCCTATATGCTTAATTCTCTTGTCAACTGATCGATCGGTCGGAGAGCGACGGAGCGAGGAGAAATGTTGCGGTCTGAAGAGTTGGATGTTGCTATCGACTATCGAGTAGCTAGCCATGCTAGGTAGTTGAACGCTACAGCGAAGCGAAACTTCACACTGTTTGCTTCGACGAAAACGGACGCCGTTGCGGCCTGTTACGTTCCGATTGGTACCACGTTACTTCATCTTTGACTCAAATCGAGCATTTTCAACCGGTGCCACATAAGGCTCTTTCCGTTGGTGACGCGTCGGTCCTGCCGTCGAGCTTTTTACTTGGCTTTTGACTTTGGCTTATAAGTCCAAAAGGCACTTAAATAAGTGATTTTAACTTTTAGCTTATGGCTTATGTTTTACTATGGTACAAGCCAAAAGTCAAAATCTAAAAGCAACAAATTAGATGATTTTGTGTCTTATAAGCCAAACCTAAAAGCCAAGAAAAAAGTCTAACCAAACACCCTCGTGTCGGCGCCCCGATAATCCTATTGGGAGTGCTATTGAAGTCGGTGGAGATGCTCTAAGGGAGTACTAACAGGCAACATCTTTGCCCAAAAAGATTCGTTTTATTTATTTCTATAACCTGGCAAACGCGCAGCCGACTTGTCAAGTGTCGGGGGGCTACCCCGGGTAGGGTCATGGTGAGGTAAAAGCTATGCCCAGATGTGGGCCTAGTTACAGTAAAACCGGCATACTGGGCTTAAGAGAGTGGTACAGGTGCAAACCGACGTGAACATACCGAGATAACCCGGGCCAGAAGGGACCGGGGCGCCATGCTGGAGCCAGCCGGCAGTGTTGACCGAGATAGTGGATCCGAGATAAAGATCCGAGATAGCCTGACCGACATATGTATGTCGGTAACTTGAGTGTTTTTCTTATGTGCAGGGAAGGATATTTGAGAAAGGAGAATCCGGTATATCCATACCGGGTTATCCTAGTGCCGGACAGAGGTCAGCGCTCCTGTCACATCCCGTCTGGCGCGGGAGCGCCTGACACGGAAGCGCCTGACACGAGAGCGTGCAGGAGACCGAGATGGCAGGCTATCATTCCACCGCTGACTCCGGTTTATCCAGGCTCAGACTGCGAGGCAGAGGCATGGGCAGGCCATGTCTTGTCTCTGCCAGAGGGTACCTTCTAGCTGCACCGTAGAGCTGCAGGAGATGGGCTTGTCGCGTCCTGTCTCTGACAGGAGGAACATCATGACATATCCTCGGCATGGCTACAGTGCTCTGGGAGGGGCACTTCGGTAACTCGGTTTAGCCTACATATATGCCCTCACCCCCTCCTGCGTGAGGGACGGAGCCCTGAGATACTTTTTCACCCGTAGCTTCATCTCCAGTCTTGGCTTTTCACCATTGTTGTGTTATACAGCTCAAGGAGCAGTTTGTACACTTGATACCGTGATATATAGAGAGAGACATGCATGAGTAGCGGCTTTACCTCCTCACGAGGGCCCTGAACCTGGGTAGATCTTGGTGTGCTTGTGTGTTCTTCGTGTGTGCTTCTTAGCGCGCTAGCCCTCTCCCGGATTCCACCAGCGTCCATCGGTCCCACACTTTAGCCATCCTATGGCATCTGCCGTGATACCACCACGACAGTTGGCGCCCACCGTGGGGCGCAGCGGCGCTGGCTGGTGTGACATTCCGGACGGGCTCCATCATCAACTCCGGCGAGCGCGTCGTTTGCGGGCTCGTCTGCAAGCTCGGCGCGCTGAACTTCATCAGCGACAACGCGGGATGCTTCGGCAGCAGGCCGTTCCCGACGAACGGCTGCCTCATCAGCTTCGGCACCTTCGTGACCTACGTCGCCACCGAGGTTGTCTGCAAGTACCCCGAGCAGGTGCTTGTGGCTGAGGATCCTCCTGCTATCTGTGCGGCTCGCGGCCGGCGTAGCGCTCGCCTCGGGAGCTGCGCAGAGGTCATGATGACCGGCACTGCGGCTGATGCCGGTAAAGGAGACCCCGGCAAAAGAGATGCCGGTAATCCCGCACCAAAGGTTACTAGATCGGCGAAATTGCCGCTGGAGAGGAGGGAAAACCTCCCCGGCCAGGCCGGTACATCCCATGTGCCGGTTAAGCCAGCTCATCTCGAGGAGATAATAGAGAAATGTGCCGGTAGTTGCCGGTACAGATGCTGCCCAATCAGAGGCAGAGTTGGAGGCACGGCGTCAGAGCTTGCTTCAGGAGGCTCTGGAGATGGCCGAGGTACGAGAGAGAGTTCGGGATAACTGTCCGTGAGTATAACCTAGCACATGGTTTTACCCCGGTAGCTGCTCGCCCTAGTCGAGTAGAGGATGTGCGCAAGAGGGTAAAAACCTCAATGCCGAGTTGGCTAGAGATGGTAGATCTAGCTAGCAAAACTCCTAGTGCCTTATCGGTCGAAAAACCGATGTATAGTTCCCCTGCTAAGACTCTTAGAGCTGCCGAGGCAGCAAGAGCCGAGTTGTCTGGCTTATCCGGAGAAGCTCTCCGCAGGCAGCAAGACCGAGTTAATGAGCTGGTAGCTGTGGCTACCCGGCAGAATGAGGCCTATCGCAAGGCCAACACAGTTGCAGGTGGGTCCGATGTTGTTCACTCGGCTAGGGGAGCTAGTGGATCTAAGGGGCAAGCTTCTTCACCGCATGTCGGTGTAGATCGTGACCGGAGTGTAAACTCCGGTAAGAGCAAACAGATGCAGGTGTATGATCCGGCGTGTGCCGGAAAACAGGTAGTTGGGCGAGGTAGTGCCGGCCGGGGTAGAAGCAATCCCGGTCAGGGCGGTCCAGGTGCCGGGGTAGTTAACTCGGCTGGCCGAGGTTATCCACCTCGGTATCCGACACAAAATCTCGCCCAGCAGCAGCAGCAAAATGTCGGGCATGTCCAGCAGCCACAAGTTGTTGAACAGGTGGCTAACCGTTATGATGATGGTTACTCGGCTATGGAGAAAGCGGGTATCCGAGATATGAAGGTGCACTGGGATCTCGGTTGGGACTCGCCAGTTGTCACCAAATGATGCACGCTACAAGTTGGACAGGATTTATATGTCCGAGATGCTGGAAGAGCAAGGTCCACCTGGCCGGCATGTTTTGGACCTCGGATCATGAGGGAACCACCGGTGCGGCACTTTCAGCTAAACCGAGGTGCAAAAACATATGACGGCAGCACTAAGCCGGAGGACTGGCTGACAGATTATGTGTCGGCTGTGCATATTGCGGGAGGTAACCGCAGATGGGCGGTGAGGTATATCCCGCAGATGTTGGAGGGGCCAGCCCGGATTTGGCTGAACAACCTGCGAGAGGGCAGTGTTGATTGCTGGCTGGACTTTGAAGAAGCATTTGTTAGCAACTTCTCCAGCACATACAAGAGACCAAACCGTCCTCAGCAGCTTGCGATGTGCAAGCAGAGGGATAATGAAACTGACCGGGATTACTTAACCCGGTGGAGTACTATTCGCAATTCCTGTGAAGGAGTTGTAGAGGCACAGGCCATATCTTGGTTTGCCCAGGGGTGCCGACATGGCTCCATGCTCTGGCAGAAGTTGCAGAGGGAAATGCCGGCCACTCTGGCCGAGACAATCCGGATTGCGGATAGCTATGCACTGGGTGATCCGATGCAACCTTTGCTGAACTCGGGAGAGCCGAGTAGAAGATACCCGGTGAACAACAGACCCGGGCCAGTCAGGCAGAACGATCGCCAGGACTTCGGTAACAAGAGGAGAGAACCGGATTACCGGTATGGCTCGAACCAGGTTGCAGCTAAAAAGACCAGCCAGATGCCGGTAATAGCCAGCGTCCGAAGTTCAATGGCCCAGCATGGGGCCAGAATCAAGAAGGGAAGAGGCCATGGGGTGACCAGAAGCCGTCATTAACTTATGAGGCTATGTTGGATGGGCCTGCAGTTTCCACACCCAAGACATCGCAGGCCTGCAAATCATACAACTCGGCAGTGCAGCTGGTATCAGCGCACA
Organism: Poa pratensis; assembly: GCA_947311845.1. Classification (NCBI taxonomy): domain Eukaryota; kingdom Viridiplantae; phylum Streptophyta; class Magnoliopsida; order Poales; family Poaceae; genus Poa; species Poa pratensis. The sequence continues at coordinate 143,220,844 of CAMZMU010000041.1, forward strand.
AGGGGAGAAGGAGCCAGAGCCGGAGGAAATCAAGTGGGGGCACCTCAGAGATTCCCCGAGGCAAAACTTGCCGCTTACCGGAGCAAATGCTATCCCGGTGATTCCGCCAGTTCCGAGGCAAGCAGATCCGAAGCCTGTGAATCAGGTGAATGTCGGAGGGAACAACAACAACACTGGTCCCAGCAGGCAGGGAGAGTATCCCCAGGGAGATTACAGAGAAGCTCATCAGAGCTATGTGATATTTGTGACCGAGCCAACTGACAAGAAGAGCTTGCATCGGCGTGCACTGGAGGTGAACGCAGTTATGCCGGCAATACCGAAGTATTTGCACTGGTCCGAGCAAGAGATCACTTGGAGCAGAAGGGATCATCCCCGAGTTATGCCAACTCCGGGAGGTTATGCATTGGTGGTGGATCCGACATTCTTCGGACCACACTCAATATTCGGTTCACCCGAGTTCTCATTGATAATGGGAGTGCTATCAATATCATGTACCGAGACACCATGGTGAAGATGGGTATCTCGGCAAACATGCTGCAACCGAGTTCTACACCTTTCATGGCATAGTGCCAGGTGTTTCATGTGCACCTATGGGCAAAATTTGGGTTGATGTGTTGTTTGGCACCAAGGACAACTGCCGAACTGAGAGCATCCAGTTTGAGGTAGTGGACCTCGAAAGTCCATACCATGCTTTACTCGGTAGGCCTGCATTGTCCAAGTTCATGATATCCACCCATGTGGGTTACCTCAAGATGAAAATGCCGGGTCCTAATGGCATCATCACTATCTCGGGTGATTACAAGCGTGCACTGGAGTGTGCCTCGGCTGGATCGTGCTTAGCCGAGTCACTGATTATCGCTGCAGAGAAGAAGAAGATCCATGAAGTGGTGGCATTGGCTCAGTCCGCACAACTCGGTATGCCGGGTATGACTAACCCGGAGCAGAATGCAACTTTCGAGGTGCCCAAAGAGACCAAGAAGATCAATGTTGACCCGGCATTCCGGACCACAACGTCATCATTGGTACCGGGTTAACTGAGAAATAGGAAGGCGAGCTCAGTCACTTCCTCCGTGAGAACCGGGATATCTTTGCATGGTCAAATCAGGACCTGCCAGGTGTTCCGAGGGAGTTGGCTGAGCACTCTTTGTTCGTCAGACCGGATATGAAACCGGTGAAGCAACCTATGCGGCGTCTCTCGGATGAGAGGAGAAAGTGATAGGTGATGAACTGGCCAGATTACTTGCATCTGGGTTCATCATGGAAGTGCTGCACCCGGACTGGTTGTCTAACCCGGTCCTGGTGGAAAAGAAAAAAGATGACCCGAATGTGGCCATTGTGTGGCGTATGTGTATTGATTACACAAACTTGAACAAGGCATGTCCTAAGGATCCATTCCCGCTGCCTCGGATAGATCAAGTGATCGATTCCACAGCCGGGTGTGAGCTGTTATCCTTTGTAGATGCTTATTCTGGTTTTCACCAGATACCACTGAACCCTGCTGATCAAATGAAAACTGCTTTTATCACCCCGTATGGGGCTTATTGCTATCGTGTCATGACCTTTGGTTTGAGAAATGCTGGTGCCACTTACCAGAGATGTATGCAAAAATGCTTGCATGATCAAATAGGAAAAAATGTGCAGGTGTATGTCGATGACATTGTCATCAAGTCTAAGGAAAATCTACTCTGATTGATGATCTCCGAGAAACATTTGAGAATCTAGGAAATTCCGGATAAAACTTAACCCGGACAAATGTACCTTCGGTGTGCCGGCAGGCAAATTACTCGGTTTCCTCGTGTCAGCCGAGGTATCGAGGTGAACCCGACAAAAATCCGTGCTATTGAAAGCATGAGGTTACCGACATGTCTCAAAGACGTGCAGAAATTCACTGGATGTTTGGCATCTTAAGTCGGTTTGTTAGCAGGTTGGGAGAAAAGGCATTGCCTTTGTATCAACTCATGAAGAAAACAACCACTTCGTGTGGACCCCGCAAGCAGATGCGGCGTTCACCGAGTTAAAAAAGATGTTGGCAACTGCGCCGATACTGGCTCACCATTACCCAAAGAGCCGATGTTGCTCTACATTGCAGCCACAAACCGGGTTGTGAGTGTCGTATTGGTAGTGGAGCGAGAAGAAGATGGCAAAACTGTGCAGAGGCCAGTGTATTACCTAGCGAGGTGATCTCGTTATCCAAGCAGAACTATCCTCACTACCAGAAATGACATATGGTGTCTATCTGGCTGCTAAGAAGTTGAAACATTACTTCCAAGAGCATTCAATCACTGTGGTGTGTGAGGCTCCTATCTCGGAGATCATTGGGTGTAAAGATGCAACTGGCCGAGTAGCCAAGTGGGCTATCGAGGTGTCCCCTTACACTCCTCACTATGAAAGAAGAGATGCCATTAAATCTCAGGCACTGCCGGATTTCCTGGTGGATTGGGCTGAAATGCAATATGAGCCACCACGGCCTGACCCCAATTACTGGAGAATGCACTTTGATGGTTCAAGGACAAAAATTGGTTTAGGTGCCGGGGTAGTCCTTACCTCGCCTAAGCAGATCAACTGAGATATGTGTTGCAGATTCATTTTGCGGCATCTAACAATGTGGCCGAGTATGAGGCACTTGTTCATGGGCTAAATGTGGCCAAAGAAATTGGTATTCGCCGGATAGAATGTTTCGGAGACTCGGATTTGGTGGTGCAGCAAGTCTCGGGAAATTGGGATGCTTTAGACGCCAACATGGCGTTGTATCGGTTTCATGTCCAGAAGATCTCGGGGTTCTTTGAAGGTTGCGAGCTCACGCATATACCTCGGGCTGAAAATGACGCCGCCGATGTACTGTCCAAGCTAGGTTCATCCCGGGATCCAATTCCACCCGGCATAGCCTTGGAGCATCTGAGGAAGCCATCAATCAAACCATCGCCGGAGTCCGAGTCAATTTTATCCCGGCGAAACCGGAGTCTGGTGCTGTTCCCATGGACGTCGATGTCGGATGCATTTGGGAGAACCCGGGGACTGCTTACTCTATCTCGGAAGAAGTAATGTCGGTTGACCTCATGGAGGTGGATGATCTATCTTTCCTGTGCGTCCTGTGCCGGAGTGGGCACAACCAATAATGGCATTTATGATGGATGGGAGTTTGCCAAGTAATGAAGTTGAAGCTAGGCAAGTGCAAAGAAGATCCAAGGCCTACACCATCATCAACCAGGAGTTATACAAGAGAAGTGTGACCGAGGTACTGCAGCGCTGTGTCGAGCCGCAGGAAGGGCAGGAGATGCTCCTGGAAATTCATCAGGAGAGTGTGGTCATCATGCTTCATCAAGAGCCTTGGTGGCTAAGGTATTCCGGCATGGGTTTTATTGGCCCAGTGCTTTGAACCAGGCAGAAGATATCGTCAGAAAGTGTGAGGGATGTCAGAGGTTTGCTAAAAAGATCCACCTGCCAGCCTCGGCACTCAAGACAATTCCAATCACTTGGCCCTTTGCAGTTTGGTGCTGGATATGGTGGGAGAGTTCAGGCCAGCCCGAGGTAACATGACTCATATGCTGGTGATGGTGGACAAGTTCACCAAGTGGATCGAGGTAAAGCCAATCCGGAAGTGTGATGGTCACACAGCTGTGACCTTTTTGAAGGACATCATTTTGAGATATGGTTACCCCCATAGCATTATCTCGGATAATGGCACAAACTTTGCTGTGGGAGAGTTTGCTCGGTTCTGTGCGGATAAGAGAATTCGGTTGGACATAGCCTCGGTGGCACACCCTGAGGCAAATGGGCAAGTGGAAAGAGCAAATGCATTGGTGTTAGCCGGTATCAAAGCCGGTTGATTGAACCACTGTTGCGAACTCCGGGATGTTGGATAGAGGAGATACCAGCAGTGCTGTGGGGTCTAAGGACCACACCAAATCGATCAACTGGCTATACGCCATTTTTTCTGGTCTATGGAGCAGAAGCGGTCTGCCAACCGACATGGAATATGACTCGCCAAAGTGGCGCTGTACACTGAAACCGAGGCAAAAGAAGCTCGGGAAAATGATGTTGATTTGCTCGAAGAAGCACGAGAACTGACCTTATCTCGGTCAGCTATATATCAGCAAAATCTCCGACGCTATCATAGCCGGAAGATCAGCCCTCGGGTTTTCCGAGAGGGAGATTTGGTGTTGAGGCTAGTGCAACGCAAAGCAGGCCGACACAAGTTGTCACCTCCATGGGAGGGACCGTTCATTGTGAGCAAGGCTCTGCACAATGATTCATACTATCTTATAGATGCACAGGCACCGAGGAAAAATGTGATGGACAAATCCGGAGAGGAGACCAAAAGACCCTGGAATGTAGCTCTACTTCGTCCCTTTTACTCATAAGGGCGCAGTGTATGTATCTCGGTTTTTCCTTTGAATAAAATGCCGGCACTCCGAAAAGAAACTCGGGGACTGCCTTTGTCATATGCTGTGTTTTTCTCGGTTTTTTCTGTGTTGTTCATATGTCGGATGATTTTGAGACCTCGTTTCAAAGTTCAAGTAATGTATGCTATTTTGTTGTGATCTTGTGACTCGACTGACGAACGCCGAAATGGCAGTCAAGAGCAGAGGTTATGGTATATGGTAAACATGAAAATGGACTCGGGGACTCGGTCCTAAAAAGATCCGACATATGTCGTTTACTAACCCGGTTTTTTCTTTTCCTTGTGTCGGATGACTCTAAACCTTACCTCAAAATTTACAAGTATTGTATGCTATAATGATTGATCTTGTGACTCGACTGTCGAACGCCTAAATGGTAGACAAGAGCAAAGATTACTAAGTATAGTAAACAAGAAAGTAAACTCGGGGACTTGGTGCAAAGTGATACGGCATTAAGCTTGTCTTGTTGAAGCAAAATAAAGTAGCACTGCGAGATACTTAAACGTATATTTACATCTGCACCCGGCATTCCGGGGATTTAATGTTCAATGTTTGATAAGCTTAGGCAGCTGCCTCGGAGGAGCTCGGAGCAGTTGGAGCGGTGCGAGGCTCGGGAGCAGTCTCGGCGGCAGAAGAAGCTTCAGTGGTTGGAGCAACCTCGGGAGTTGGAGTGGCTGCCGAGGCACCAGCAGTGTCGGATACCGGCTTCTCAGAAGTCTCGGTTACCGGCTTCTCTGAAGCGTCGGTCGCAGCCGGCTTGGCAATGTCGGTTGCTCCGCAGCAGAGTGTCGGTTGCTCCGGCAGAGAGTCTCGGTTGCTCCGGCAGCAGCTGTCTCGGTCGCTCTGGCAGTGGCAGCGTCGGAGTTCGGCCTCGATCTCCTCATCGATGTCATCTTCTTCTCTTCCCCTCTTCATCATCCTGGTCATCTTCTTCGTCATCCGAGTAGGCGGGACCCGGGATGAAGTGTCGGGTGGGAGCATAACTGGCCATGAATTTGGCTGCATCTTTGCGGCTCTCTATCATGTCGGATCGGGGTCCATTTGGAGCCTTGGCGCAGGGAGCGCACGGCGTTGAGGTTGATGGACTCGTACCAGGAGAGCACAAAGGTCAGTGCTTGATCAGCTCCGGCACGAGCTGCTGAGGATCTCCACTCTCGGATCCTGGCCTCGGCCCCGACAGACACTTGGACAGTTCTTCAATGCTAGACGGAGTTGGTGATCCTGGCCATAAAGAAGATCCAGGCCAATGGCCTTCAAAGGAGAGATGCGAGCATTCAGAGCAGTCAAGTAATCTTCAATATCCCATTCCTCCGGGATTGGGCCAGCCTCGGCTCTCTTCGCTCGTGCCTTGCGAACAGTGTTGAGTGCAGCAGCCTTGGAGTGGGCGAAGTGATCTGAAGACAGAAAAGCTATCACCGAATTGAGTTATATACCGGCATATCTTAATGTCGGTACAAGTAATGAAAGCAAAAGGAAAGGATAAAGAAACTTACAGTCCATCTCCTTGTTCAGCCGGGTGAGCTCGCGGAGCCAGATGTCGGATTTTGCCTTGAGGGCATCCAGTTCTCCTTGAGCCGAGGTAGCGCGAACCTCGGACGCCTCGAGCGTTTCCTTGTGCTTTTGAGCAGCTTCCTCCTTTTGCATCAGGGCCTGCTCAATGCCGGTTTTCTCGCCCTGGACCCGGGCAAGTTCCTCCTGGAGCCGAGACACTTCCTGCCGTTCCTTCTGAAGGGCAGTGGCGTGCGCTTTTTCCTTGTTCTTCAGCGTCTCCTGAAGTTGCTTGTGGGACCTCTTGAGCTTGTTGTGGTCCAGAAGCAACTTCCGAAACACTGTGGTCCGAGCGTTGGTGCAATCCTGAAAAGAGCAAAGAGTTGGTATGATTAGTTGAAGATTCATGCCGAGTAAAGCTAAGTGTCGGATTTCTTAAAGATTCCTGCCGAGTAAAACTCGACAAGAATCTCGGGGACTGGATGTCGGATTTTTGAAGATCCTAAGTGTCGGATTTTTTGAGTTAATGATGAAAATTTTGTGAAGATTCGCGCCGAGTGATCTTTACTCGGGCGAGCACAGGTCACTCAACCCGAATCTCGGGGACTGGGGATTGTGTATGTTTATCATCTATGGCAAAGAAATAAAAGTTTGGCTGAGGAAAAAATACCTCGGCAAGCTTGCTGGCTCGAAGGGTCGAGACTTGCAAATTGTGCATGGCCTGAGCAAGTGCACTGGGGCCAGCTGGATGTGGAGTGACCGGTGCGCGGAGGAGACCTCGCTTGTGTCGGCAGCATTCCAGTCCATGTGGTATGCTTCTCCGAGCCTAAGCTGTGTCCACTCTGAGTTTGGAGCTGGGGTAAAACCCAGCTGCTGCTGGTGACTCGGGAGACAGAAGTGGTGAGAGCTTGGTGCTCCGGGGTAGTGGTTGGAGTCAACACCACTTGTCTCTCCGGGTTGGCAAGCTGTTTCCCGGTGGCTGCTTGGCTCTGTGTCGGCTTGGCAGTGGAATAGCTTTCCGAGTTGCTAACTCGGTGGACTTGGTGGGGGACTTGGTGGTGGACTCGGCCGGGGCGGCTGCTTTGGCTGCTGCTGGTGCTGTTGAGGTTGTTGCTGTCCTTGGTGCGGTTGAGTTGCTGTTCCTGTTGTTGTTGCTGCTGCTGTTGTTGTTGTGGCTGTTGTTGTGCTGCTGTTGTTGCGGCTTGTTGTTGGTGGTGGTTGCTGTGCGCCCGAGGTCACCGAAGTGTCGGCCCGCGGGATGTCGGTTTCCGTGGTGGGGGCACCGGAGCCATCATCTTGGTCGAGGATCACAACCTCGGGAATGACAGTTGAGGTGGCGGGTGCCCCGGAGTCACGTGGCCGAGGTTCGGCTGTACTCGGAAGGGGCGAGCATAGAAGAGGCACTCTGGTCAACTTCAAGGGGGGCACTGCGTCAAACAAGAAAAAGTGTTATGTCGGGAAAAAGTTATCCCGGCAGAAGGAAAAAAAGTAAGCTTGTGTCGGCAAAGAATATCTTACCCTTCAGTAACTGGCGGTCTTCTTGCCCTTCCTCGGCTTGACCGCTCCTCTCTTCTGTCGCTTCGCCTGCGGTGCTGCTGGATCCGAGGATGTGGAGGTCCGGTTTTCGAGGTACCGGTCTCTACGCGCTTGCGAGATGCCACTTGTTTGCCCGAGGTAGCAGGGCGTGCACTCGGGGCAGAGCCTCCCGGGTTAGTTGATGCCGGGGCTGGATGAGCATATGCGATGGGACGAGCGTCAATTGCCTCTAGCATTTCGCAATCATCATCATCCGACCAATCTCGGATTGAAGCTCGGGCTCGAGGCTTACCCGGGTAGGGGCGCCAGCTCTCGGTATTGGCAGCTGATCCTCGTCGTCCGGTCTTCTACCTCGGCGACGTCCGGGGCAGGGATATCTTGGCCCCATTTGGCGGAGGGATCCTCTCCATCTTCAGTCTTCTGCCGGGTAAACCTCTGCAAGCCAAAGCAGTAAACCGAGTTACTTTATGTGCGGATTATGGGACCGGCATAAGAGTTACCTCGGTAGGAAAAAGTATGTCGGTGCAAGTTGCAAGGTTACTTACTTGATCCGAAGCCGAGCTCTGTTATGAGGTTCTAGACCCCATTCCCATTCCTCGGTCATCACTGTGCGGGCAATTGCCTTAACACGTCTTCTGATCTCGGCTTGTTCAGCTCGTGGGTGCTGATCCGAGTTGGGTCATACTGGCCACTCATGTGGCAGATCTTGTGAGCTCGGTCTTGAGGGGGGAAACTCGGCGGCTGATGAAGGTCCTCAGGAGATCATCGCTCGTTAGGCCTGCCTTCACCAGCTCCTCCACGACCTTGTGGATCTGGTTGATCTCGATATTCAGGTCCTTCGGGTTGAGGACCAGTTAAACTGTTCAGTGGGGGTGGCGATGTTGAATAGCGGCAGGTTCAGATAATCGACATTGTCTGGGCTATCCGGGTTCCTCACGTAGAAGAACGTGCGCTGCCATTTCCGGCATGACTCCAGCCCTTGAATCCGAGGTAAGACGGAACCCTTCCGAGGTATGATGGTAGCGGCTCCGCACGGGGTCATCTCATTGGGGAAGTTCTTGTTCTCCGGATCCGGGACACTTTGCTTCCGGAGTTGGAAGTACTTGGCCCAGAGCTCTACAGTGGGCCAAAGTCCGAGGTATCCTCGGAGAAAGAGACACACGCAGAAAGCGTGGTAATGGCGTTGGCTGGAAGTTGGTGAGGTTGAAGCCGGAACCGATCCAAGAAGGACGGAAGAACTCGCTCGCCGGGAGTCCAAAGCCGCGCTCGAAGTGCGCGACGAAGACCACCGCTCGCCGGTTTTCAGCTTCGGCTCGGCCTCTTTGCCGGGAAACCGGCATATCACTTGTGTCGGAATGCGTTTGGTCCGGACTAGCCAGTCTATTTCGGCCTGGGTTACGTCGGAACCCTCCCACCCGGCGCGCTCTCCCTCAGCGATATCCTCGGCAGGCTCCGGGGTATTGCTGGTTGACATCTCGGAAGGGATCTGCAAAATAGGCACAGAAGAACCGAGATAAGTGTCTCGGAGTATGTAGGCAATAGAGTAACCGAGATGGGTATCTCGGAACATTTGGGCAACTGAGGAAAAGTGCATAAGTGGCGGGAAACACATTTCTGTGGCTAAGTGTTTGATGGAAAGATCTACGGGGAAAATAAATAGAAGATAAAGCAAGAACATCTGAGTTGAAACTTATGAAGATCCGCGGAGAAACTATTGCAAAGATGGTTAAGAGGCACGATGGAGAAAATACAGAGGGAATCTAAGCAACTAAGTTCATTAGCATCTATGCATTTGGATGTGAGAGCTTCTACGGAGAAGAGGAGGAATATGAACAGATCCATCGGAGTGGATGAACACGTTCATCGGCAATGCTAAGGGCTTGGAACTTACCGGAGATTGCGACGGCGGCGCGAGGCGAAGAAGCGGGGGGCTTGCCGGAGTTGCGCTTGTCCGGTGGCGGCGCGAGATGCTCCGGTAGGCGGCGGCGCGCGAGATCCGACGTCGTGCGGTGGTGGAGCTCACTGCGCGGCGGCGGCGATATCGCAGGGGAGAGAAAAGGAAGAAGAAGGGTGCGGAGAAGACGAGGAGGGGTGCCCGTCCCCCTATTTATGGAGGTGAGGGTGTGCAGTTTCCTCATTTACCGCGTGCGGTTACCGTAACGGGAGCGCGGATTAATCGCGCACGATTTGCGCGGTTGCGAGGTTTGCGGCCGCGCGATCTGCCGCATCGTGGGCCACAAGGTGGTAACGGTACGCGGCGTGATCGCGTGCGGTTAATGGCGCGGGAATCGAGGAGGCACGCCACGGTCAAACGGCTCAAGTGCTTTTGAGACGTGACGGCTCGTGACGTAAGCGGCGTGCATGCAGAGACATGTCCGTCCGTGCGCAGAAACCGAGGCAGCGCGCAGCATCTCTCTGCCACGTACCGCGGAGAGATCTTTGAGAGATTGTGGGAATCTTCTGGTGTCGGAGAGACCGGCACAAGGGCAGATCTTGAATGTTGTCAAGTTTGGTCCTTGAAGATTGCGATAAACCGGCATGTGAATGTCGGAGGTTCGATCAGCATAAAATGGTTGCCCTGTGTCGGAGCAACCGGCATAAGAGTATACGACGAAGTAGTTGGAGATTTTATCTGGATTCCGGAGATATGCCGGCATGTGAACGACGGATGGATGGGGTAAGTTGAGTTGATCGTGAAAGCTTGACTTACTCTCTCAGTAGAGTTTTTTGTGTCGGAGAGACCGACAGGGGAAAATGTCGGAGTCAGTTGAAGAAGATGTTAGTGGCTTTATGGTTGAACCGACATATCAATGTCGGATGCTTGTTATGCCTGTTTCGGTTGATTAAACCTGTTGTGGCCCTTCATCCAACGCTGCAGGACCGCACCAGCTTCGGGACTAATGTCGGGGGGCTACCCCCGGGTAGGGTCATGGTGAGGTAAAGGCTATGCCCAGATGTGGGCCTAGTTACAGTAAAACCGGCATACCTAGGCTTAAGAGGGTGGTACTGGTGCAAACCGACGTGAACATACCGAGATAACCCGGGCCAGAAGGGACCGGGGCGCCATGCTGGAGCCAGCCGGCAGTGTTGACCGAGATAGTGGACCCGAGATAAAGATCCGAGATAGCCTGACCGACATATGTATGTCGGTAACTTGAGTGTTTTTCTTATGTGCAGGGAAGGATATTTGAGTAAGGAGAATCCGGTATATCCATACGGGTTATCCTAGTGCCGGACAGAGGTCAGCGCTCCTGTCACATCCCGTCTGGCGCGGGAGCGTCTGACACGGAAGCGCCTGACACGGGAGCGTGCATGAGACCGAGATGGCAGGCTATCATTCCACCGCTGACTCCGGTTTATCCGGGCTCAGACTGCGAGGCAGAGGCATGGGCAGGCCATGTCTTGTCTCTGCCAGAGGGTACCTTCTAGCTGCACCGTAGAGCTGCAGGAGATGGGCTTGTCGCGTCCTGTCTCTGACAGGAGGAACATCATGACATATCCTCGGCATGGCTACAGTGCTCTGGGAGGGGCACTTCGGTAACTCGGTTTAGCCTACATATATGCCCTCACCCCTCATGCGTGAGGGACGGAGCCCTGAGATACTTTTTCACCCGTAGCTTCATCTCCAGTCTTGGGCTTTTCACCATTGTTGTGTTATACAGCTCAAGGAGCAGTTTGTACACTTGATACCGTGATATATAGAGAGAGACAGGCAGGAGTAGAGGCTTTACCTCCTCACGAGGGCCTGAACCAGGGTAGATCTTGGTGTGCTTGTGTGTTCTTCGTGTGTGCTTCTTAGCGCGCTAGCCCTTTCCCGGATTCCACCAGCGTCCATCGGCCCCACACTTTAGCCATCCTATGGCATCTGCCGTGATACCACCACGACATCAAGGTAATTTACCAAACTCGTCGATTATCACGAAAATAAACTGAGCCGTCTAAGGGCTCATTTGTCAAATGAATTGCATAGCATTTTTTGGAAGATCTTACTTGTTTGATTTGTAGGATTGAATACTATATGAATTTTTCCGAATGAATCATTTGTACTACTTCACGAGAAATTCTAACGTCTATTCCAAGCCCTTTTTACAATTCCTTTCATGAATCAAACAAAGTCTGGTACATAGCAAATCTTATAGCATTGAAGTGTGCATGACATTGCAATCCTATTCTTTTACTATTCTACGTCTTTCCTATCATTTGAATCAAAGAGACTCTAATTGTGTGGGCAGATCCATTCAGGAGCTTACATGAATTTCATAAGAAGTCGTTAGTGGTCAAATTACCTACAAAAATTTCATGGTTAAATTTAGTATGTGTGCGCACAGCGAACATGCACATTTAGAGCTCCCATGCACAGGACACACATGAAAATACGTCCCGGGTTCCAGCACAGGACATGAATGAAAAGAGGAACAAGCACCACATGCTGGACCTGGCAAAGATAAATGCTCAAAACGTTACGGATGCCCTAAATCAGATAGATCTGGCAGCAGAAAGCCATGCGGCAGGGAATGCGAGGTTTGTCGATCGCCCGTGATGGTCGCTGGACAACTTGCATAGGATCTAATATTAGGTAGGATCTATAGATCAATTTTTCGAATACACAAAACATGTTGAAATATTCTCAAAAAATGGACAACACACATCTAGGTCATATATGCAACTCCAAAAAAATTCTGCTTCAAATTCGACCTACACTTAGAGAACTAAAAAAGAGAAATTTCAGTGCAAATAGTGTAAAACACTGTTCACCCGCGCCTGACACTATTCACGGTACAATTTAGCGTTTTTGTTTCTCTACCTATAGATCGAATTTGAGCTCAAATTTTGTCTGAGTTGTCAAAGCAGTATGTAGGTATGTTATATAATTTATTTAGATTTTTTAACAATATCTAAATAGTTTTTTATGACTTGATCTTATGATTTCACCTACGAAAATAGCCAGTCCGGCAATAGCATTGGATTGTTCCTGTTGGAAGTATCGGCACACGTACCAGGCTATTTTCGTGCTCTCATGGTCCATCTTAGACCCAAATCAAATTCAAAGTTAGTTTCAGACTTGACTCCACGAGAATTATATGGCTGCGCCAATCCGACAGGTCACAGCCGTGGTGGAAGACAAGTCAAAGTAGGTAGAGCGCCTCCGTGGACGCTGTCGGAGATGAGCTGCCTTTTCTACTTTCTTCACCCTAGGAATAAGGAAGCGCGCCAGGGCTCAGAGCATCTCCAAGCGAGGCCCCTAAACAGCCCTCAACCAGTTTATTTGTGTTCGGACGGGTTTCGGACGGAAAATGAGCTAAGAGCATCTCCAAGCGGAGCTCTCAAATTCGGCCCCCAAACTGTCCGCGGATGCGTCAGCCCCCAAAAACACCCCTAATTATCCGTCGGATGCATGTGATTGGTGGGGATGGAGAGAGAAAGGAAAAAGAAAGAGATAAGTAGTAGATAAAGTGGTCCATGTCCTACGTGGCGGCTGTCCGAACGCGTCCGGCAGCCCCCAAACACTCCCCACATATGGGGTGAGTTTGTGGGTTGCCGGACAGCCCGGACGTTTGGGAGGCTTTGCCCACCCCGGTTGGGTAGCTATTTTAGCTCATTTTCCATCCAGAGCCCGTCCGGACACAAATAAACGGTTTGGGGCTGTTTGGGGGCCTCGCTTAGAGATGCTCTAAAATAGCTACCCAACCGGGGTGGGCAGAGCCTCCCCAAACGTCCGGGTTGTCTGGTAGCCCACAAACTCACCCATATGTGGTGAGGGTTTGGGGGCTGCCGGACGCGCCCGGACAGCCGGCACGTAGGACATTGACCACTTTATCTACTACTTATCTCTTTCTTTTTCTTTCTCTCTCCATTCCCACCAATCACATGCATCTGGACGGACAATTAGGAGTGTTTTTTGGGGCTGTGGTTGGATATGATCACTTTTGGAGATTGTCCGGTCACTGACGCGTCCGCGGACAGTTTGGGGCCGAATTTGAGGACCGCTTGGAGATTCTCTCAGTCGGCCAGTCCGGTTTTTTTTTTAACAGAGGAACGGCCCAGAAGGGCCAGGAAGCTGCATTAACAAGGGCAGGTACTGGTAATGTCGCCGTCACACTGCGTTGCTATCTGTTCTCTGTTCAAGACGACGGCTAGACAAGACGACGGACCCATCAGCTCTTCTCTGTTCGCTACACTATGTTTGCTTATTCTTACCTCAAGATATTAATTATGTTGCCCTGCTGCAGTTGAACTGTTCCTTTGTGGATCTCCATGTGAACTAGGCATGAACAATTCAAACACTGATAGCACCTGAGTGGCTGGATTAGCACGGAATAAGTATGAATCATGCACGGCACCCTCTGGAACAGAACTCCTACGGCTGCACTCCTTTTTCCATAACTAGGTTACTGGTCACTCGTACGATGCTAGACGGCTAGAACAAAACGAGTCAATGGCGTGAAGGATACACAACTTGTGCTCCTGTTCTTTGTGACTCGAAAGCCTCAGCCTAACTTCGGCAACAACCGGCTAACCCGTTGATTGCATCCGGAGTTAGCCTCCACTTGCACGCACGACGTCCTTGTAGAGGACGGCCACGTCGGTCTCTACCCGTCGGGAATGCCCTTATTATGCAGACGTCTTCTAATTCTGGGAAAATTCAGCGATGGTAGAACGCAAACAACCGGGTAACCAATTCTGCGTCAGCATATTGTTAGGTTGATCTCCAGGTCGTACGAGCCCAACGGCTCGCGACTCCCCTTGACTACGCCCTGATCGGGGGCGTCCATTTCAGTTATGGACGGTGGGCCCCTGTGACCTGCGCTATAAATAAAGGGTGGGGGCTGGGGCACATAGTACGAGGTTCACCGTGCCGCCAGTCACCCCACCGACACCCCCCTTCCGATCTAGGGTTAGTGCAGGCTCACGGGAAGCACCACAGTCGCCACTGCATTGCCGCCATCGCCACTGCCGTGCTCATCTCTGTCCACCATGGCCGGAGCCACGGCATCCTCGTCACAGGGAGAAGGTACAGCACCTCCTCCACCTCAGCATCTACTCGATAGTGTCGATCACGATTCTAACATTGGTATCAGAGCCTCGTAAGGCTTAGATCGATTCGAGTAGAAAAGAGAAATGAAAAAAGAACAGAAAAGGATCCCCTCCCGCATGAACGTTAACCCTAGAGGGGCAAAGAACTCACCTGTGAAGCCTCGGGCTCACCGGCAAAGTGCGCCGCCGCAAGGCCGCGCCTGTTCCTCTCGTTCCGGTGCGCACCGAAAGGGGCACCGGACGAAGAACTCACCCCGCAAGGGGCAAAGGACCCCGCAGCCAAATCATTCGACGGCGGCGCGCTCACCGCGAGGGGAACGCACGACCGGCGAAGGATCTGGCCACGGCGCCACCACCTTCCTCTCGTCGGCTTGCTCCGGCCATGGTGAACCCGAACCCTAAAACCTAACCCTAGCGCGTGCGTGGGAGAAGAGACAGCGGGTGGAGGGGAAGGAGAGAAGGAAGGGAAAGCAGGAGGGAGAGAGAGGCTAGCAGCCGCCACCGCACCGCCGGCCACCGGCGAGCCATCGCCGGCGTGGAGCTTTCTCTCCACGGGCGGCCGTCGGCGCGCGGGAGCGCTCTGCAGGAGCGAGACAGAAAGAGGAAAGAAAGAAACAGAGTGGGGGCTAGGGTTTCCGGGGCATTTTTGTTCCGCCGAGAAGGGCGGAGGACCGTCGGATTCGACGGACGGCCAGGATGCGTGGTCAGTTGCTAACCTAGCTCCCCATGGGCCGATGGGCCAAAAGATACAGGGGGCCGCGGCCGTGGGCCGTTTAGCGCGTCGCCTTGAGCGACAGATAGCACGGCTAATCAGCTCGCCGCGTGCTGTTTCACGCGGCGCCCGAGCGGCAGATAGCAAGAAGGCCGTGGGCCTCGTGTTTTTTCGCACAGAAAGGAATAAAAGTGTTTTCTGTTTTGTTTTTCGTGTTTTAGTCATGTTTAGTCATGTTCTAGTTATTTTGTTCATTCTGTTTTCCTATTCATTTTTTATCCAACGAAAATTATGTTTAGGAAACAGAAGAAAGAAAGTAAAAGAAATACTTCTGAAAAGTATAAAAGTTATGATTTTTATTCTTTTTTCTTCCGCTGCAAATAGTTAAAAGAAATTTGCATAAAAGCAATAAAGAGAAAACTAAAAGCAGGATAAAAATGATATTAATGCTGATTATGATTATGTTATTAATTGACCAACATTATTAATAGCATTATCATGATTTAAAGTGAGAATTAAAAGCGTGATTAAAGTGATATTAAAGATGATTATGATTATGTTATTAAATGACCAACGTTGTTAATAGCATGATCATGATTTGTTTATTATGTGTTAAAAGGTGCATTTATTTCTCTTATTGCCCAACGGTGATATAGTTTTAATTGCACAAACAGTGAAGAAATGGTTATGAAAAGTATAAAGTTCATGAATTTTATTCATGTTTTTCCGCTGCAAATATATAAAAGTGCTCTTAAAGTGTAAATAGAAATAAAGAAAGAATTAAATTACAAGAGCATGTTAAAAGGATTTATTGAAACAATTATGGTTTTGTTATTATTATGACCAACGTCGTTAATAACATAATCATGATTTGTTATTGTTTTATGTGCTTTTATTGCTATTTTCTGCCCAACGGTGATGTAGTTTTAAATTGCGCAAACAGTTGCATATTTTAATTTCGACCAACGTTGGATTTTTATATGCAATTGTTGTCTCACTTAATTGTGGTGTTAAAAGGGGTACTACTTGATGAGCTGCATCAAGGATGTCCATACCTACTCTGAATGGAGAAAGAAAGTGGATTTGTTTTTTTTTTTGTGTTGAGGTCGACTGGGTTGTGGTAACTCCACAGCCAGTTAAGCCTACAGAGTCACTCAGAGACGAAAAGGATGTTGATAGTATTTGGAAAAGAAAGAAGAGGGACTATGCTCCGCTGGAGATGTCTTACACCCTCGAAAACATAAAGTGGCTAACCGCCAATAAAAATGCATGGCATTTATAAAGAAACAATCGAGCAAGCTATTGTCTGCTCAATTGTAGAGTGTGCATTGAAATGAGTTCCTTGAAAAGATAAAGGGCCAGTTCACTGGTTCTTCAAAGATATATGCTACCCAGCTGCTTCAGCAGCTGGTGACAGAAAAGTACACTGTTATTTAGGACATGGCAAGTGTGCCATATGGTGTAATAATGATCATGTGGGTGTTGCATTACTCCACAATGAGCTTTATTTATTATTTTCATGTGAAAAGTGCATTTCAGTGTGCAAAGTGAATAAGCATGTTTCCGGTCGGATAACGAACAAAAGAAAAGAAAGCGAACTCATGACTCGTCGAAGTTATGGCACTGTTGATCAGCCATATTTCGAGGGGAAGAATAGAAAGCCTCGTTAAAATGACATTCTTCCTCCTTTAGAGTTCTCAGATATCGAACAATGCATAGATTGCATAAAAGGAAAATACGTAAAACAAATTAAAAAGGGTGCAAACCGAAGCACAGCGACACTAGAAATTATTCACACTGACATATGTGGACCATTTCCGGTGAAAAGTGTGGATGGCTATGACTCGTTCATAACATTCACAGATGATTACTCCCGATATGGTTATATTTATCCAATTAAAGAAAGATCTGAAGCATTGGATAAATTTAAAATATTCAAAGCTGAAGTTGAAAATCAACATGATAAAAGAATTAAAATAGTCAGGTCCGACCGTGGGGGGGAGTACTACGGTCGGCACACTCCATATGGTCAAGTACCTGGACCTTTTGCAAGGTTTTTACAGGAAAATGGAATAGTCGCCCAGTATTCTATGCCGGGCGAACCACAGCAAAATGGAGTAGCTGAAAGGCGTAACCGTACTCTTATGGATATGGTGCGCAGTATGATGAGTTATTCCACACTGCCATTGGGATTATGGATGGAGGCATTAAAAACCGCCATTCACATTCTCAACAGAGTACCAAGTAAGTCGGTGCCCAAAACACCGTACGAGTTGTGGACAGGGAAAGTTCCTTCTCTACGCCACTTGAAAGTCTGGGGAGCCCAGCTGAGGCAAAAGTTTTTAATCCCCACATTGCAAAGTTAGACCCCAAAACAGTAACTTGCCATTTCATTGGCTATCCTGATAGATCAAAAGGTTATCGTTTCTACTGTGCAGACAGATATACAAAGTTTGTAGAAACGAGACACGCGGTCTTCTTAGAGGACGAAATGATGAGGGGGAGCATGGTAGGCCGAAAATTGATCTTGAGGAGAAGAGGGTGTGTGCACCTTTTCCGATGATCCATGAGCCATTTTTCGCCCTACTTGTTGTACCTGCACCGATAATCCCAGAGGTTGTGGTGCAAGCACCTGTTGTAACTCCACCCGTGACCACAACGAGGCAAGATTCGGAACCTGTCCGTCAGGAGCCGACTCGACCCGTTGTTGAGCATGAAAGGGAGCGACGACAGCCACATTTAGAAAAGAGTCGCACGTTGAGACACATGATGTGCCAGAGAATGAGACTCTCAGAAGGTCTAAAAGAGCTAGGAAATCAGCTATTTCTATGATTATAAAGTTTATAATACAGAAACAGTTCATATGGAAGAAGATCCCACTTCATATGAAGAAGCCATGAGAAGCGTTCACTCTTCGAAGTGGCTGAAAGCCATGGAAGACGAGATGAAATCGATGAGTTCTAACAATGTTTGGGACTTAGAGGAAATTTCTAAAGGAGCCAAAACAGTAGGCTGCAAATGGGTCTACAAAACAAAGTATGACTCCAATGGGAACGAAGAAAAGTATAAAGCGCGACTTGTGGCAAAAGGCTTTACGCAAAGAGAAGGGGTAGATTACAATGAGACTTTTTCTCCGGTCTCATGTAAGGATTCCTTCAGAATCATCATGGCACTAGTTGCGCATTTTGATTTAGAGTTGCATCAAATGGATGTAAAGACGACATTTCTAAATGGAGATTTAGAAGAAAATGTTTACATGAAACAACCCACGGGTTTTTTCATGGAGGGGAAGGAACATATGGGATGCCGCTTAAAGAAATCCATTTATGGGTTAAAGCAAGCCTCTAGACAGTGGTATTTAAAGTTCAATAATACAATTAAAAGTTTTGGTTTTAAAGAGAATGTTGAGGACAACTGCATTTATGCAAAGTTTAAAAGTGGGAAATATATTTTCCTAATTCTGTATGTGGATGATATCTTGCTTGCGAGCAATGATGTCAGTCTACTACTAGAAACAAAGAAATTCTTGTCCTCAAATTTTGATATGAAAGATCTTGGTGAAGCTTCATATGTTTTGGGCATAGAAATTCACCGGGATAGAAAGAATGGAGTGCTAGGACTATCACAAAAGGCATATTTAGAAAAGGTTCTAAAGAAATAATATGCATAAAAGTAGCGTCTCACCTGCTCCTATAGTCAAGGGCGACAGTTTTGGGAAATTTCAATGTCCCAAGAACCAATATGAGATCGATCGAATGAAAGCAGTACCATATGCTTCGGCTGTTGGAAGCTTACAGTATGCACAAGTGTGCACTCGCCCTGACTTAGCTTTTATCACCGGGGTACTCGGTAGATATCAAGAAAATCCAGGCCAGAGCACTGGAATATGGTAAAGAAAGCATTGCGTTATGTACAAGGCGCAAAAACCTCATGCTAACATATAGAAGATCTGATTCCCTAGAGATAAGAGGGTATTCAGACGCAGATTTTGCGGGAGATAGAGATGATAGAAAATCCACGTCAGGATACGTGTTCACTCTCGCTGGAGCTCCAAACAGACAATAGTTGCATCATGTATGCAGAATTTATAGCAGCTTATGAGGCCACAAGGCAGGTGATATGGTCAAAGAAGTTGATACCCGACTTGAAAGTGGTAGATTGTATTGACAAACCACTAAAGATGTACTGTGACAACCAGCCCGCAGTATTCTATACTCACAACAACAAGTCGAGTAAAGCTATCAAACCAATAGAGATAAAGTATTATGTTGTGAAAGGTAAAATCCAGAATCAAACTATAAGTCTCGAGCATATAAGGACAAAGGATATGCTTGCGGATCCGCTTACGAAAGGCTTACCACCCAGCGTGTTCATGGAACACGCAGTCGACATGGGTTTAATGGAAAGCCTATGATTCCTGGATTACAGAGGCCCAAAAGTAAAAGAATTTGTTTCAAAACAGAAAAGTGTATAGTAGCTGTCTGATTCTATCGGCAATGAGCTGTGACGATGAAACATGCTCTATGCACTAATCGGTGATGAAACGAGTAAAGTAAAAGGTAAAAGTAAAAGTTGAGATCAAGTGGGAGAATGTTAGGTTGATCTCCAGGTCGTACGAGCCCAACGGCTCGCGACTCCCCTTGACTACGCCCTAATCAGGGGCGTCCATTTCAGTTATGGACGGTGGGCCCTGTGACCTGCGCTATAAATAAAGGGTGGGAGCTGGGGCACATAGTACGAGGTTCACCGTGCCGCCAGTCACCCCACCGACACCCCCTTCCGATCTAGGGTTAGCGCAGGCTCACGGGAAGCACCACTGCCGCCACTGCATCGCCGCCATCGCCACTGCCGTGCTCACCTCCGTCCACCATGGCCGGAGCCACGGCATCCTCTGGATCGTCACGGGAGAAGGTACAACACCTCCTCCACCTCAGCATCTACTCGATAGTGTCGATCACGATTCTAACACACATACCTAACTGCCTAACAAACAGCTCAGCCTCTCCATTTGGGGATGATTTCATGATCAGCCCCTTGAAAGCTCAAGGCGATCACACGGCGGTTCTCTTTGCCATTTTTTTTCCAGGCGTAACTGAAATGTCCTGCAGAATGACGTTGCCGACGCAGCGACTCAGCGAGGAAGTTCTCTTTGCTAACGGTGTGAGACCAGAATGCGTTCAGTTTATGCATGGATCGTGCGCGGCGTTGTGAAGGTTTGAGCGAGCTAGCTGTTGCCGGGCTTCGCAGTTGTCGGTGAGTGGTCACGGTTTGTTTGGCAATACATTGCAGTCGTAGGCTAGCTTGTGCTGTTTCAATCAGATTATGTCGAGGCATCAAAATTTAATCTTGAAACGCAATTCAGAACTCAGCCACGTAAAATCTGTCAGTGAGAGATCCATTTCCATCTCATCATGTGTTATGTACTCTGCTTATTACAACAACAAACACCACAGAAGATCTAAGAGCATCTCCAACAGCAGCGCTAAAAACGTCGCGCGCCCAAGAAACCGCCGATATCGCGCGCACCCGTTTCGACGTCTCTAGCAGCCGCGTTAAAACTCCACGCAAGGTAAAAAGGGGCCAGCGCGCTGGCCCAAGCGGTACTCGTTGCGCTGAATTTGGGGCGGCCGCTCCAGCGCGCGGTGCGAAACGAAATTGCGCGCGAGAGAGCAACCACCACCCGGAAAATTCCCCACTGCTCCCACCGTCGCCCTGCCTTCGCCTAGCGCGTGGTGCCGCCGGCGATGGAAGGCCAATCGAGCGTTCCTCCGACCCCTCCCTACGTCCGCGACCCCTCTCCCGTCGGCGCTGTGGGGACCCCGGACTAACTTGTCCGAAATACCCTTGTGCCTACATATCAGCGATCCCATGATCAGTGCGTCGCTGAAGCACAATTAAACTTGGTAACCAAAGAACATCCATACATACCGAATTTATTTACTTACTTGAGGGAAGTGATCAGCTTCATCAGGTGCTTGCAGCGGAATCACCAAACAACGTGGAGCCCAAGTCATTCGCCTTAACCTACAGGCAGCTGACTGGGAAGCGCCCTAGTTCGCAAGGACGTCAGTGAACTCCTCTTCTTCGAACTGTTTCTTCTTCCACAATCTGGCTAAGACAATAGCCAGGGACGAAACCAATATGAGTACATTTGATTGTACTCGCAAGTTACCCCAAACAGGAGCAAGCACTAGTTTTAATTTTAAAAGACCTTTATTTTTAGGAAAACATCACTATATCCTTATTTAAAAAGGGAAGAGTAGATTTGTAATCTTGTTGAAGACAAAACATTTTGGAAAGTAGTTTTCACACCTACCTTTGTTGAAAAGGGTAAGAAGTCTTTTTAAACCTTTATCCCGAAAATATACCTTGTTTAAAAAGGTAAGAAATCTCTTTTAAAACTTTTTCCTCGAAAATCACCACCTTGTCCCTTTCTCCGAAACCTCCTGGTTTCCGATCATACCCCTTCATGGTTACTTATTTTACCAGCAACCTCATACCATACCCTCGGTATAGTTGCATAAAACAATTTCCACTCATTTTCCTTTCAAACCCAAAACTTTGTAAAACTTGCACATGGTCTTAGGACAGCCTCCCAACTGTCCATATCCGAGGACTCGGCTATTCGAATAGTTTTACCCTCTGCAGAGGTAGCACGCTTTTCCCACACCCATCCGGTCACTCATCGTGTCAGCCACGTCCCGCCATACTAGAGGTATGCGAAGTTGAGTTCCCGGCCATAGTCTGTCCTTTGCTCATGCTAGTATAGGATCCTACTCTACGAAACTTTCCATCGACACTCAAATCCTGCAGTCGGAAACTAAGTGTGAGGACTCGTAGTTCTGTCCGGCGGACCCAAGGGAGCCCTTCAATCCTCTTTCCAACACATTCATACCGGCTTCCGGTAGACTTCAATGAAGAGGACCCAGGTCAGGGGGTAGGTCACCAGACCATCCCCTCATGGAACGAGGTTATCCTCGTTATTGAGGCATCCAGTACTAACACGAGCAAATTATATGACTACGCCCTTGCCCATATGTGGGTAAATGTGGTCGCACAGGTTATTGGCTGGTAGTCATGGTACAAAGACACAATGTGCATTTTTTTCTCAAAAACAACACCACCATTCTTCAACTGAACACCGACCTCTCGGCATTTCAAAATCCATCCAAGGATTTTCAAAGAGTTTTGTAAAAACAATGTTTTTCCCATCCTATAGTTTTATATAAACAACTGATATCTACATAGAGTGGCAAAATAGTTTTTCATAACTTTTGAAAAGGTTTTCACAATCATTTCCAATTTTCATAGCAAAATATTTTAACCAAAACTTGGGTGGTTCGTAATCCCCCAAAAGATTTTTCATAGAAGGTTTTGGAGTAAAAACAAATTCATTTAGAAATTATTGTACACTACTACACCTCTATATCGGGTGTCTCAATAATATACTGTATTTGGAAAAGGGTTTTCAAAATCATAGCTTTCGTGGCAACACCACATAAATCATTTATGCTTTTATAAGTAAAACAGTTAAATCAAAATAGATGTATATAGATGCAAGCTCAGTGAAGTAGCTTGCCTGGTTTCAGCATAATGTCCCTGGACTTCTCCTTGTTGATCAATATAATAAAAATCCCATCCTTCCTCGGTCAATTCTCTCCAAATACCACTCCGGTAGCGTTATTATCTAGCGTCGCAAACAGAGAAATAAACAACAATCAATACACCAAACAAAACCACAAGTGGTACACAAACAAATAACAACCACAAGCATCAAACTAATCATTCAAGCAACAAACTAGGATCTAAGCTTACAAGGGCCTTATGCTAATACATGCTAGGTGCCTAGATCACAAAGCTATCTTAAGCAAAGATGAACAGCAAGCACTTTTATCTAAACAGGAAATACTTCACCACAACACCACCACTCAATTTTTAACAGAGAAAACAACTACTCACATCTAGTAGATAAAAGGCCATTGGAACTATGCTTATGGTTGAGAAACCTATTCTTCAATCAATATGCAATGGAATCAGTGGGTGTTCCACTATCATAACAAGGCATTAAGAGGTTAATTATCCTCTGGCTATTTGTAAAAATCACTAAAACATAAACTAGACACAAGAGCTACTCATGCTAGGAAGTTCTGAGTAATCCTACCCATAAACCTAACTAATCAAGCTTTGCTAAGAACAAAATAATAAGTAACCAGAGGTGACATGCTATAATATCAGTAGATATGAAAGGCTACTGATTTTCCAACAACCTCCTCTAAAATTCATACCACTCAAAAGATTTTATCTCCAAGCAATTCCTAAATACTAGGAATTTTTAGGAAATATCCACACTAGTGGTATTATTCCCTAACAACACATGCAACACTAAACTTTTCCTAACATGCTATTTAAATGAGATAACACACTCACATAAGAGAGTACAGCATCTATGCATGCTAGAAATCACAAATAAGACACTAATGCATTCCACAAAATTAAATAAACTATAAACAAGAATTAACAGAAAAAGCATTAAAACTAGTTATGCACACCAAAAATAATATCTAGCTCTAAAAATCACACCAAGCTAGTATTAGGTACTCCTAATCATACAGAAGGCCACACAATTGGATTCACATCCAAATTTATCACCAAATAATTTACAAAAATCCTAAAAGAGCTCTCTGGTCCCATACCAAATTGCAAGCCATTTTATTTAGGAAGATCATTTGCATAAGAGGCCAAATGCTACTGATAGGTAACACTTAGGGCTTTTCAAAACAGTTGAGTTTGCAAAATTAGCTATCCTAGAAAAATAGTTATTGAGTTTTTGGTAAAAAGCAGTAGTTCTGGCTCACATTTTAATTCTCCAAAAATATTTATCCAAAAGTGGATCTACTACTTGGATCTGGTTAGGAACATGCTAGGGTACCTCCATGATTTTTGGTTTGGTCAGATCTAGTGTTTTCATATTTTATTTAGATTTAAACCAACAGGACAGTTTCTGTTAAGGCAGGAAATGAATTAGACTACTAAAAAAAAATAGAACGGGCCAGATCTGCCCAGATCCGGCCGTGCAGTGAAGAGAGAGGCCCACCCAGCGGCCCATGTACGCGGCGAAATGGTACCGGGCTGCATCTTCTTCTTCCCTCGTCACCGCGACAGCGAGGCGCGGCCGGAGCAAGTCGAGGACGGCGCGGCGGCTCCGGTGTCCCCTGGGGAAAAGGGAAGAGTGCATGAGAGGGAGAAGAGCAAGGGGAGTACAGAGGTGCAAGAATGGCGGGAAATGGTGGACTGCACCACCCGTGAGCTTGCTCAACACATCGGCGGCCGGAGCGGAAGGGGATGCGGATGACGGCGGCGATCCCAGGCTTCCCTCTGCGATTCCTCGCGCAGGGAGGGGGAACAGAGCACGGTGGTGACGATGGAGGTCTTAAATCAGGTCGGGGAGGCTCTCATCACCGGCGATGCGCGACGGCGAGCTCGGACTGGAGTTCGGTGCCCGTGGAAGGGAATGAAGAAGGGAGAGAGGGAGAGAGCGAGTGAGGGAGTAAGGGGGGCAGAGGAGAGGCGTGCGGTGCTCTTATCTTCTCCTCCGCAGCAAGGAGGGAGGGGGCCACGGTGGAGTGACCGCGGCGACCACGGCAAGGGAGCACGGTGGCAGAGGAGGCAGTGGAGTGGCGTGCTTCTTATCCTCCCAGGGCGAGGCGTGAGGCAGGGGTTCCTGCGGCGTTGACATGGCGCGGGGACACGGCGACGACGGCGTGAGGAGCACGGCGACATCGGCGAGGGAGCACGGCAACATCGGCGAGGGAGCATGGCGTCAGTGGCGTGCAGCGTTGCTGCAACAGAGGTCAACGAAGGTTTTGCAAAACGCCCCCTGAACTTCTTTCTCCTCTCACCGATAGGTCCTCGTCTAATTCTTTTATTTCCTTTCCAAAACCAGTAGGTTTTAGGGAATTTAATTGAGGTGCTTAAACCTTTTATAAAAATTAGAGAAAATTCATGTAGCCTCCCATATATATGAGGAATCTCCACAAAATTTGGTTTTACAAAATAAAATGTTTTGCTCCATTTTTGTTCATAGGATTTAAATAAATCATTTTTGGAAATTAATATTTTGATACTCCTTGAATACTTTAAAACCAGTGATAAAATATGGTTTTGAACTTTTGGAACTTCTTTGACAAATAAGGTAGCTTCAAAATAATTTATCTTTTCATAGAGGGAATTTGGTTTGGAGGAAATAGAGAATTTGGGAGGGAATTTAGTTATGAAGATCATTTTTTTTAACTCAAGACCTTCATTTCCTTTTTGATAAAAGAATGGAGGGTTTTGTTTTGAATCAACAAGTAGGTTTTCTGGAGGAGAGAGTGATATGAAATGGAGAGGATTATCATTCCATCTCCTTCTCTAGAATTTTGATAAAGAAAGTATAATTGTTTTCATAGAATAGAGGATTAGGTAGAGAGGGAGTTTTATTGAGATCATCTCCCTAGATTTTAGGAGTTTAACTTGGGTGCATAATTTTAGAGGGTTTGCTCCTCTTCAAGTCGCACTCCAAATTTGGTTGCCAAGGGTGTCCTAATTTAGTAAAATCAACACTGAGGAATCATCCTCACAAGAAAATCACACACAACAGCAATAACACAGCAATAGCATCAGCACAACAATATCAACAACACAACAATATCCACATCTCACACAAGACCACACACTTCAAACCACAAGAATAAATCACACAACTTTTTCCATAATCCACAATGCTATTTTGTAAAATTGGTCACACTCAATTATGACAAGATGTTGTTTAAGGAATATATCAACTCATAACTTAATAGTTTTCAAAATGGTTTAATAAAGGGAAATATGTGAGGTAATATATTTCCCACTAGTATTCCTTTTAAAAATGGAGTTGAAACATAGGAGTTCTTAAAAATAGGAATTGTAAAAATATCAAGGTTGAAGAATAGATAGGAGATATCATATGAATCTCCATATTCTTGGAAATACATAATTTTGGAAATACTTTTACTGTCTCAATTTAAAGGATATTTTATTTGTTGCTAAAACCAAATCATTATTGAAATAGACTTTTGGCCAACATAGGAATGGAAAAGATATATGGAATATAGTCTTGTCATAACATGGTCACCAGAGTTGTGAATATATTTTTACTTAGGTTGATTTCTTGAGTTGACATTTACTAGTCAAACAACTTAAACATTCAAGTCACACAAGGTTAAACAGAACATTATAAGGGAAAACACTATCATTAGTGAAGTAATTCAAAAAGTTTTTGTTGGTTCTGAATTTTGGGGTCTTATTAATCCTTATTATAAATTTGGGATGTTACAGGCGCCGCCGCAAACCCTAGCGCGAGCGTGACCAACTCCGCCGCCGGCGTCGCACCAAATCCCGACATGGGGCTCGCGCGCGGCCTTTTCACGGCGCCACGGCCGAACTCCGTCGGAGCCGTCGCGCAGGCGCCCGATGCGCAGCGGCGGAACGTCCTCCCCAAGCGCCCGATTGCGGCGGCGACGACGGCGGCGGCAGCGAAGAAGGTGAAGAAGGTGGGCGACGCTGCGGCGCCAACCAACAAGAGGAAGGTGATGCCAGCGCCACTGGCTTCGCCTCCGCCACCCGTAGCGCCGGCACCCGCGCCGGAGCCGTCGCCAGAGGAGGATGCAAACAGGGTGTTCGACGAAATGCCCACAAGGATGCCCACACGGTACTTTCCCTATCTTGCTTCACAATTCGCGTATGATTCGTCCCCTTGCTTGACTATCTTCAACTTATTTGTAGTTTGAATGATGACGCATATTTCTCAACAATGGGAGTTGGCTCCACCACTTCACATTGGTCCCAAACCAATGAACTACATGATGACGATCATGAATTTGAAGAAGTGAATGAGGAAGGAGAGGGTTTGGTTGGTCCTCCGAAAGGAAGGTCGGTCAACTACACCGTGCAAGATGACCTTTTGCTATGCGAGACATACCTAAATGTGTCTTTGGATGCCGCCGTCGCATGGGAGGCGTTGGTGCTACCATGGGAGGACCTCTGATGGGCATGGGAGGCATGGGTGCATCTCCAAACATCTTTGGAGCATATGGTGGGATGGGCACCATGGGAGGAATGGGTGCACCGCTGGTTAACTTGGGTGCAAGCATGGGTAGATGCAATGCTACCATGGTGTCTCCTATGCCTTCGGATGGTGCATGTGGAAATAGTGCAAGCACCGTCCCCATCAATGATGAAGATGGGGTTGAACAAGGTGAAGAGAAGGAGGAGGAAGAAGAGGAGGAGGAAGAAATTGGAGAGAAATAAACTTGTGGCAAGTGATGATGTTTTATTCGTTTGTATGCACTTTATTGTAATGCATTTAAATTATGCACTGTGGAAGAATTTGAACTATGCCATGAATTTTTGCTATGCTATTTTGCTATGTTGCTATCAAGTTGCTCATATTGGCACTGCTCGCGCGCGCTGCATTTTAGCGCGACTGCTGAAGCGCGATGGCGCCGCGCTAAATTATAGCGCGTCTATTAAAGTAAAAAGGCGTCGCGCGCGAGAAATCGCAATTTTGACGTCGCAAAATTTTTTTAGCATGCCGGTGCCTAACGCTGCTGCTGGAGATGCTCTAAGATCTAGAGTGTCATATCCGACGCTTGTGCTAATCATTCCGGCATTTGAACCTGCCTCGTCGACCGATCCGGCAATAGGGGCACATCTCGAGACCTTAAAACAGTGAAAAATAAAATTATATTTCGACGAAATAGGACGTAGCCTCGCTATATAATATAGCAACAACACAATACAACCAACAGTCTCGCAATGCTTGGGCGGCATCAAACATACACCCAAAGTAAGGGGAAGAGAAGAAAAGAAGAAAAACACAATGGAGACATAGGCGGATCGACTAAGCGATGGTGACCCGCGACCGTTGCGCCCTCCGAAGAAGTACCACCACACTCCTAGCGTCGAATCGTCGAGTACCAAGCAACACCTTCAAGAAGGGGAGCACTGCTACCCGGACCATAGGTCCTAGGGTTTCCCCCGGCACACGGATGGAAGCAGACTACGGGTTGCCACGACGCCCTTCAGGAAGGGGAGATGCCACCACAGGTGCACCGCGTCGGTGTCAGGCGAGCTGAAAAGGATTTTCTCCCGAAAGACCCCAATCCACACCCCCGGACGATCTGCTGCACAGGAGCCCCACGAAGACGAAGCCTCGAAGCCACCAGGCTCTCCACCCACCAACCTGCGCCACCACGGTCACGAAGCCGCCATCGTCGTCTCACCGAAGCTGCCGTCACGAGGTCTGCAAGACAGAGGCAAGGAGTAGCTTGATCCGGGGTCAGCAGTACCGCGGCCACGCGGGAGGGAACTGCCTCCACCGCCGAAGGCGGTAGTCGACCGGATGCGGCCGCAAGGCACACCAGTCCCATTTAGGTCCGGCTGGTCCCAGAGGGCCCGTAAAGCCTCCACGGAGGCACACCAGTCCCAAGAGGGTCCGGTCGGGCCCAGATCGGGCCCGTAAAGCCTGCCGCCACGCTGCAACAAGCCGGCCACCGTCGCGCTGCTCCCTGCACAAGCTACACCACCAACATCTGCAGATCGGGCTGCTGAGGACAGGCCTGCCCGCCCAACCCAGATCGGCCCCGAAGGGCCCAGATCTGGGCCGAGGGGCTCACCAGCGCCGTCCACCTGCATCCCGCCATCACGAAGCTCTGCGTCGCCCCGCATCACCACGCCTGCGCCGCCGCGACACCACCACCCGGCCATCGCCGAGCCACTGCCGCTCTAGGAGCACCGCCGCCTGGAGGGATGGAGCCCCGACTCTGCCTCCAAAGCGCGGGAAGAAGAAGTCCGCCTCCGCCGGCGCCACCCTGGCTTCGCCCGACGGACATTGCCGGCCGCGGCGGCGACGGGGGAGGGAGGATGAGGGGGTCGGAGACGGGGTAGGAGGGAGGCGGCGCTCCGTCGCCTCTGGGGGGCGACGGGAGCGCAGGGGCTTCAAATGGGACTGTTTATATTTGCCCCGTTTAATCTCAGAATCTTTAGGATTAGTTTTGCCCGTCCGTTTCACCACAGGTGTGCAAATGCAAACAGAGTACGACCACTGCTCACACTCACTGGCTCTGTAACAATCTGAACACTGGTATAGTATAATTGAGAGGGATTGCCTCCCTGCTCACCACTCTCACCAGGGATGCTTAAACTGAGCTCGATTTTGTGGTGGAAAGTCGATTGCTTGTCCGGGCGCCCGTGTATATCTGCGACGCCACTCTGCACTGCAGTGACTGAATAGTGCATGGGCTGCTGGGGACTTCTGCGCCTAGTGTCAGTGCTCACAGCTCTCAGCCATGCTACTTGTGGTTGTCGGTAGACACACTTTCCCCGTTGCTGTTTCTGGTAATAGGATTGTTTGTGTTCCGATGCTGACTCAACTCAAGAGTAGGATCTGGCCGGAGCCCGTAGGCAATGCTTACACCAACAGGTATCCCGTTCCGAGATGCAGCTGGTGGCCGCGGCGATACCTGATGGAACGTGGAACATCTCGTTCCGACGTACTTTCGGTATCGCTGAGGCTACAGTCTGGGCAGAGATACGGAGTTTGCTTCCGGAGTCACTGCCAGGCGGTCATGACCTCGTGTCATGGCACCTAGCACCGTCTAGGATGTTTTCTGTAAAGTCGGCATATCAGAGTCTCTTTAGTTCCCAGTTAGAGCGTGGACCTCTCTACTATGGAAGGCCCCCTTACCGTTAAAGATCAAAATCTTCGTGTGGCAGCTTCTTAGGGACCGCCTCCCCTCAGGGGTGGAGGTTCGCAAGCGACAGGGGCCGGGTGATGGGCTTTGCCCCATGTGTGGGATCCCAGAGACGGGAACCCACATCCTTTTCACTTGCCCCGCTGCCAGATTTCTATGGAACTTCGTCCGCGAGGCGCTAGGGCCTACTTGGCAGGCCTCAGACCTTGGCGAGTTCCTAGAAATCTAGGCGAACCGTACCGGTGAGAGGCGACGCCTCTTCTGGTTGGTGTTTGCCACGTTGATGTGGACATTGTGGACAACTCGCAATAAGATGGTGATCGAGCGGATCTTTCTCCGACGTGCTTCTGACTCGATGTTTAAATTTCTGACTTTCTTGCAGCAGTGGCACCCGTTGTCTAGGCAACGGGACAGGGGGCAGCTGGATGACATGCTTGCTAGGCTTGTGGAGACGGCTCGACGCATCTCCTCCTCTTCTTCTAGCTAGCGCCGGAGGGGTTTAGTCTCTTTTTGTTCGCCCTTCGCTTCTTTTTCTCGCTGTATCTCTCTCACCGCCCCCCCCCCCCCTCACCCCCCACCACCTTTTCTTGCTTATTTCTTGTGGGCTTCCTTGTGCTGCGCCCCCAGCATCTTATGTTTGTAACAGTGTATGAATTTGCTTGGCATGTTGCTTTATTTATAAAGCGGGGCGAAACCCTGTTTCGAGCTCAAGAGACAGATTCCGACAACTCTAATATAAATGGCATTGGGATGAGCAAGAAAAACTTGATGGCATTTGGATGAGCACGCACCAAGTTCCTACGGCGCAGAAGATCCCTGGCCGGCAACCCCTGATCCGCTCCTGCTGAATTTGATCTCCTCTTGCCCGTCGATTCGCGAGCCCTGATGGAAACTCGCAATGGATAACAGTAATCCGCTGGTAACCGCACCAGGGGTTACTGTGCCCGGATTGCATTCTCCCATCTGATCTCCCCGGTCCCGATATATACCCATGTCTTCCGCCAAGCACTTGCAGAAATTTATTTACCGGCCTGCATGAGAACATCCACCTTATCTCTTGTGTGGGTGGACCATAGGCATGCCCGTCAGGACTGCCTGACATTTGAGAGGTTTAAAATGCCGATCTTCAGTATAAAACCGGATGAGTTTTCGTGCATTAGTCTCCGGTGCTGTTAGATTCTTCATGGGTTCAGAGAAATGACAGCATCTCTCTTCGAAAGGGCATGAGGAACCGTGTACCTGTTGTTTAACAAGGAAAAATTAGGTAAGAACGAGAGTGGCC
The DNA here is from genome assembly GCA_947311845.1 of Poa pratensis. Taxonomy (NCBI): domain Eukaryota; kingdom Viridiplantae; phylum Streptophyta; class Magnoliopsida; order Poales; family Poaceae; genus Poa; species Poa pratensis. The sequence continues at coordinate 143,252,068 of CAMZMU010000041.1, forward strand.
TTCGAGGCTAAACGACCACTACATTTCCAGGACACAGCAAGAACATCTTCCGACGTACCACTAGATTGATCAAGATTGAACGAAATTATCCTATTTTCGTCAGAAATTCACAATTCTTAGCTGTCTCACCGTCCCACTGACACATCCTTTTCAAGTACACCCGTTCCAGCGACACAACTACACGATCACCATACCCTGACCTGCTCATATCATTTCGTGCCGATCTTTTCTTTTCTTTTCCTTTGAAACGGATTCGTGCTAATCTATTGGTCCAGCTACTAGACATCTTGATGTGATGTCTAACTTCGCCGGCCAGTTTGGACCGTCCCCAACGACGCAACTGTGTGAGGTTGAACTGATCCGTACTTTCGAGTCCACGATCGCAAAGAAGATTTAGAGTTCCGATCGTCGGGTCATTTTCAGGCAAATGGATTGGGCGTCGGGGAGTTACGGGACGCTAACAGCTTTGTTCCAACGCAATGCCGACGGTGACCGGGTAGGGCCGATCATCGGTGGCCAATCCATGTCATGTCTCTCCAAGGCTAGGTTCCTATATATCTGTTCACAAATCATATTCGTTCCTTAATACACCACTTAATTAAATCTTAATCAGACGTTTCTCGCACATATTCGTTCTTGGCAAGTGATGTCTTGTCCGGTCGGATCAAGTTAGTGTTGGCTGCACACAAAGCACCTCATGCATGCGCGAAGTCCTGTCAGCTTTCTATGGCTTTGAGACCAAGCCCCGGTGCTGCGAGACAGCTGAAAGACTCGCGTGGTGAAAATAAAGCAAACAGAACATGACGTGTATCGATAGGCTTACGCCTCGCTATATTAATATAACAACCACACGATACAACACTGAAACCATTGCTGGAGCTAAAATAGCACAACCAAGCCCAAAAGAAAAGAAAAAGAAGAGAAAAGGAAACAAAGCCAACATCCGCGGCTCAACGAAAACGAAAATGACTCGCAACTGCTGCGTCCTCTCCGGAGTATTCCCACCACGATCCCAGCATTCTGAATCGCCACGCACCAAGCAGCACCTCCAAGAAGGAAAGCGACGACGACGACGATGCTGCCCTGACTGGTCATAGGGTTTCCCCCGGTACGCTATGGGGGTGGGGAAGGGATACACCCGACGCGCGCCCTTCAGAAAGGAACGACGACACTCAGCAAGCGTCACCGCGTCGGTGCCAAGATGACAGGGATTTCTCCCGACCCCAAAGACCACATCTCCGAACAATCCGTAGCGCTCCACCTATCTTGCCGCCCACTAACAGACGCCACCTCGGTCTTGAAGTCACAATCGTCGTCTCACCATGACAAACAGTGCGAGGCCAGACTGACAAGAGACAACCGTAGATAATCGGTGGTAGTACCACAACCACGCAGGAAGGAACAACCTCCACCGCCATAGACGGTAGCCGACCGGACACAGCGACAAGATCACACCAGATCATTGGAGTCGGAGGGTGGCAGCAGCACGGCCACCTGGAGGGCGTCCTCCACCACCACCTGCGGGTGCTGACCGGACGCGGCAGCAAGGACATACCAGGTCGGGAAGGCCCGACCGGGTACCAGGAGGACCCACAAAGTCCCCGCCGCCACGCTGCAGCACGTAGGACACGCCGCCGCTACCTCAAGATCGACACCATAGGTCCGGCCGGACCCAAACGGGCCCACGAAGCTCCCGTCGTCGCGCTGCAGCAGGGGTGATGTCGTCTCCGCCACCCATATCACGAGAAGCATCGTAGTCAAACCGGAGGCAGCCAGGCCATGGCCCGACCCGTCCTGACCCAGATTAGGCCCAAAAGGGCTCAGATCTGGGCCTGCAGGGCCCTGGCCGAGCTCCAGCCGACCACCATCGCCTCCAACGGAGGCGCCGCCGCCGCGTTTGCCACCCGCACGGCCACAGGTCGCCCCGCCGCCGCCACGCGGACGTCCTCCGCCTAGGGACACCTCCTGGTGCCGTGCCGTCCCGTACGAGGCCGTCACCGTGAGGGGAAAAAGCAAGCAGCCGCCCGGCCAAGCCCGGGGACGAACGCCGGCGACGGCGGAGGGAAGCGGATGAGGGAGAGGACGGGAAGGAGGGCCAGCGGCGGCCCAGTCGCCCGTGCGGGGGCGACCAGGTCGCGAGAGGAAAGGGAGGGTTTCCCCAATGTCGTGCTCGCATCGATATATACTGCCGAACCATCGAGAGGGAAACGATAATGCTTTTTTTTGTGTGAAATATGATCAAGCATTATGATTTGCAAGAGACGGTCAGGGTATATAACATCTCTTTTCTGGTCGAGATTCAAAATTTCACAAGTTTTAACATATTACGATGAAATAAAAACAATTTGGCCAGGTCTAAAATCTGGCGTCTAAATTATCTTGGCAACTACCAATACAAAGGTGGGGATTCAAGCTCGATCGGGACCTAACATTCTACTCCGGAATCCCGAGAAACTCAACCAATGCACCACAGCTTCTATAAAAAAAACCTTAGCTAATTTCCTAATAGTAATTAGTCTTAATATTACTTTTACAAGCGTCATGTTGGGGAGTGTTTCAAATCTGACCCAAAATTTCGAGCAAGATCATCGTTTCTCGCGAGTAGAGATTTCTTACTCCCGGCACCAGTGCTCCCTCTAGTTAAAATAAATAAATTTAAAAACATATTTACAATTTAAAAAAAAAATCTGAAAGCATTTCTACATATTGTCAATCCCACAAACGTGCAAAATCTTGATTTGACATATACTTTTTATTCGGATCTACACAAAGATGACAAGTGTGTGGATCTAAATGTACACACTTTTAAATCTACAAAATATACCACATTTGTCATTTTTGTCTAGCACTGGATATAAAGTATTTCAAATCGATATTTTACATGTTTATGAGATACATCATTGGAAATATGAAGGATTTTTTTCAGATTTTTTTAAAACATACAAATATGATTTTGATTTTTTTTATTTAGATGGAGCACCGGAGCTCGGGAGTCAGAAGTGTTTTCCGGTTTCTTGCCTACTACCTAAAATGATTTCACAATTTTCGGCCAAAATTCGACTGACTTTTTTCGGTCAAAATTCGACTGACTTTTTTCTTGTGGACAGCTCAACTGACATGCATTGCACACTGATTGCCGAGTCACCGTTCACATTGTAAGCCGAGGCTTGCTTACCCGTTCTAACGGTATTCTACGCAATTAACCACGCAAGTAATCATAGCTCTTGAGGCTCAGATCAAACAGGGCAGGCCCATCCTGAACTTGAGAGTAAATGAACCGTTAGCCACTGTGAGTGTGTGCATGCCAAATACAGCATAGTGTATAGTTAATTACAAAACTATACAACTCACCGCCCAAAGAGTGCATGGGGGCCCGGCCACGTACGTGACATGCATGCAAGCATGATAAGGAAAACAAACATCACACATGCATGCACTGGCAAAGATGAATGCCCAGAAACACACGAGAGGCTGGCAGCAGAAGGCCATGCGGCAAGGAACGCGACGTTGTCCTTGGATCCCAACGTCCTCTTGGCTGAATGGATTATCAATCATCGGCAAGCTCGGTCCCGCTCGCTCGCTTTGCCAGCGAGCGGCCGGGACGTACTCCAGTCGGCAACGCACAGAGAAACCCTTCCTTCTCCATGATTCGTGGTGGACGCTGCAAAAGCGTAAACAAAATGCACGATGGGATCAAGGATTGGAGCAAGTTGGTAGCAGCGATTACTGGCATGGTAGGACGTAGTGGCGGTCAAGATCGAGCCGGCGAAACGCTGTGGAAATGGACAAGTTCCCCAGTCTCGCCGCTTGAAACCTGACTAGCAGCTGTTCGGTTCGGGATTTTAAGTACAGTACTGTGGAAATGGCCGGAGCCGGTCGGAGGCTAAATAAGATTAAGGAAGTAGCTAGTTCATCAGTCTCGCATGGTCCGCCCTGCCGGCGCATATCACGTTGCATATCGATATCGTGGTCAGGCACTATTCATTCTCGCGCTCGTACAAGTGTGGTCACGACGCAGTTGTATTGACGCATGGTCCTGATCCAACAGATAGATAAACGCTAACTGTGGAAAGCAGCCGTACCTAACCACCACAGAGCCCTACATGCCTGCGCCCTCACATGTGCTCCCACCGGGGACCCAATCCACGGCGTACGTGGTTCGATGGATCCAGATGAAAGCCTCTGCGCCATGAAAACTTTTCACAGTTCCGGGACAAGCTCTTCTTTTTAACCCCTGTCCCGCTCGTGCAAGCGGGATGGACGCGTGATTTTTCCACGGCTACATTAGATATGTGGTTGGTTTTGTCGGGAAGACCCCCCCCCCCCCCCCCCCCCCCGAACGCGTGTCGTGTGGTCGTGGATGCTTAATTCTATGGTCAAGTGATCGATCGATGGATCGGAGAGCGACGGAGCGAGGAGAGATGTTGCAGTCCGAAGACCGAAGGTAAGATAGGCCGAATTGGATCGAAAGGATGTTGCTATCCAGTAGCTAGCTAGGTAGGTTGTCGAACGCTCGAGCGAATCGAAACTGCATGTGGAGGATGGAGAGGCTCGCCTCGCAAGTCAGGGGTACCTTAATTTTGACGAAAACATTAGTATGCACGTGTTTTTCTGAATAATTTGAGTAATCATACGTCAAAAACAGACTTTGTATGAGAAAGTTATGCTTGTTTAGCAACATTGCACAAAATTGATTCCGAACCAAACTGTGGAATTAGGTCCAGTCTAATCCGAAATTAACTCTTTCTCTCTGCCATAGCTAATTCTTACTGTAACAAAAAAAACTCTAAACAATGTTCTAGGTGCGATATTTAAGTAGGCTTTGAGAGTATATTAGCCAATTTATGAGGTGGCCAAAACCAACTTTACTTATTTTATGGATTATGTTTTATGGTAATTTGGATTTGTATATTTTATTGATCTACAATTTTAACTGTTTTAGTTCAGCCAATGTCTTTGGTTAAAAAAGTCAGGACATGTGTGCTCATTTAAAAAAGAATGATGATTTAGACCTCTCTTGGAAGATATCAATTTGCGCAAGGAATGACATCACAATTCAAGTTTTAATGAAATGGTAACAAAATGGGGCAAATCATGAAAAAGGGAAGACATCACGTCATTGTTGTTGCTGATTATTTTATAGCGTGGACAATTATTATGTTACAATAGACTATATTAACATCGATTTGACCATCTCTTAAATGAGATATCTTCAGAAGTGTTTCCGAATTTATCTTCTGTTTGTTATTTCTGTAGGATTCTTTTCTGAAACTTATTTTGTGTTTAATAAATTTGTCAGACGAATATTTTATATCATAATTTACTGTTATTCATTGATATATTTCATATTAGAATACAATATTTATGTTATTTTATCTTATTTTGCATGTTTGATGATTATGGGGAAATCATCACCATCGTCATCGCCACAGGCTTCATCGGGATCATCATCCACACCATCTCCACCGCCAGCACCATCATCACCGCTGCTCCACTTCGTTCCGCTGAGACATTTAGGGTTCCTCCTTTTGTAGTTTATTGGGTTACTTTCCCGGTGTTGATTACTTGTTGTAGTTGATGCTAGTGAGTTTTACCCGTGAATTACTTTTATGTCCAGATTGTTGTTCATCACTTTTTACCATCTCTGATCATGATCCATATAATGTCTTGTGAGTAGTTCGTTTAGTTCTTGAGGACATGGGAGAAGTCTTGACACTAGTAGTAGAATTATGTTGAGTAGTATTTATTGGTTTGATATTTGTCGTGTTATTCTTCTAGTGGTGTCGTTTGAACGCCGACTACATGATACTTCACCTTTATAGGACAATGCATTGTGTATTTAGTTTGCTTATTGTGTGGTTGCCGGAGCGAAAGAAAACTAAGCCCCCGTTGGTAAACTGTTGCACAAGAGAGTGTAGGATCCCGGAGTTTATAGTTGTGGTTAGTTAATTCTTAAATGGTTTCTTTCAGTTGCGGATGCTTGTAAGAAGGTGTAATCACAAGTGTGTACTTGTCCAAGTAAGGACGATGCATTAGAGTAGGTTTACCCACACAATACTTATCAAAATATTAAAGACTAAGCAGCGGTATGAAGCGAAAGTGACTTGACGAAATTCTCGTGTGTACTCAGGAACGTTTTAGCCATCATCAGCGAAACCATCGGCTTGTCCTTTATGCTAAAAAGGATTAGGCCACTCTCTGCAATTATTATTGCTCTCTTTTATTTACTCGCACTTTATTTACTTGCTATTACGAAAACCTATTAAAACTTGTCTGTTAGTACTTACAGTGAAACCTTGCACAAAACTATTTATCAGCACCTTCTGCTCTTCGTTGGGTTCGACATTTTTATTTATCGAAAGTAATGCTATACAGCCACTATACTTATGGGTCATCAATTATCACGAAAATAATCTGAATCGTCTAAATCGCGTGGGAGATTTACTTAGGAGCTCCCGTTCTAACGGGATACATGAGTTCATAAGAAGTCGTTAGTAGTCAAAATTCCTTATAAAATTCCACGGTTAAATTAGTATGTGTGCGCTACGCACAGCGAACATGCGCATGGGCATCTCCAGCCGTTCGGCCCCCCCAGGCCGAAAAACGGCGGCTTTTTGGCTTTGCGCCGGCGCTAACTTTGGCCTGGGAGGGTTGGGTTTTCCAGCCGTTCGGCCACCCAAGGCGAACACAAATCAACATAATTTAAAAGTTCATATTCCCGCCCCAAAATCAGCCCGAGTTCGGCGATCCAAAGATAGCCACAGTTTGGCGATCATACATATAGGCGATCATACAAAAGAAGCCACGAACGGGCGCCACTGGCCGGCGACGTAGTGCCGTATTCGGCATGCTGATGGCGCAGATCAGATGGTCACCGGCGACACCTCGGCATCGTCGTCCAGGTCGATGCGTGCAGTCGTCAGAGTAGGGGCGGAGCTCGGAGCGGCGATCGGTGCGGTGCTCGGCGGCGGCGTGGCCGAGCTCGTGTCGGCTGCAGCAGTGGCGGGACTCGGGTCGGTTGAACCGTCTGTGGTGTTTGGCGGAGGTGCCGCCGTCGGGGTGGAGAGGATGGCCTCGCGATGCGCCATGAACCACTCCCGAACCTGGGGGTCCATCGCCGTAGGGTCGCCGCCCATGAGGAAGGCGAGGTCATTATTTCTCTTCTTCGCCGCGGCGGTGGTCTTGAGCAGGTCAAGCTTGGTACCCTGGTTGGCCATGAGCGCCGTCCACCTCGCCTCCGTCTTCTCGTCTCTCTTGGCGGCCTTGGCAGCGACATCGGCGATGCACGTCTCGATCGACGCCTGGAGCTTGGCCGCCGCTGGTGCCCCATCCTTCGCCGCCTTGGCTTTCTTGTGACCGTCCGGGCGCCCTTCAGATGCTCCAGCTGCCGCCGCGTCGGGGACGTACTCCTTGGCCTTGCGAAGTTGGTCACGGACCTGCTTCCATTTCTCGCAGCCCTCGATCTTCGTGAAGACATGGAGGAACTTGAATTCGACCTTCTCGTCGGCGCGGTACATGTCGAACATGCGAACATACTACAAGGCCGAACAAAAGCGCCGAATGAGCAAACATAGCTGGGGAAACAAGCGCCGAAATGGCGGAAAGAAGCTCACCTCCGTCTCGGCGTTGCCGCCGCTCTTCGGCCGATGCAGACATTCCTCTTGTATGCCGTCCACTTGTTGCAAGCATGCTGGATCACCGCCCAGTGGTTCGCCATGGCCTTCTCGCCGCGATCAAGGCAGGAGGCGTACTCGGGATCGACGATCCGACGCTCATCGTACGAAGTCTTGACCCGCTTCCAGTAGTTCTCCATGTTCTGGTTTGCGCCGATGATCGGGTCCTGGCTCACATTCATCCATGCTTGGGCAAGGAGCACATCTTCCTTGTAGCTCCACTTGATCCGTGGCTCGGCCGGCTTCGGCACCTTGGGGACCTTCTTCTTCGCCTTGCCTTTGCCAGCGGCTTCTTTGCCGGGGACCTCGTCCACCACCGGTTCACCATCTTCTTCGGCTGTCTCCTGCCTCTCCGGCTCCACGAAGGCCTGCGATGAATCTACGGCCTGCGACAAGAACCCAGGGGCTGCGGCCGCAACATTGGAGCCGGCGGTGATGAGGTCGCCCATGAAGGTGTCCCCTTGCATTCCGCCGAACAGGATGGGGTTGAGGTTGCGGCGGAGCGACGGCGAGCTCAAGTATTCAGGCGATCCCGCATACGGGGGAGGAGGGGGCGGCGGAGGTTGAGGCGCACCGTGCGGAAAGGCGACATTGGGGTTGAATCCGCCGAGTGGGTCGCTGTCGGCGTACACGGGGACGTAGTGGGGGGACACGCTCCAGCGAGGCGACGGGGACGGCGAGTAGTCCGACGGCGAGAACCCTGTCGGCGAGGCCACGCTGGACAGGCTGGCCCATCCGGCGAACTGAGGGTGAGGTGGGAGGCCGATCCTCACCTTGGGCGGTGGAATCGGCGCATCCACCTCCCTCACCTCCTCCTCCTCCTCCTCCTCTTCTCCTTCTTCACCTTCTTCCTCGTCTTCTTGGGCGCCGGAATCGCCGCCACCTTCGGCCAGCTCCCTGGCGCGCTGCGCCTGTTCCCTTTTCCGGCGGCTAGCTGTCTCGACCTTGCAGCGCGCCAATTCCGAGATCCACTCGGCGGTGGTCATGCCGTCCGGCTTCGTCCTCGGCTGCCTGGGCTTCCTCTTCTTCATGGCGACAGAGGTGGAGGAGGACGCGGCGACGGCGGCGGCGGAGGTGCGTGGACCGGTGAACTTCTTGGGCGGCATGGCGGCGAAATCTTGGGGGAATGGGGGAAAATGGCGGGAGCTGCGGGATGGGAGGGGATATGGCGGGAGAGTTGGCGCGCAAAGGGGAAAAGGGGAGGGGAAAACGCCTCATCTCACCGACAAGGCTGGCCCACGTCGCCTTTTGCCCCCCCAGGCCGAACCCGGCCAGTTGGGTTTGGCCTGGGAACGCCGGCGCTAAAAACGGCGCGAAACGGCGGAAATCGGCCTCCTGGGGACGCGACTGGAAAGGTTTTGCTTCCGCCGGCGCTAAAAAAGCCGCCTGGGGGGGGGGGGGGGGGGGGCGCTGGGTGGCCGGCTGGAGATGCCCTAAGAGTTTACACCCACAGGACATGCACGAAAGTACGTCTCGGGTTCCAGCACAGGACATGAGTGAAAAGAGGAACAAAAACCACATGCTTGACCTGGCAAAGATAAATGCCCAAAACATAAGTCAGATAGATCTGGCAGCAGAAAGCCATGCGGCAGGGAATGCGAGGTTTGTCGATCGCAAAGTGATGGTACTCCTGTCCGTGAATTGCATGTTCGCTTGCGTACATGGTACTAGTAAGGGTAACTCCGTTCGTGGAGATCATGAATTTTAACGGTAAGAATTTTATTTATTTATGCAGGTCATGTACTGTTGTACCAATTTGATACGTTCATGGTCTTTTATGCAACGAGTGAAGAATTGACGCCTCCTTATGTAGGTGTTTACGCGTTTAAAGGACAAGGCGAGTGATATTTTATTCCACATGCGTGATCTATATAAATTTGTCCTCCAGCATCATAGGCGATCTATGTTAGATTGTTGAGTCTTGTTTTCCGCTTTTTCTTTAACTTTCTTTGGTTTATATGGCTTTGTGCATCTTAACTCTACATAGGCCGGTTGTAAACTCTTTCGAATTGTATCACCGTGATCCTATCTAACGAGTGATAAACCACCCTTTATCATAAAAGGGCAACTCCAAATGTGTTTTCCTCCTATGTTCGGTTTTGTCAGATTTATCCATGTATGTGTGATTTTCTCCATGTCCTCACAAACCTCGGGGAAGGCCTCCATCATCGGCTCCTCCACCTTCACCCTCGGCGGCGGTGGCTACGGCGACACTTTATTTGGCGGGAAGACGATGACATAGTGTCGTGTGGCCCGCGCTCCAGCTCGTGCTCGCCCTCGAACCGTATGTTCCAAATGGGCAATTCCACCACGTTGTTGGGGTGCATGCGCTCCTCTGGCATCACTGTCACCGCCATGCTCGGATGCGCTAGAGCCGTGCATGGGGCTTGACGAACCGAAGCGTTAGTGGCCCGCGGCCACCCCTGGCATGGAATGGCGGCGTGTGTGCGGTTGTAAACTCTAGGTGGACGCGGGTACTGACGCAGCGGGCCTATTTTTTAATCCAGTGGAATATGATTCTATGCATAACTCTCTTTAAGTAATAAAGATCTCTTCATCAAAAAAATGATTCTATGCATAACTTTTTATTCGGATCTACACAAGAATGAAAATGTGTGATCTAAATGTACACACTTTCAAATCTACAAATATACCACACTTGTCATTTCTGTATACCACTGTGAATGTGTGCATGCCAAATACTCCCTCCGTTTCTAAATATAAGATGTTTTAGATGTTACACATGTTGTCTAGATACATCAACAAATGAGTGAACATACACATGTAATGTGTCTAGATACATTTATATATATGTGTATGTGGACAAAATCTATAACATCTTATATTTGGGAACGGAGGGAGTACAACATAGTGTATAGTTACAAAACTATACAACTCACCGCCCAAAGAGTTGCACCCATGCATGGGGGCCCACGTACGTGACATGATAAGGAAAACAAACATCACATGCCGGCACTGGCAAAGATGAATGCCCAGAAACGCACGAGAGGCTGTTACATCTCGATCGCAGCAGAAAGCCATGCGGCAAGGAACGCGACGTTGTCCTTCGATCCCATGTCTTCTTGGCTGGCCCTCCTCTCCCATGCATCCATGGCTCATCAGTCATCGGCAAGCTCGGTCCCAGCGAGCGGCCGGGACGTAGTCGGCAACGCTACAGGGCACGGAGAAACCCATGATTCGTCGTGGACGCTGCAAAAGCGTAAGCAAAATGTACGATGGGATCAAGGATTGGAGCAAGTTGGTAGCAGCGTTTCCTGGCATGGTAGGACGTAGTGGCCCAAGATCGCTAGCTGGGCGATTGTATGATCAAATGCAAAACCGTGGTAGACCCCTGAGCTTGGTGTGCCAACGATCTGCACACACATGCGGGAGAGCTTGTTGGCTGCATTGTAGGTCGGCCTTGCTAGCTAGTTGCACCTCAGAGAAAATGGAAAAGATCTCGCTGGTATATAGGGTCTCCATTCTTCAGAGATGGAGCAGCTGTTCGGTTTGGGATTTTAAGTACAGTACTTTGGAAATGGCCTTAGCCCGGAGGCTAACGAAGATTAAGGAAGTAGCTAGTTCATTCGTTCATCAGTCTCGCATATGGTCCGCCCTGCCGGCGCATATCACGGTGCATATCGTGCTGATTCTCAAGTGTGGTCACGCCGCAGTTGTGTTGACGCATGGTCCTGATCCAACAGATAGATAAAGGCTAACGTTGGGAAAGCAGCCGTACCTAACCACCACAGAACCCTACATGCCTGCGCCCTCATGTGCTCCCACCGGGGACCCAATCCACGGCGTACGTGGTTCGATGGATCCAGATGAAAGCCTCTGCGCCATGAAAACTTTTCACAGCCCGGGACAAGCTCTTCTTTTTAACCCCTGTCCCGCTCGTGCAAGCGGGATGGACGCGTGATTTTCCCACGGCTTTGCCAAAGGCTCGGGGTCACTTTACATTCCCCCTGCTACGGTAGTGGAAGTGGAAGCCAAGTCAAAGGAGACGGGCTCCTCTCGTAACAGAAAATAAAAAATTTCCTAACAATGATAACCATAAACTAGTCAATATATATTACTATGCAGATATGCCGTAACGAAGGGGATCGATGTACATACCCTTGTAGACCGAAAGCGGGATTACGCTCCCGCACAAGCGTTGTTGATGAAGCCGACGACGCTGACCTCAAGGTCTCCAGTGCCACCCGTGTAGCACCTCGTAGCTCTACGCACGTACAGAATTGACGACGACCTCCGAGCTCCAGATCCAACGAAGTAGCGGAAGCGAATACTTGGACCCAGCAGCACAGCGGTGTGAGTATGGTGGAGAAACTTCTCTCCTCGTACGCAGCTCCAGAAACAGAACCACGCTCAAGATAGGAGAGAAGGAGAAGATGTGATGAATTTTCAGCCAAGGGTGCACCCCTATTTAAAGGAGAGGGAGGGCAGCCAAATTTGCTGGCCTGGCCATGTGGGACTATTCCCACATGGTCAGCCGCACCATGGCTGGTGCGCCGGCCCTCCCTTTTTTTTTTCCTTTTTCCTTTAGGGGTTTTTCCCCCAAATGGGCCCTAAAGGACCATCTAGGTGAAAATGCCTTTAAAATTCGAAATAAAATAGAATAAAAATATATTTAATCATTAATTACGCCAATTAATATTAAATACATATTATTTAATTTATTCGAGCTCCGAAACTTATTCCGTTGCCCTCCGATCATCATCGGACATGTCCCGGAACACTTTCGGTGTTCTCCAGAAGTTTCTCCTAATATCCAATCGTTATAAAACCATCGCCTACCCTTAAGTGTGTCACCTTACGGTTCGGGGTCACTCCAGACATGATCGAGAGACGTTCTCCGATCGATGACTATCAGCGGCGGCTGGATAGCCGTGACAGTCCCTGTGCGTCCACGAATGTCTTTTTATCGTTTGAACCTTAGACGTCCGGTTTTAACCTTTTGCCTAGCGATGCTTAGATTGTCCGAGACTCGTTCTCCGGTATCATGATTACCGAGCTTGATCTCGTCACTTGACAATTATATCTTTAGTCGTTTGTGATATTACATCCCCATGACCTAGTTACATGCTTGCAAGCTCATTTATTTAATCTCACCAATTGGGCCCAGAGTATCTATCCTGCTATGTGGATTGGCAAATCCCGCTCTTGATCACTCGCCTCTCCTACTTCCTTCGGATACCCGAAAGGGACACCTTTATTGTCACGCTAAATAAGACATGACGTTTGATGCAATCAAAGTACCTTCCAAAAGCAGTGATTAGATATGATCTCACGGTCAAAGTAATGAACACTACGTTTCTATATATCTTGGGTGTGTGTCCATCACATCATTCCCCTAATGACATGACTCCATTGTCAATTGACATAAATGTCCATGATCAGGAAACCTTGATCATCGGTTGCCCAATGGACTGGTTAAGAGGCTACTATGGACCTGGTTGTTTACATACCGCACGTGCGTTAATGTTTCCGCTTAATACAGTTATAGCATGGTACAAAACTTTATTACGAACAATTGAGATATGACAAATAAAATATCTTTATTAATTGCCTCTAGCACATATCTCCTTTAGTCTCCCACTTGCACTAGAGTACAATTTAATCTAGTTTATAACTTGGTAAAAGCTTAACACCTATAGCAGTATGGTGCATGCTTGTTTCGTGGAAAACGAATTCAGTCAACAAATCTCCCACATTGAGATCTGTATGTGCTTTGCAACACTTCTATATCACCTAGTTGGACATCATCATGTATCTTATGATAACGGTGAAATACATGTTTGTCGATGGAGTGAGACTAAACTTCGCGTAGCATGTGTCTTAAAAGTCTAAGAGATCTATTAAGGGAAACCACGCATGCTCAGGAAAACCGCTCAGTCCAATCACACTTGCTACTTCTGAAGTAGACATTTATTCCTATACGTATGTAGATTATGCGATGGTGCTTTCATATGCAACTTCGCAAGCTAACCCTGTCTTTCTTCAAAACAAAGTACTTCTCCTGTATGAGATTTCTAATTGTATGGGTCAGTATCATAATTTGCATGATCGTAACCTTTTACGGCAAGTTATCTTTTCACTTTCACACCATACCAGAAAACATATCTTCAGTTCTCTTTAGACACTGAAGGATATACTTAACGTTTGTTCATTGATCCATCCAGGGATCACTCTAGAACCCATTCTTCAACCAAGAACTTGGGTCACACCAAGTCGAGCTTTCAGTCTGATAGAATCTATGGCTAAGGCATAGAGGATGTCGGACATCCTTTTTCTTTCAATAACTATCGCTGAAACGCCAAGATAAACTTAATATTTTACATAGTCATACAACTAAGAACCTTTTCTTCGCTTGTTCTATTCTGAAACATTTCAGAATCTTAACCTAGGAAAATATTCCGACCTAATGTTCTTAAGCCCCTTTTGATCTATAAAAATTATAAATCTAAAGCCTAATAATTTTAACTTCATTCATAGAAAATTTAATCACTTAAATAATCATTTATACTTTTCTAGAGGATCTGTATCATTCTTAATATGTCATTACATATAAAATCAGGAATGACACCTAGCTCCCACTTAAATACGCCATCCGTATATAAGACCAGGGAATTTCTTTTAGCTCCCACTCAAATCTGCCATTCACATATAAGATCAAGAAAAGCTATGTCGTGTCTCGGATCACGGACACCGGGAGTAAAGGATACCCCCTTTTTTGGTTCGGCACGGGGCGCGAAGGAGGTTGGGAGACACCTTACCCGGGAGTAAGACCGCCGAGTTCTTTGTCGGGACAAGCAAGCAAACAACACAGAGACACAAGGAGTTTTACCCAGGTTCAGGCCACCCGGAGGCTAAAAGCCCTACTTCTGCATGTCTGGATTGAGGTGTTCATCATGGTGTGGTTTACAAGGGTGTTCAGGGTGAACCCGGCAGAGTTCCGGCCGGAGGTAGACGAAGAGTAGATCCTGCCCCGGGGAGATCACCTCTCTCTCTACCCTCCAAACCCTAGTCTAGTCTTCAGCTTGGATCCAACCTCTGTCCCTCATTCCTCGGTGCCTTGGTCCTCCTTTTATAGGCTAAGGGGATCCGACATGGGCACGTGAGGGGCATGAGGGGTTTTAGGCGGGAAAATCCCTCGGTGGTCTTTGGAGGAGATGTGGACTCTTCTCCTCAAAGTATCTTCTGCGGGGTGGCGCGGTCGTCCGCCCTTGGGGAAAAGTGGGACGGACAAAGTCTGTCTGCCCCACCAACCACGCTCGGGGCGACGTCACTGGGGGTGCGTCCTTTGTCTTGGCGCCCAAGTCTTCTACCAGTTTCCAGCACGAGCTGGCGTGCTTGTCCTCTCAGCCGTACGGAGGTAGTAACCCGGGGTTGCGCCTGGCCTCCTGTCGGGCGCACGGACCCGCGGGAACTCCGCCTAGCTCACCGGGTGACGGGTGACCCGGAAGGTCACCTGGTCCTTAGCCGTAGCGCGTCGATGTCGAACTTGTCAGGTTTCCTAGGGGCAGATGGGCTGACCCACCTGCCGGTCTTGACTCCTTGCCTTGTCCATCTTCTTGGTGGGCCCGGGTCATGGACCCACTTTGGCAGCATCAGGAGAACCCCATGTTCCACTGCTGTGACAGTAGCCCCCGGGCATGGTCCCGGCGGCTCTAGCTTCAGCTGCTGCCAGGGCTATGGCCAAAGAGTTGGCCAAAGTGGGTCCCCGGCGCCTTGTCTTGACTCAACCATCCGATCTGTCGGAGGGTGGGACTTGGAGTTATTCCGCTCGGGGGAATAACTGCACCTGTCCCCTCGATTCCTGCTGTAGAGAAGCCGAGGAGACCGCTGGAGAGAGAAGACGCCGCGTGCTATAAAAGCAGAAGGGGCGCCTCTTGAACCTCCATCCTTCTTCTTCATTGGTCCATTGCTCCCATCTCAGACATGGCGAGAGGGAAAAGAGGCGTTGGGCGTCTGCGTGCTTCGGCTCCGGTGGAGAAAAGCGCCAGCAACCGCGGAAAGGCCGCCCCAAGAGGGCGAGCGAAGCGCGGCTGTGGCGGTCGAGGGACAACGAGGCACGGGTGATCTCCTCCTCCACCTCCGCGGAGTGCGGTCCACATGATCTTTGCGCCGTTTGAGTTCATCCTAGATCTGCGCCGCAAAATCCGCAACCGGATTGACCTTCCAGATTCCTTTGCGATGGCGATGGGGATGACAAGCCTCCAGGCTTGTGGCTGCAGGTGGAAGGCTGTCCCAATGGCCCTGCCTGGATCTCTGTGGAGTACACCGTCGATGACTCTATACTCCTGGGTCAGGGGTGGAAGTCCTTTGCCCGCTCCCGCCGCCTGACCCGGGGGCAGTACCTTGCTTGCAAGTATGATGGAGATGCCACACTCGCCGTGAAGATCTTCCACGCCGTAGGAGGGCGCGTGGAATGCTGTGCGGAGAGTGAGAGCAGCAGCGGCTCCAGCTCCGATGACGAGGATGAAGATGAGGAAAACTCATCTAGCATCAAGGCCGAGGGGAGCTCGTCTTCTTAAGGACAAGGATCTTCAAGACGATGGCCCCAAATATCTCCTTGACCTCCTTCTTGGCCGCCTCATCGACGTACTTCTGGAAGTAGCGTCTTCCATTATACGGTGGTGCTCCTTGTCTGTCGGGAGCCAATCTTTTTGTTGTAAAAATAGCCCCACTGTAGATCTTCAAAAGAAGAAGAGCTTGTTCTCCTTCTTGGTCTTCGTGTTGCACTTGTTGTGAATGGAAATGGTTTTTTGCAAAACGCACCCCCATTATTGCGGTAGCCATACCATCAAGGGGTAGGTGGAGCGTGAAGGGACTATAAAAGACCCCTCAAACCCCAACTCCCTCAACGCATCTTCTCGCCTTGCTTCCTTCCCCTCCCCTCCATAAATCGCAGAGCAATGTCTGTTGAGGAGGAGATGTCCTTGTCCGACGTGTCGACAGCGGAATCCATCTTCTGAGGCGCGGGGAATGCGCTTAAGGAAGCTGAGGCCCGAGCCACTGGAGGGAAAGAGGTCGCTCCTCGACCTCGGGTCTCCGTGGGTTTCCCAGCGGTGGGGAACATCGCTGGTTCCGCAGGCATGGAAGCGTTAGTGGCGCTGGCGACCCGGAAGGACATCATCAAGATGGACTTGTGGAGAGAGGCAGCGGGCAATCCGAGATTGATACGCCTCCTCTGCGACCTTGACAATGTCTTCAAGGTAAAGTTTCCTTGGCCTTGGTGAGATGATCTTGGGAAGAATATGCATCTTGAATCGATCTCTTTTCCTCATGCAGGATGAAGAGGACATCATGGACAAGTTCGTGGAAAACGTGCACCTCCTCTGCAGCCAGCATGTGTCGGGGTTCGCCCGGAAGTTCCCCGGCCCGTGGGATCCCTGAAGATCATGTGGGAATGTCCTCCTTCGTCCCAGGCGTCCCCGAGAATACAGAGTTCATCCGACAGGCAAGAATAAAAACAAGTTTGCACAGCTAGGAACCCTGAGCTGGCCTTAGTAGCATAGGCTCAATATGTATCCAAGAAGTTGCACAATTGAATGTAATTCAGAATTAAAGTTCAGATGAATGCAACCTAGTCTCAACTCCCGGGGTCATTTCCCAAATCTTCCTTTGCACTGACGCGCTGTCAAGTTTTCAGAGGAGATCTCTTAGGTGCCAAGTACTCTGACTGCGTGCACGCAGTAGCAATACCCCTAAGAGCGCTATACCTTCCGGGAGCCTACTCCACTATCCACGAGTACTAGGCCAGAGGGAAACGGACCGTTCGCCGGGGTGATGCATTACCCCCGCAAAGGCTCTCATCAACTTCAAGCATGCGCAGGTCAATGGTATATTGACTCCGAGCGAGATTCATGCCTAAGTGCAGGATGCAGATGTAAGGACTTAGCTGGTTTTTGCCGTGTCCTCGATCCGTCCTGTCCCTCTTGGGTATCCAGCTCCTAAGCTATTTTCCACCATCAGTTCCTGTCCCGGGAAGGCGCTGCACATAATAAACTTTCAGTAGGAAAGAATGGACCCTCTTTTCATGTCATGATAGTGTTTCATCTGGAGCAACCCGCAAGCAAAGTTGAATGTGCATTTCTATGTTTAAGTTCATTAAAACACAGCACTGCCCGTTCACTTCTTTCTGCGGCAGTACGGAACGATCGGGTGGCAGTGCCTAGTCATACGCCACTCGCGCTCGACCCGTCAGCCACCGGCACCATATCAGCCCCCTGCTTCGGGGTTGTTATGGATAACACATATCTCGACATGAATTGAGTCTCACGGAATTGAAACACTTATCTTTTATTTCTTGGCGATGATTCTTACACCCTATTACAGAACACTAGCCCCTTGGGCGTGCTTAGCGGATTCGACATTTGGCGATTCATGTTCGTAATTGGGGTAAAACTTGCAGAGATTCTCGATATTCCAGGCGTTGCCCTCCGGTCTGCCTTTCTCGTCCTCCAGGTAGACTGCTCCAGGTCTCAGGGTATGAGTAACCCGATAGGGTCCTTCCCACTTGCTTGACATCTTGTTCAAGCCCTCGAGTTTCTGTATCTTGCGGAGTACCAGGTCTCCAGGCTGCAGTTCATGGGACCAAACATGACGGCTGTGGTAGCGGCACTGCCCTTGCTGATATCGAGCAGATCGTAAAGATGCCCGATACCGAATCTCTTCCAGGAAGTTTATGTCATCAATCCTCCGCTCAGCTTGGGTGTCTTCATCATAAGCGAGTACCCGGGGAGATCCATGTCTTAGCTGTCTTAGAAAGATAGCTTCAGCTCCATTGACAAGGAAGAAAGGTGTTTCTCCAGTTGCTCGGCTTTGTGTGGTTCTGAGGGACCATAGTACACTGGGCAGATGATCAATCCAATTCTTCCCCTTGTTCTCCAGCTTATCAAATGCTTTGGTCTTTAGACCTTTTAGGACCTCCGCATTGGCTCGCTCCACTTGTCCGTTGCATCTTGGATAGGACACTGATGCAAAGCACACCTTGATGCCCAATTCTTCACAGAAATTGAGGAAGGCTCGACTTGTGAACTGAGTGCCGTTGTCCGTGATGATCCTGTTAGGTACTCCAAAGCGATAAACAATCCCTCGATGAACTTGATGGCGGCCTGGGCCATCTGGCGTGGTACTGACATCACTTCCACCCATTTTGTGAACTTGTCGATAGCCACGAAGAGGTATTCATGCCTGCCAATTGACTTTGGCAACTTGCCCACGATATCAAGCCCCCAGACTACAAATGGCCAGGATATTGGGATTGGTTGGAGGGCTTGAGCTGGCTGATTGATGTTCTTCGCGTAGTATTGGCAAGCTTCGCAGGTCTTGACAATTTGCTCGGCGTCGTGCAGCACTGTTGGCCAGTAGAAACCCTGACGGAAGACTTTTCCCGCCAAAGATCTTGAAGCAACATGACTTGAGCATGTGCCCTCGTGGATGTCTCGTAGCAGTACTTGGCCTTGCTCTTGTGGTATGCAGCGGAGCTTGACTCCGTTGTCACGTTGCCGGTAGAGCTCGCCGTCGTCAGGACGTAGAGCTTGGCTTGGCGAGCCACCCGCTCGGCGTCATGATCATCCTCCGGAAGGGCATGCTCCGTCATGTACTTGATGATGTCCAGGGCCCAGGGTGGGTGGGCTCTTTCCACCGGTAGCACCATTTGACCAAGAAGAAGCATGGCTTCCCTTGGTCCAGGCTCTGCCGGGTCTTGCGCGTCTTCTGGGCTGGTTTCCCAGGTTGTCGAAATAGACGGGTCACCAGCCCCAGTGTCGATGTAGACCTTGCCTTGAGCCTCTCGGGAGACACAGAGGGTTGCCGGGCACCTCAATGTAGATCCCGGGAGGCACTGGTTCTCGTTTGGAGGCAGCACGTCCGCGGACATGTTTTCGTCCCTCGGGACGTACACGGCCCGGAAGCTGTCGAAGTGTCGCTGAAGATTCCATACCTCCTCGACGTACGGTGCCATCTGAGGGTAGGCGTACTCCTTGTTCACTTCTTTGATGACTAGCTGAGATTCACCCTTGACGATGAGCTTGTTGATTCCGAGTCCAACGGCAGCACGAAGTCCTGCAAGCAAGCCCTCGTACTCCGTCGTATTGTTCGAGATGTTCTCCTTGTAGTGCATCTGGACGATGTACTTCAGACGGTCTCCCGTAGGTGAGATCAGGACAACTCCAGCGCCTCCCTGGCCCTTGGTGTAGGAGCCATCGAAGTTCATGGTCCAGGCGTCGGGGTCTTCTTTCCCAGGAAGGCCGGACTCCTCCACCGGGTCGTCAAACGATGTCTCGGTCCACTCCGCCGTGAAGTCGGCCAGCGCCTGACTCTTGATGTTGTTCGTGTGCTCGAACTTGAGGCCGAAACCTTGAAGCTCCATGGCCCACCAAGAGACACGCCCGGTAGCAAGCGGGTTCTCCAATGGGCTTCTCAGGGGATACTTGGAGACCACGGTGATGGGGTGGCTTTCGAAGTAGGGTCTCATCTTGTGAGAGGCGACGAGGATCGCCAGTAACAGCTTCCGCATCATGGGTACCGCTCCCGGGTGTCACGTAGCACCGAACTGATGAAGTAGACCGGATGCTGTATCTTGCGGGTTACCGAGTCCTTGATGGGCTCGGCTTCCTCCGGGCATTCTGCTTCACCCGAGAGCGAGTCAGCCTCTAGTGATGCTTCTTCCGTGACGCCGATGGTTACGTCAGTGGGCACCTCAGGCTCGGGGTCCTCGGACCCTTTGTCACCCGGCTGCCTCTTCTTGCTTGGTTGCCCGGGAGAATGTTCCCGGGACGCTTTCCCTTGAACTTGCTTATCTTGGTTGAAGGAGCGTCACGCTCTACCACAGGTACTGCGCTAATCACCTGGTTGGTGGCATTGATGTACAGCAGTAGGGGCTCCTTCTCTGCTAGTGCCACGAGGATGGGGGGCGAGGCGAGGTAGCGCTTGAGGGGCTGAAGAGCTTCTTCAGCCTCTGGGGTCCACTTCACGGGACCCGACTTCTTGAGTAGCTTGAAGAAGGGCAGAGCTCGTTCTCCAAGCCTTGAGATGAAGCGCCCGAGTGCGGTGATGCACCCGTTGAGGCGTTGCACGTCCTTGACCCGCCTTGGCGCCTCCATGCGCTCGATGGCCTTGATTTTGTCGGGATTAGCCTCAATCCCCCGATGGGAGATCAAGAACCCAAGCAGCTTGCCGGACGGGACCCCAAACATGCACTTGTCGGGGTTGAGCTTGAAGTTGACCCGGCGAAGGTTGTCGAAGGTCTCGTGCAGATCTTGGATGAGGGAGTCCTTGTACCGGGTCTTGACCACGATGTCGTCGATGTACGCCTCCACGTTGCGGCCCAGTTGGGACCCAAGGCATGCTTGCATGGCGCGTTGAAGGTTGCGCTGGCGTTCCGGAGGCCGAACGGCATCCGGGTGTAGCAGTAGTAGCCCTTGGGTGTAATGAAGACCGTCTTCTCCTAATCCTCCACCGCCATCATGATCTGGTGGCACCCGGAGAAAGCATCCAGGAAACATAGAAGCTCGCACCCGGCGGTAGAATCCACGATGAGATCGATCCGCGACAGTGGGCAAGGATCCTTGGGGCAGGCCTTGTTTAAGTCGGTGAAGTCAATGCAGAGCCGCCACTTGAGGGTCATGGGTTTTGGCACCACCACAGGATTGGCCACCCAGGTCAGGTGCGGAACCATCCTGATGACGCCGACTTCTTCCAGCTTGTTGACCTCGAACACGATGAACTCCCGTTTTTCTTTGCTCTGCCTACGCAGAACTTGCTTCACCGGGCGAGCATCCTCGCTGACTACCAGTTTGTGCTCGATCACCTCCCTTGGTACACCGGGTAGACCTGACGCTTCCCATGCGAAGGCATCAGAGTTTTCTCGAAGGAAGGCAACGAGCGCGCTTTCCTATTTGTCAGTGAGGCGGGCGCCGATGGTGATGGTGCGACTCCCGTCACCGGTCAGCGCCACCTTCTTGGTCATTTGCGGATCTTCATGGAAGAACGCCTTCTTGGGGGAAGTTGATGACGAGCCCACGGGGTACCCTCCATCCTTGGAGAATGCACCGACGTCAACCTCCTGTATGTCTTGCGGAGCGCCCGAGGTCGCCGCCACCGTCTGGTTCAACTTGTGGACGCAGAAGATGGCGTCGTCGACGTCAGCCTTGACCTTGATCACTCTCCAGGCCGCGGGGATCTTCATCATGTTGTAGGCAAAGTGTGAGACAGCCATGAACTTGGCCAGAGCAGGCCGGCCAAGTATGCCATTGTACGGAAGCAGCGTGTCTGCGATGTCGAAGATGATGTCCTTAGTTCGGAAGTTCTCCGGGTCACCAAAGGTGACGGGGAGCGTGATCTTTCCTAGCGGCCGAGTGATGCTCCCATTCACACCTTGGAACACGCCGGTGTCTTGCAAGCGAGAAAAGGGGATTTGCAGAGTAGCCAGCACCTTCGCCGTCAGTAGGTTGAGGCTGGAACCTCTGTCCACTAGCATCTTGGTGACCTTGTAGTTGTGGATGATGGGCGACACGATCAGCGGTAGAGTTCCCACCCCAGCCACGTTGGTAGGGTGGTCTTCCGGGTCAAAAGTGATGACTTGTCCAGACCATTCCAGGGGCTTGGGCGGAGCAGAAGCAACTGCGTTCAGCTCCCGGACGAGCCTCTTGCATGGGCCATTGGAGGGCGGCAGAGAAGCTCCCCCGTGAATGCACTCGATAACTCCGGTGACTTCCTGGAACCTCCCGTTATTGCCGCCCTGTCGAGCCGGAGCTTCCTTGTTGGTGTTGAGGGAAAACTCTTGATTGTTCCGCTCGCGACCACCTTGGCTGCCGCGTCCTCCTCCTCGACCCCCACGGCCACCGCCGCGACCCCATCCACGGCCGCCTCCGCCTTGGCGACCCATGGGACTGTCCCGAGCGATGTGCCCGACGACGCCGCAATTGTAGCAGCCATCGAGGCTAACCCCGTCAGCCCGACACTGCTCTCGTACGGCGAGATTCTTGAGCTGGCGGCAGTCCTTGAGCAGGTGGTTGCCGTCAGGGTGAATGTGGCACCATGGGTCATCCTCCCCCTCGGAGGTCGAAGTAGGCTTGGCCTTCTTGGGAAGGGGCTCGGTGACGAAGACGCGCTTGTCGGGTCCAGAGTCCTGTTTCTTGTCCTTGGCGGGGGCGGTTTTGTCCTTGGGTTCATCTTCCCCGGGGAACTTGACCCCCTCCTCTGCTCGGGCACACCGATCCGCCAGCTCCCAGAGCTCGCGGGTGGACTCGATGCGGCGATTGCTCAGCTTTTCACGCATTCGAGTGTTGCAGACGTTGGCGTGGAAAGAAGTGATCACCAGTTCTTGCTTGATGCAGGGTATCGTGTTCATCTTCTGGGTAAAGCGTTGGATGAACTTGCGAAGAGTTTCACCCACAAGCTGCTTGAAGTCGTGGAGGTCGCTGGGAGCCCCCGGGCGCTCGTACCCGCCTTGGAAAGCCCCCAGGAACTGTTCCTTCAGGGTCCTCCTTGAACGGATGGAGCACTTGGGAAGGTTGAGAAGCCATGTCTGGGCATCTCCCTTTAGGGCCAGCGGGAACCAGCTGGTTATCATCATTTTGTCATCCCCGGCAACTGCCGCATATAGAGAGTACAACTGCAGGAAGTCCCGGGGGTCCTCCATGATCGGATGGAGCACTTGGGAAGGTTGAGAAGCCATGTCTGGGCATCTCCCTTTAGGGCCAGCGGGAACCAGCAGGTCATCATCATTTCGTCGGCCCCGGCAACTGCCGCATCTAGAGAGTACAACTGCAGGAAGTCCCGGGGGTTCATGGTGTCGTCGTAGCGGAGGACGTCGATCTTGAATTTCTTTGGCCAGGTGACCTGGCGAAACTCAAGGGCAAGGGCGAGACACCCTTCGGTGATGTCGTCGTCCCGATCCTCCCGGCGATGACGTTCACGGCGTCGTTTGATGCGGGTGCGCATATCCTCGGTTCCACGGTTGTCGAGGTCGTTGCGAAGATCTTGGTTGCGCGTGGTAGACGATCCGACGGAGATAGCCTTGCCGCGGTCGCGGTTCAGCCGGTCTGCCACCGGTGGAGCGGTGCATGGAGGTACCGTCTCGCCTTGGCGCTCACCACGGGGCTGGCCCCGCGGTTCGTGTGCCTTGTTTCCTCTAGCTTCGGGACCATCGACGGTGGTAGCTCGAGTAAGGTCGGGCACAGGGCAGCCGTCGGCGAAGTCGCTGAGTGCCTCCACATGGGCTCTCCATTCTTGGTAGACCTTGGGGTCGTCAGAGTTCGGAGGGAACTGCATCAGGGCCTTGGCAGCAACAAGGGCATCGTGGCGAGCTTGTGCACCCGAGGGTAAGTGCGTGGAGGACTTGCTCTTGGCGCTCCGGGGGTCTTCGCTGGTGCGGAAGTGGTCTCGCTTCTCCCCGGCGCCTGGACCCTTGCCTGCACCATTGGCGACGCTTTTCTCTCCAGAATGTGGGGGAGGCATGACGGAGACACCTGGGGCCGCCGGATCGTTGGGATCGATGTTGTTGTTGACGTTGACTCCCTCCGACACCACCTTCTCCGCGGGCAGCGCAGGCGGAGGAGCGGTTGGACGTGTCTTCGTGGCGCGACGCTCAGCAGAAGCCTGAGTATGCGACAGAGACGTGGCCTTGGAGGCTGTAGCGTCGGTTTTCTTCTTAGGTGGCATGCTCGACGAAGAACTTGACGTAGAACTTGACGACGATCTTGAGGTTGAAGAAGATGAATCCAACACTTGCACCCCCTACCTGGCGTGCCAGATATCGTGTCTCGGATCACGGACACCGGGAGTAAAGGATACCCCCTTTTTAGGTTTGGCACGGGGCGCGAAGGAGGCTGAGAGACACCTTACCCAGGAGTAAGACCGCCGAGTTCTTCGTCAGGACAAGCAAGCAAACAACACAGAGACACAAGGAGTTTTACCCAGGTTCAGGCCGCCCGGAGGCTTAAAGCCCTACGCCTGCATGTCTGGATTGAGGTGTTCATCATGGTGTGGTTTACAAGGGTGTTCAAGGGTGAACCCGGCAGAGTTCCGACCGGTGGTAGACGAAGAGCAGATCCTGCCCTGGGGAGATCACCTCTCTCTCTACCCTCAAAACCCTAGTCTAGTCTTCAGCTTGGATCCAACCTCTGTCCCTCCTTCCTCGATGCCTTGGTCCTCTTTTTATAGGCTAAGGAGATCCGACATGGGCACGCGAGGAGCGTGAGGGGTTTTAGGCGGGAAAACCCCTTGGTGGTCTTTGGAGGAGACGTGGCCTCTTCTCCTCCAAGTATCTTCTGTGGGGTGGCGCGGTCGTCGCCCCTTGGGAAAAAGTGGGACGGATAAAGCCTGTCCGCCCGACCAACCACACTCGGGGCTACGTCACTTGGGGCGGGTCCTTCGTCTTGGTGCCCAAGTCTTCTACCAGCTTCCAGCACGAGCTGGCGTGCTTATCCTCTCAGCCGTACGGAGGGAGTAACTCGGGGGTACGCCTGGCTTCCTGCCAGGCACATGGATCTGTGTGAACTCCGCCTTGCTCACCGGGTGACGGGTGACCCGGAAGGTCACCTGATCCTTAGCCGTAGCGCGTCGATGTCGAACTTGTCGGGTTTCCTTGGGGCAGATGGGCTGACCCACCTGCCGGTCTTGACTCCTTGCCTTATCCATCTTCTTGGTGGGCCTGGGTCATGAACCCACTTTGGCAGCATCAGGGGAACCCCATGTTCCACTGCTGCGACAAGCTACTTAGCTCCCACTTACTTCTTTGTAAATGCAGGTTTCTTCAACTATTTTCGATGACTCCAAAATCCTTTGATCACATTATCAAAGTGAAGATTCCAGCTCCGATATGCTTGCTTCAGCCCATGAATGGAAAGTTGAAGTTTGCATACATGTCTAGCATCCTTAGGATCAACAAAACCTACTTGTTGTACCAATTACAACTCTTTCTTAATGTTGCCATTAGGGAACACGGTTTCTTTATCCATCCATCAATTTCTTAATTGAAAATAATTGCTACAACAATCCTAAACAGACTTAGGCATCGCCACTTGAGACAAAATCTCGTTGTGGTCAACTTTTGAATTTGTCGAAACTGTTTTACGACAAATCAATCGTTATAGACTGTTTCCTTTCCGTGAGTGTCTATTTTGTCATAAAATTCCATTTACTCTCAACTGCCTGGAGCCCATCAAGAAGATTTACCCAAGTCATTACTTGGTAATCGTACATGGATTTTATCTCGGATTATATATGGCTCATAGCCATTTTTCTGACTTAGGTCTACCATTGCTTCTTTGTAGTTCGTAGGGTTGTCATGTTACATTAACATGATGTTCATAACAAGATTGTTCTACCACATACTGCAGAACGCATTCCCGTATGCCTACGATCTTAGTATGAGCTTAGAGCATCATGATCATTATCATCAGCTCCCTCCCAGTTGTGTAGGATGATACCGGAACCGTTTTCGTTGTGCCACTCTGATGTCCGGAGAAGAAGTTCATTAACTTTATTTTGCTCTACTTTCTTTCCCACTTATACCCATGGATAAGAAACTATTTCTTGAGCAAGGTATGTTCCAGCAACAAATTTGCCTTTGTCGTGACAAATGTATCCAACTGATTTCTTAGAAACACTATAAAGATGAATTTATCCGTTTTAGATTTGATCATATCAAAACACTGAAATGTTGAAACGACAATCTAGACTAAAAGCCATGCCATCACTCATATGGTATTGCCTCCACGGATTTAGATGGTTTCCCTATTATCGAACGTGAATGTTTTTGTTTCTATCATATGACTTTAATGATCACAATAATTCGATAAGATATTTTATTCACCACATACTATCCAATAGAGTGTGATTACGATGCCCTAACACACCATAACATTGTGGTGTTCCATGCGGCGTAATTTGTGGAACTCTTTTCACAAGTCTTCCAATAATATGCCAAACTAATAACTCAAAATCTTGTTTCCTTGATCTGTATCGCAGGAATTTGATTTTTCTTGTTAAGGCGTAATTTGTGGAACTCTTTTCACAAGTCTTCCAATAATATGCCAAACTAATAACTCAAAATCTTGTTTCCTTGATCTGTATCGCAGGAATTTGATTTTTCTTGTTAAGTTTATTTTCCTACTTCACTCTGAACTTGTTTGAACTAATCAAACTTTTCAGACCAGCACTTCATTAAGTGGATATCCATATATCTACTCAAATCATTGGTGAAGTTTACGAAATAATGATTTCCACTACACGTTAATGTACTTCATTGATCCACACACATCATTATGTATGATTATCAATAAGTTAAATGCCCGTTTCCAGAAAACAGCGTCTTAGTTATTTTCCAAGTGTCAAAAGATCAAAATCTAAGGACTTGGAGGTCCATCTGAATGGAGGTTCCTAATGCATATAACATTGACATGACTTAAAACGTTGGTGCCACAATAGTGTGGTGTCATTATTAAGTTTGTATCCTTTGGCATTAATGTTATAAATGTGGGAGCTACTACCATCTAGATTTATATAAGAACACTCCATTCATAATCGGTGTATGATCATTAAAGATATCACTCATAAATGTAGGACAATGATTTGTCACTAACAGATATGAATAATTGTCTCGCTAGAGGCAAGACACACTTATAACGATCATGCTAACAAGCGATCAAACGAAATTTGTACAAATCCAAATTAATCCAAAAAGGTAGATGTCGAGAGAGAGCGTCGATGATCATCACAACATATTGCTTGCCATCATCAACGCACATTGTCTCTCCATCCTTCCAAGCCACTCAAGCAGGAAATCTCGTTTCATAAACGATGACTAGTATCGTAACTTAGTCACTGCATCGAGTACTTGTTTAGGTAAAACATTCATAACGTGTATATCATATATACACCATCATCATTGATGACTTTCTGGCGATCTGCTTCATCTTCTTGATTCTTAAACATAATCAAGAATTCATGAAGGTGAACGATTCCCCTTGCATGACATAGTCTATGACAAAACATTTGCATCTGGCAACGTTGTCTGTCATCCAGTGATCAAGCTGAGCGAGGCGTCTCAATGTCATCAAATATGACCAATGTCATCAAGTATGACAAATGTCATCAAGTATGACCGGTGTCATCAAGTATGACTGCACATGCTCCTTTAATGGGGGTGTTCTCTTCCATCTTCGGTTGAGAAGAAAACCTGATTTACAGTGGATACAGATCATCAGTCTCAGTGACCATTCCAAATGTTCGTGATCTATCAACACGCACCCACAGTTCATTCTCTATGGCAGAGATCATAGCATACACTGGACTAAGATAGAATTATCCGCACAAAACTTGATTATCCAAATTATCCTTTTGTTTAGCAGAATCTCTGGGTCTATGTCCTATCGGGTTTTGTATCATATAAAGCTAAAAGGTTTGAAACAAGGAGTATCCTCAAGGTACGGTAAAAAACTATGAAGTTTGGACCCAACCTTTTAAGTTTCTCAATCGCAGGAATGCGCCTAAGTTTAAAAAAGTCTATCGAACAGGTTATTATCTACAATGGTTTTGCAAAACATAAACACTTTGTTCATAATAAAATATGGGTTCAAGTTTTAATAAAATAAAACTATCAGAACTCCCACTCAAAACGAACATCCCTCGCTTCATTTTAGTGATTACACGATCCTCATCCGATACACTATCCCCGATCATCACGGCCGATAGCATAGCTTCAAAGGTAGACATCGATATGTCAATCACAACAACTATGTGACTCGTGCTTAACCTTTCGGTCACTGTATTCCGAGGCCATGTCTGTACATGCTAGGCTCGCCAAAATAACCTATAGCGTATTGCTTGTGCAACGTGGCTTACACCCACGTTATGCAAACGCAGATACGTCTGACACCCGATCGTCACGGCCTGCCTCGTATCGGAGAACTTTCGGTGGTGCACGCTAAAGGGAGTACACTATTTGGTATTTTGGAGGGATCATCTTATATTACTACCGCCGTGTAACTAATATATAACATATATATATATACACACACAATATAAGATGCACACAATAACATAACATCAAATGTAATGCGACATGATATGGTCCTTGCGCCAATGGTCTCCTTTGCGCCGATAGTTTATAAACAATTCATAAAACTTACCATGACCATATCATGTTGCCCCTGCAAAATAAAAGTTAGACGCTTTCTACTTTATCTTTTGCATGTTTTACGTGGCTGCTAGGGCTTTCGTAAAAGAACCGTTCTTACCTATGAATATACAACCACAACAGCGATTAAATAATTGTCTCTATTACACCCGTTTCAGCGCCCTCCATTGTAAATGCAATATCAACTATTGTAAGAGAGACAGACACCCGCCAGCCACATATATGATACAAGCCATATGTCAGTTGCGGAACCAGTCTCGCGTAAGAGTACACGTAAAGTCGGTCTGGCTCGCTTCATCGAACAATACCGCGGTATGAACAAGTACACGCGAGAGGGTAACAATTATAGAATCGATGCCCACATTCAACATGTGTTCTAACCGTATAGCTATATCTACGCATAGACCAGCTCTGATACCACTGAAGGGAATCGTAGGAAGAAAACAAAAAAATTCCTATAAACGATAACCATAAACTAGCCAAGATCTATTACTATGCAGATATACCGCAACGGAGGGGATCGATGTACATACCCTTGTAGATCGAAAGCGGGGATTACGCTCTCGCACAAGCGTTGTTGATGAAGCCAATGACGCTGACCTCAAGGTCGTGTAGTGGAAGAAGACGTACTTCCAGTGCCACCCGAGTAGCACCTCGTAGCTCTACACACGTACGGAGTTGACGACGACCTCCGAGCTCCAGATCCAGTGAAGCAACGGAAGCGAAGAGTTGGACCCAACAGCACGGCGGTGTGCGTATGGTGGAGAAACTTCTCTCCTCGTACGCAGCTCCAGAAACGGAACCACGCTCAAGGTAGGAGAGAAGGAGAAGATGGGATGAATTTCCAGGCAAGGGTGCACCCCTATTTAAAGGAGAGGGAGGGCAGCCAACTTTGTTGGCCTGGCCATGTGGGACTATTCCCACATGGCTAGCCGCACCATGGCTGGTGCGCCGGCCCTAGGTGGGCCCCATGTGGCCCACCTAGGCCGGCCGTCCCTCCCCCTTTTTTCCTTTTTTCCTTTTGGGGTTTTCCCCCTAATTGGCCCCTAAGGTCCATCTAGGTGAAAATGTCTTTAAAATTCGAAATAAAAAATAAAAATATATTTAATCATTAATTACACTAATTAATATTAAATACATATTATTTAATTTATTCAAGCTTCGAACTTATTCCGTTGCCCTCCGATCATCATCGGACATGTCCCGGAACACTTCCGATGTTCTCCAGAAGTTTCTCCTAATATCCAATCTTTATAAAACCGTCGCCAACCCTTAAGTGTGCCACCCTACGGTTCGGGATCACTCCAGACATCATCGAGACACGTTCTCCGATCAATGACTATCAGAGGCAGCTGGATAGCCGTGACAGTCCCTGTGCGTCCACGAATATTTTTTATCGTTTGAACCTTAGACGTCCAGTTTCAATCTTTTGCCTAGCGATACTTAGATTGTCCGAGACTCATTCTCTGGTATGACGATTACCGAGCTTGATCTCATCACTTGACAATTCTATCTTTACTCGTCTGTGATATTACATCCCCGTAACCTAGTCACATGCTTGTAATCTCATTGATGTAATCTCACCGAGTGGACCCAGAGTATCTATCCTGCTATGTGGATTGTCAAATCATGTTCTTGATCACTCGCCTCTCCCACTTCCTTCGGATACCTTAAAGGGACACTTTTATTGTCACACTAAATAAGACATGACGTTTGATGCAATCAAAGCACCTTCCAGAAGCAACGATTAGATATGATCTCACGGTCAAAGGTATGAACACTATGTTTCTATATATCTTGGATGTGTGTCCATCACATCATTCACCTAATGACATGACTCCATTGTCAATTAACATAAATGTCCATGATCAGGAAACCTTGATTATCGGTTGCCCAATGGACTAGTTAAGAGGCTACTAGGGGCCTGGTTGTTTACATACCACACGTGCATTAATGTTTCCGCTTAATACAGGTATAGCATGGTACAAAACTTTATTACGAACAACTGAGATATGACAAATAAAATATCTTTATTAATTGCCTCTAGGGCATATCTCCTTCGGGACGGGCCCAATAGAGCGTTCGGCAACCCTGTTTCACGTCCCGTCCGAAGGGAGGCTACCGCGACAATGTGTGGCACACTGACAGACGGGACCCACACGCCATTGGCTAAAACACGGTATGTGCTATTTATTACGGCGACTGGGGGACGGTAGGCAGTGGAGCGGTATCATGCGGAGACGCGTCGCACCTCCGACGCGCGTCACCGGAGTAACTGTGTCTCAAGAACTGGCGCTGGCGTTAATCGAGGCCCCTGCGTTCCTGCGCTTCGCCTCCCCGTCGTCCTTATTAAAGCCCAGCGCCCCCATGGCCTCCATCGTCGCTTCTTTCTCATCTCCCCTCTCTCTAATCCACCACCACCGGCGAGCATGATGGCGCACAACGACGAAGCCAAAGGCAGTGGCGGCGGCGGACGCCACATGCGACGTACAACAGCTGCCTCAGGGTCGGCGAGGCAGCATTCGTCACGAAGCACCGCATCCCTCTACCATCGGGGGTGCGCCTCCCCGGCCGCTAGGCGATGATCGCCATGGGGTACGCCATCCCGCCTCTACCGGAACGGGAGGATAGACTCCGTGCGCTCATCCATGAGCACCGGCGCCAGCTGACGCTGGAGCAGCAGGCCGACCGTGACTACGCTGAGAACAGCCCCAACTGGCCAGCAATCCTCGCCGCGCAGCGCAATCAGCGATCGATGACCACGAGGGTCCGTTCATCAGACCCTCACAATGGAACTAGGCGGACCCGTCCTCCCTGGTGGGTGACCGCCCTCTCGACGACGTGCTCTTCGGCGAGTACGGATTGTCCCGTCGCCCGAGCAGAACGTGCCATCAGTGACGCCAACGCCGATGTCCACGGCGTTCTCCCATGGATTCTCCTCATGCTCGATGATGTCAATGTCGCGCCTGATCATCCCAAGGAGGAGGCCAGATCCTCACGCAGCCCCCCGCCCCATGAAGATCAAGAAATAGGCGCCCTGGTCAGCGCCACCGTGAAGGACATGCGGCGTCACCATCCGGGGTCTCGGCCCGACCAAGGTGAAGGACGAGCCTTCCTCGCCGGTCCGCTCCAAGAAGCGAGCCGCTCCACCACCTCCGATGCAAGGGGAACCGACGGAGGAGGACGGTAAGGCCCTGTTCTAGCTCCAACTTGTCGGGGCAAAGATGCGGTCGTTTGAGGCCGTCCTCCCAGCCACACGGGTGTTTGCGGAGCGGTGGTCCGCGCGGGAGGCCGGCATCATGACGGCACTCCCAATAGCACTTCTTGTCCGGCACAATTGCTGAACGGTGTCCTCTAATGATTATTGATTTCTCTCTAAAACAATTGTTTAGTCTTTTATGACAGGGGGACGGTTCCAATAAGGAATATGCCAATGCAACTTTCTTAGCATGACTTTGTAGATATTTTTATCATGTGGAGTCGTTGTCAATAAAAGAGAGAGTGTGGTTATAGCTAGCTAACATACAACATGAAGGGGATCGTAGACAGAAAACAAAAAAAAATCTACCAACGATAACCAGAAACTAGCCAAGATCTATAACTATGCAGATATACTATACGGAGGAGAACGGAGTAGATATCCTTGTAGACTGAAAGTGGGATTACGTTCCCGCACAAACGTTGTCTATGAAGCCGATGAATCCGACCTCAAGGTCGTGTAGAGGAAGTAGACGTACTCCCAGCGTCACCCGTGTAGCGCCTCGTAGTTTCACACACGTACGGTGTAGATGAGGACCTCCGGGCTCCAGATCCAGCAGAGCAGCAGAAGCGGAAGATTAGATCTAGCAGCACGGCGGTGTGCGTATAGTGGAGAGACTTACCTCCTCGTACGCAGCTCCAGAAACGGAACCACGCTTAAGATAGGAGAGAAGAAGAAGGAAATGGGATGAATTTCCAAAGGCAAAGGGCCCACCCTGCTGGCTAAGCCATGTGGGACTATTCCCACATGGCTCGGCTGGCCATGGGGGGTGCGCCAGACCTGGTTGGGCCCCATTCGGCCCAGCCAGGATGGCTGGCCCTCCCCTCTTTTTTTTCCTTTTTCCCTTTTGGGGTTTTTCCCTAATGGGCCTCTAAGGCCCTTTAATGCCTTTAAAAATTCGAATTTAATTAAATAAAAATATATTTAATCACTAATAACTCTTATTAATATTAAATACATATTATTTAATTCATTCGAGCTCCGAAACATATTTCGTTGCCTCCGATCAACATCGGACATGTCCTGAAACGTTTCCGGAATCCTCGGTTTCTTTCTCTCTTATAATCAATTTAATCGTCACCTACCCTTAAGTGTGCTACCCTACGGTTCGAGATCACACATACATGAACGAGACACGTTCTCCGATCAATGACTAACAGCGGGATCTGGATACCCATGATAGCCCCTGTGCGTCCATGAAAGTCTTTTATCGTTCGAACCTTTAGACGTCCAGTCTCATCCTTTTGCCTAGCGATACTTAGATTGTCCGAGCATCATTCTTCGGTATCACGATTATCGAGCATTATCTTGTTGTTGACAAATCTATCTTTACTCGTCTGTGATATTACATCCTGTGACCTAGTCAGATGATTGCAAGCTCATTGATGTAATCTCACCGAGTGGGCCCAGAGTATCTATCCTGCTATGTGGATTGGCAAATCCCGCTCTTGATCACTCACCTCCACTGCTTTCTTCGGATACCCAAAAGTGTCACCTTTATAGTCACGCTATATAAGACATGCCGTTTGATGCAATCAAAGCACCTTTCAGAAGCAGCGATTTGATATGACCTCACAGTCAAAAGTATGAGCACTACGTTTCTATATTTTTTGGGTATGTCCATCACATCATTCACCTAACGACATGACTCTGTTGTCAACCGACGTAATTATCCGTGATCAGGAAACCTTGATCATCTGTTACCCAACGGAGAACAGACTAGTTAAATGGAGGCTACTAGGGACCGGGTTGTTTACATACCACACGTGTATTAATGTTTCCGCGTAATACAGTTATAGCATGGTACAAAAATATATTATGAACAATTGAGATATGACAAATAAAATCACTTTATTAATTGTCTCTAGGGCATATCTCCAACACAACATACATTGGAGCTGGTGTCAGCTCGTGTGAGCAAAACCTTTATTAAATCACTACTAATCGATGTTACTGACCCCATCGCGACAAAGATGACCACAGTGAGCTTTCATTCTGGCTTCCTCCCAGACAATTATACATGGCCATAGACAACAAAAAAAGGTTTGTAACCCAATGATATATATGCATGAGGCCCAAATTATTAAATTTAGATATCACTCATGAGCAATAATATATTATGCTAATTGTTCTTAAAAATATTACTCATATGATAATGTGTGGTTAGATAGGGTGCATTGACGCAAGTCTAAGATCATCGTGCTAAAAGCAGTGCCTCGCGTTACCTTGGCCATATGGCTCTGTACCCGCCAAACCACATACTCCGGGACGTAGAGAGCGGCTCTCATTTCTCCCAACTTGTTTTGTGTGTCGCCCTCTACGTCCCGAGACCTCTCCTCCTCGTCTCCAGTAGCCTCGCCGATCGGAGATGGGGTGGGCGGCGTGCCCGGTCCCTCTTGGACATAGTAGGAGTCTAGGGTGTCTTGGGCCCGTGTGCTCGTCTTGGTCCCAAGTGGCGTATGGCGTTATGCCGAGGGGAGTCTGGTCGTGTGCCTGTTCGCCGAGATGCTCTAGAGGACGGAGCCAAAGGCGGGAGCGACATCAGTGGTGCCCCTTCTCAATAAGCTCGAGGTTGGTTCTTCTGCTGCAGATCTTGCTTCTTCATCTAGTCATCATGGACGCGGTCGTGGGGTGGCGATCGTGCGACGAGAGCCCGGGGAAGATCTGGTGAAGCTCTTCAGCGGAGTACACCCACGGAGGATAAGTTTGCCGACATGATTCCTGGCCGATGGAGACCACTCTGCGCTGCGATGATTGGAAGGCATCGCAGTATCTTCTTTCCATGCCATGAAGTCATTGCGGACATTTTCGGCAGGTCAACTCGACTTTTCTTGCCAACGACGACCTGAGTGGTTGAGTCCCCGGCGTTACCGACGATGGTCGAGCGTGCAGGTCAACCAAGAGCAGTTGCAGCGGAGAAGAGTGTCATGTCCGAGATCACGAACACCGGGAGTCTGAGTACCCCCTTTTAGAGATTCGGTATAGGGGCGCTAGGAGGATCTTGGCGAGTAAGATAACGATGCGGAAAGTAAAGCACACAAGCAGTTTACGCAGATTCAAACCGCTGTGAAGCCTAAAACCTATTCCTGTTTGTCTGGATTGAAAGTGGTGTGTGTTTCTGGGATAAAAAGGATGTTCCCGAGGAATGTCGGATCTAAGCAAGAGGAATAAGAAGGCCGGAGACCAGATCTGATCTGGGCTCCCACCTTGCCTTGTGGTTCCGGATGATCTGATCCCTTTTTAGGCTGCCCCGATGGCGTTTTTAGTTCTAGTTTTAGGGTCATTCTTGCAAAAGTTAAGGGAGTGTTTGCTATTTCTATATCTGACAGGGGCCTCTATGTAAAATTACCCGCTATTTAATGAAAGGTTCTGGGACCTTCGGGCCTCTTCCCCGTTCAAAAAAAAAGTGGAGCACATATATCAGCTGTCCTCCTCGCCATTTATTCATACAACAAAAAATGTGGAGTATTATTATTGCTTGGTCTAATTCAATTATTTGAAATCAATGATGGTACCTGAATGGCTTGATTAGGACGGATCAAGTTGGAGTCATGCACACTAAGACATCTCGACTTTGGAGAAGGCTTGCATTATTCTTCAATAGATTACTGTTCTAGAACAAATGAGTCAATGACCTAAGGCACAACTAGTGC
Organism: Poa pratensis; assembly: GCA_947311845.1. Lineage (NCBI taxonomy): Eukaryota > Viridiplantae > Streptophyta > Magnoliopsida > Poales > Poaceae > Poa > Poa pratensis. The sequence goes on from CAMZMU010000041.1 coordinate 143,287,810, forward strand.
TCCCATGTACATGCACTTGATCTATAAGACCAATAGGCTAAGCTGTCGTGGGTTAGTCACGGCAGATGCCATACGGGGTGGCTTAACTCGGGTGTGAGCTAGGCGACGTAGGATTCACAGAGAGGTAGCACACATAGAGTTTACCCAGGTTCGGCCCCTCGGTATGAGGTAAAGACCTACTCCTGCTTATATGTATTTGGATCTTGATGGGGTGTACAATGGTGTGTGCACCAGAGCTTGAGGTTGCTCCGGAGGTGATGGAATGAGGTGAGTCTGCCTCTAGGGTTGCGCCTAGTTGACTTTATATAGGGAGCCGACTAGGGTTTACAGGGAGAACGACGGGTGACCTAGGCAGCGCTGGCTAATCTGCTACTAGTGCGGCATCGTGGGGCGCACTCTTCGGGATACGCAGATCACAAACTGATTCAGAGATATCCGTTGTCGCTTTCCCGAGCCGGTGTACCGGGATCCTCGGGGACCCGGTATCCTGGAAGATGTCCTCCGGGTGGGCTCTGGGCCACCCGACATTATGGGCCGACTCAGGGTCTTGGGCCTACCCGGTTGGGCATCCCCCCATCATTAGCCCCCGAGTTCGTTAGGGACTCATCTCCGGCTTGGTCTTCGTCTTGCGAATTGTCGGGTCGTGTCATTGAACGAACTCCTGAAACAGAGAAAAGAAAACAAAGGCTTAGAGTGCACTAGTACAGAACGACACATCAGATACCCCTCTATGGAAACGACAGGCGTTAGGCGACGGAGAATCACGCTTTCCACGCGGCCAGTGCGTACAAACCTGACCTGGGCCGTGGCTGGCCCGTCAACATAGGTAACGGAGAAAGTATTAACTCCGTTACCCATAGTATTGGCAACGGTAATTCTGGCTCCGTTTCCGATATGTGCCTCTATAGCAACAGAGACTTTTGGGTGTCCGTTTCCAATGTGGACACGTTCCATCTTCTTGGAATTCGAATCGAGGCGGAGTAACTGCTATGGCGTAGTGACGTAGTGGATACTCCTAGCAACTCCTCGGGCGTTCGCCGCAGCAGTTTCCCAGTAGCAGTTTCCCAGTCGTCCGTCCATTTCAGTACGCCACTTCGCTGCAGCCATGGATACTCCTAGCAACTCCTCGGGCGTTCGCCGCAGCAGTTTCCCGCTTTCGCTGAATTGGAACCGCATCGTCGTGCCGGAGGCCGTCGCGCAAAGGCACTGGCAATATAGGAGGCCAGTGCCCTGGTCAAATGTTAGCCTCCCCGTTGGCTGGCGCGTCAACGACAGGAGGGTGCCTATGCCGCCGGAAGAGGACGCGGGATCCTCGGGCGCCCGCGACAGCAGCCGCTCGCCGCGGCGGAGAGACGCTCGTCCGCGGTCGCCTGGATGGAACCGCGTCATCGTCGGGCAGGCCGTCGCGGAGCGGCACTGGCAATATAGCAGGCCAGTGCCATGGTCAAAGGTTCAGCTACCCGGTGGCTGGCACCTCAACCGCGCGTCGGTGCCTATGCCGCTGGAAAGAGTTGAGCTGCTTCAGAGCCACCGGCTCCTCCTCCCGCCGGAGCTACGCGACGATCCCGCCGGAGCTTCAATACTAGTAGAGATCAGTATAAGCTCAGCATGTCAGTGAAAAAATCAAAGGAAACGGTTGTTTATACCCTCCGTTTCCGATGTTCTACTTTGCTATAAATGCGCCCTTCACACCGCCCTAAACTCTATCGCTAACTCTCGGCCTCACTCTCAAAGTGTGGCGGCGCCTCCACGCGGCACCAGATCTTAGCTCCACCGTGGCGGCGCGCATCTCCCTCCCTCCGATCATGGCAGCGCGCATCTCCCTCCCTCCGACCGTGGCGGCGCGCATCTTCCTATCCTCCGACCGTGGCGGTGCGCATCTCCCTCCCTCCGACCTTGGCGGCGCGCATCTTGTTCTCCTCTGACCGTGGCGGCGTGCATCTTCCTCTCCTCCGACCGTGGCAGCACGTACCCATTCTTTGCTCCACTCGGGCAGATCTCGTCGCCTGATCTGTAGCTGGAGGGCGCATGGCATGTCGATCCGAGGACGACGAGGACGACTACGTACTCCCGCCGCCAGATCCAAAGGTAATACATCTATTTGTGACCGGTCGTCGTGCCGACGAACTAGGGTTGTTGTCATTGTTTTGCTTAGGTTTTCTTCCATAGGACACTCATGAACAGAACTAGAACTAGGGTTGTAATACATCCGAGGACGATGAGGACGACCACTGGCGGATCCACCTTGAGCCAGTCGGGTGCACAGGACACCGGGAGAAGGAATTTTTCTTTGTAAATTAGCAATTTTCATCACATATGCACCCCTAAAAATTGTTTTAAATGTATTGTGGTAACATGTGTGCATCCTGGTTCAATATGTTCTAGCTCCGCCACTGAGGACGACTACGTAGTGTCGCTTAAAAAGAACATAACTAGCACAAATCGGTAGTGTATGAAACTCATGGCTGACTTATCTCCTTTGCAAAACAGATGTACATTTCGGTGACACTGTATAAAAAGCCGGGTCCTTAGCCAAGGTGCGCTTGTCGTCCGGCATAATTGTTGGTACACAACAACTATGCAATGGATTTGTAAGTTTGTTATTCTGTCTTATGCATCCTTTTGTGTTGTATGTCCTTTATGCTAGATGTATAGTGAGCTAACATGGAGTCATATATTCTCTCTTTGCATTTCAGTGACCACTTTACAAAAGAGGCACCTTCAGTACATCAGCACTCGCTTATTGCACTATGTGCAGAGCATGGTGCTGATCCGTTTAGCTCATTTAAATGAGCTAAATACAAGGTCGGGGACAAAGTGGCGAGTTGATTATATTTTGGCGACACCGTTCAAGAAGAAGATTGAATTCATGAACTCTAACAGCAAGTCATGAAGATAAATTAAGTTGGAAATGACAAGGATAAGTTTAGAGAGGCATGACATAGATAGATTTAGCTAGACATGTTAATGATAGATTTAGAGAGGCATGACAATGAAGATAAGTAATTGGTTGTCTTCTGATGCAATGTATCGGTGACATTTGTTATACCTTATGAATGAATGAATTTGTTAGCCTTTTTGTGCTTCTGCTGTGAAATTCTAAATGTCCAGTGCCAAATCTATTCCTGCTCTAGGCTTATGAAGAAACCTGAATGCAAATGAGCAGAAACAGAATCTCCGTTACTGATGTTCCGACACATCAGAAACGGAGGTTGTGCACAACTGTTGCCAAACCGACGCCTCATCAGCGACGGTTTTTCACCTCCGTTACCGATGAGGGCCTTCACATCAGTAACGAGGTCGGGGACACAAACCTTTTTCCGTTTTCGATAGGGTTTTTGGCCCGTTTCCGATGTGTCGTTCTGTACTAGTGGTGGTGGATTAAGGCGTCAGCGTCCGGTCTAACTCTAGTTCTATTTGATGCCGGCTTGTGCCCGTTGGGACGCTTTGCCGTGCCGACTCGCCTCCTTGCGGGTTGTCTCCTCGTATTCTCCGGATTACGTCACGGCATATTTGACCGCTTGTCTTGTAGTGTTTGTCCATCTGACGCCGAGTCGATTGATGGGACTTGACGACGCATCGACTGCCTCCACCTCGGGATGGAGCAGTGGTAATGATGACGCCGCGACCCGCACACGTCCGATCCAACGGTCAGAAAAAATGTTGCGGAGCGACGTGGCTTGATCCGGGCCGTGTTTTCCGGCACGCCTGTGCGGGACCCATGGCGTCGCGCGACGTGGAGCTAGTGGGCGACGTGGGCGGCGCTATTTACTGTGGTAACGGTTGCGCTCACTGTGGCTATTTAAGGGGGAGGAGAGCGGTCGAGTGGTTTACACTCCACTCTTCTTCTCGTGCCCATTGCTCTTCTTCTTCTCGGAGCTGTTTTTGCCCGAGTGCTTCGCCGCACCTCCGCCGCCGTCATCGGGCACTCCTGCTCCTCGCTTTCTTCTCCGGCGACGATGGTGGCGCCAAAGTGCCAGTGGGAGCGGCCGTCGTTGACGGCCCGCGCACTGGACCAAGCCGCCGCCGAGGGGTTGCTGCAGCCGGCGACTGAGGGTCGGTGGTGCATCGCCACCGCAGACCCGTGCCCGTGCCCGGCACCTGGCGAGTTCGTCGCCTTCTTCGCCTTCCTCGAGCACGGGCTGGGATTCCCCACGTCGGAGTTCTTCCGGCGTGTTCTTGACTTCTATGGGTTGCAGATTCATGATCTGACACCCAACTCCATTCTCCACCTCACCTGCTTCGTCATGCTGTGCGAGGGGTACTTCGGATGCGCCGCCTACTTCCCGCTGTGGCTGCAGATCTTCCGTGGCAAGCTGGGAAAGAGCAGCGGCATGCCGCCTTGTGGCGGCCTCAACTTCCAGGTTCGTGGTGACGTCGACTACCTGGATCTCGGCTTCCCCTCCAAGGTGTATTGGAGGAAAATGGGCTTCTACATGTGGGAGCCAGCACCCGATGGCGAGATCGGGATTCTTCCCGTCTCCGTGTCACCGAGCCAGCCCCACAACCTGTAGGAGTTGCCGCAGAATGCCGATTTGCCGGTCGTGAACCGGCTGCTGCAGCGGCTCCAGGAGTTGAAGGCCCAGGGCTTGACGGGTCTCAATCTCGTCGCCACCTGGGTGAAGAGCAAGATCGCTCCGCTCCAGGTCTGGCCCTCGCTGATATGCGAGTATTCGGGCACGGCAGACCCGCAGCGCCACGACCCGGAGTTGTTCGAGTCGACGGAGCAGTTCAAGCTCCGGATGAAGCGGATCACCGTCCACCCGGTCCCCGAGTGGAACATGGGAGGCCTAAAGGCCTACTCCGCGAAGAAGCCGGCTCCGAAGGTGAGTTCTTATCTTTGATGAGTTGTGTTACTTTCCATCTCTTGGTCTTTTTATGCCGATCTTTTTCATTTTCTGGGTACAGGAGTTTTGCACGCTCGTCGGGATGCCTCCGATTCGTGGAGACGCTCCCACGGTGCCTGTCGGCCCGAACGATGTCGTCGAGCGCGACTCTGACGACGAGGCCGACACAACCGCCGATGCTCGTGGGGCCGATTCTTCCTCCAGGAATGAAAATGAGGGAGAAGAAGGAAGAAAAGAACGCGCCGGGTCAGAGAACCTGGCACTTGATGAGCCCCTCCATTTCCGGAGGAGGCGCAGGTCGGGGACCGAGGACGTGAAGCCTCGGTCCAAGCGTCCAAAATTGGTGGCTCCACAACCGCCGCCGGGCACCTCCGCGCAGCGCACTGTCGCTGCCGAGCAGAGGCAGAAGGATTTGCGGGACATACCCGCAAGAGCTCGGGACTCTTCGCCTCCTGCGCCTCCCTCGAGGGGAGTCCGGATCGCGACCCTCTCGCCCGCGGGTGACAGGTCAGCTTCTGCTCATCGCCCGAAGTTTCATTGGCAATGTTATCTTGAATTTGACCATGCGATTGCCGAAGGGTGCATGATGCTTCCCTCAGCGACATGGAGGAGGCGCTGGGTGGTGGCACCCCGATGATGGAACCCGCCGCGCAGGTTGTCGGACCCATCGCCAGGGTCCCGACTCCGCCACCTCTGTCTGGCGGAGGCGATGAAGTTCTCGTGCCCCCTCAACCGGAGGGGCCCTTTGTTGATGTGACTATGCCGACCGACACGGTGGACGCCGCAGCGGCGCCTGATACGGCACTTGTGACGGCGCCGACTTGTGCCGCGATGGCGACAGCTCCATTGGCTGGGTTGACTGCCCAGCCCCCGAGCTCCGACCCAGGTGCGGGTACGGCCATGCCAGATTTCCGGACTGCTATCCAGACAACAATATATGTAGCCCCCAAGGCCCGAGTCGTGTTCGTAGAAGGCGGCTTGGGTCTTCATAGTTTTTTGGATGCGGCATAGGTAGTGGCGTAGCCCCGGGTTTGCCGTAGTGTCGAAGTAGAGGCAATCCGGGGCGCAGCCCCCGAGTTCCTGACTTGGTCTGTATGTTGTTTTGTTTGGTGCTAGCCCCCGGGTTTGCCAAAAAGTTGGTGTAGATGCAACCCGGAGTGTAGCCCCCATGTTTCTCGATATTCGAATAACGAGTGCGATGGTTGTTTTCGTTACAGGAGTTGTCCTGGCTACTTGAAGCCAAGCAGCAGGAGACCCAGCGCCTGCTCGCCGAGTTGCAGAAGGCGCGCGAGGACTTCATCTCTGTCGCCGAGTACCAGCGAGTGCTAGCCGCGCAGGAGCGCCAGCACACCGAGGCATTTGTAGCGGGTGCAGGATTCCTGCGTGCAGCTCAACAAGCAGAAGGAGCAAGCGGATGCGGCCCTGACTCTGGCCACCAAGGGTATGGCGAGGATCTGGGAAGCTCGAGCGCAAAGCCATCGGAGACGAGCGTGAGATGAAGGAGCTGACCGACCCGCTCGCTGATCTCGCCATCGGCATCTAGGGTGAGGTTTCGTGCACCCTTCTGCTGTCCGTTCGCACAAACTGTGCTTTCCTGTTGAGATTTTTTACCTTGTGTCAGGTGAAGATGTGGGTGGCTTGACGGCGGTGGAGCAGGTCCACCGGGTCGGCGTCTTCATTCGTGAAGTACGCGCCCTGACATACGCCGTCGTGGAGACACTCTCGCCCAAGGAGGGAGTCTCCGGGCCCATCAGCCGGGTTCTGCTGGGACTCGTTCGTGGCCGCTACAAGCAAACGAACGTCGACAAGATCACGGCGAGCATCCCGACTGACGACCAGGGCCGGGAGATCGACCTTGCGCCGGTGTTCGAGTTCGTCGCTCCATATGCCTGCCGCGTCGCGAAGATGGTCGACCACAGCGAGTTCCTCTTCGACGGGGTGGTGCCCAACAACGACCTGGGCAAGGTGGCGGACCAGGAGCCTGCGACGGAGTTTCTGTTTTCAAGAGCCGCCACTCTCCCGACGCCGGCTTTGAGGTACGAGGCATCGACGTCCACGGCTCCGGTGGCTCCTTCGGCGTGATCCCATTCCCCGGCTTGCAAAGAGGGGTTTATTTATAAATAGTTAGGATTATTCGCCTACGGGCGAAAGTATTTTGTAATGAACAAGTATGCTAAGTGCCGGGTCATGCTTGCACGTGCGCCTCCACGGCGTATTTTAATTTGAACCCGCACTTTTGATTATGTTCTTGAGTTGTGCGCTTTTCGTCACATGATTGTTTTTCGCTTTTGTTGAAGCTAGTCGATCGTGCGACCTCGCCAAGTGTGCCCTCGCGTGATGTTTTTTCATGGCGTGCGTGGTACCCATGGTGACAAAGTCTGATTGCGGCTTCATTGTCAAGTTAGGTTTGAACCGGCTGCACTGCTTGCTCACGTTTGCGAGTTGCTGACACCTTGGGGAGAAAACGAAACATTTATGAGATATTTTACTGCATGAGCAGGGAGTCCAGTGGTGAGTCGCGCATCGTGGCTTCCGGATCTCTTTGACGACCCATCAATCATACAACGTGCGAGTAGGAAAGTAAAGACTCGAAAGCATGTTTGAGACAAAACGGTAGCCCCCAAGCGTGTGAGCCGCTACACGACCCGGAGGTTTTCCGGCTTCTTCAGAGCTTCGATCGCCTTGATCTTCTCTGGGTTGGCTTCGATGCCTCTCTCGGAGAAAATGAAGCCCAGGAGCTTGCCTGCGGGTATGCCAAAGACGTATTTTTCCGGGTTGAGCTTGATCCTGTATTTGCGGAGAGTGTTGAATGTCTCCGTCAAGTCAGCAATCAGGTCCGTCTTCAGCTTGGACTTGACGACTATGTCATACACATAGGCGTGGACGTTGCGGACGATCTGCTCGTGCAGGCAGTTCTGTATGCACTGCTGGTAAGTCGCTCCTGTGTTCTTCAAGCCGAAGGGCGTGGAGACGTAACAAAACGCGCCATAGGGCGTGATGAAGGATGTCTTCTCCTGATCTTCGGGTGCCATCTAGATCTGGTGGTACCCGGAATAGGCATCGAGGAAGCTTAGCGCCTCGCACCCTGCCGTCGAGTCGATCAGCTGATCGATACGAGGCAATGTGAATGGATCCTTGGGGCAGGCTTTGTTCAGGCCTGTGTAATCGATGCACATCCGCCATGTTCCGTTCTTCTTCAGAACGAGCACCGGGTTGGCAAGCCATTCCGGGTGCATGACCTCGGCGATGAACCCGGTAGCTAGGAGCCGGGCTATCTCTTCGCCGATAGCTTTGTGTCTCTCACCGGTGAAGCGGCGCAAAAACTGCTTCACCGGCTTCAGCTTGGGGTTGACATTGAGCTTGTGCTCTATGAGCTTCCTCGGGACGCCTGGCATGTCAGATGGCTTCCATGCGAAGATGTCCCAATTCTCACGGAGGAAGTCGCAAATCACGCTTTCCTATGCGACATCCATGTGCGAGCCGATCACCGCCGTCTTGGAGGAGTCGCCCTCGACCAGCGAGATGCATTTGGTCTCTTGTGCCGACTAGAACTTGTCACGAGTGTCCAGCGTCGGCTTCTTGACGATGGTCATGTCGTTGGGGTCGACCTTCAGTTTCAACTGCTCCAGCTGCTCCGTGGCAATGACGGACTCGACGAAGACGGCGTTGCCCTTCTCGCACTCGATGGCGCGGTCGACGTCGCCATAGACGGTGATGATGCCATTAGAACCCGGTAGCTTCAGCTTCAGGTAGGCGTAGCGAGGCCTTGCCATGAACTTGGCGAAGGCGGGACGCCCGAGGATCGCGTGGTATGAGCTGCGGAAGTTCACCACCTCGAACCAAATCTTCTCGGGCCAGAAGTTCTTAGCGGTGCCGAAGATGACATCGAGTGCGATCTTGCCTAGCGGGTATGCCTTCTTCCCGGGACGATGCCGTGGAAGGTGGTGACGGTGGGAACCAACTGTTCTTCACGCAATTTCATGCGCTGAAACGTCTCGTGGTAGAGGATGTTGATGCTGGATCCTCCATCCATCAGGGTTTTGGTCAGGACACAGCCCTTGACTTGGGGGGCAACGACCAGGGCGAATTTGCCTTGATAGTCGACACGGGGCGGGTGGTCTTGACGGCTCCACGTGATCGGCTGCTCGGACCAATCGAGCCACTGGGGCACGTCTGATAGAGTCTCATGGACGGCACGCCGGATGATCTTCTCCTCCCGCTTGGGTCGAGGCCGACGAAGGTGTGACCCATGAAACCGGCAGTGGGACGCATGCCTTGCTGCTGCTCACCGTCGTCGTCTCCGTCTGGGGCCCGTTTCTTGGCGCCAGTCTTTGCTTTGACGATTTCAGCCGTCCAGCTACAGTCGTCAGTAGCGTGGTCGGCCGGCTTGCCGGGTAGGCTGTGGTACCTACACGGCATGGCCAGGATCTCCGTGGCGGTGAGTTTCTTTCGTGGGGGAAGCTACCGCGTTGGCTCTTGAAGCTGCGGCCTCCCGTGGTCGTGGCGGCTACAAGATCGGAGCCGTCGTCGCCTTTGCGCTTATGGGCGCTGGAGTGCTTGGCTTTGCCTTTATTCTTGCCACCTTTCTTCTCGTCATCCTCCTCATCGGAGTCATCCTTGTTGACGTCAGACTCGGCGTACTTGTGTACAATGGCGAGTAGCTGGCCTATCGTCATGTCGCCCTTTTGTGAGTGCCTCAGCTTCTGCTTAAGCGACTCGAACGTGTTGTCCTCTAGGTGAGAATGCACCGTGTCGATGCTGAGGTGTTCTGCCGAGTTGATGAGGTCGGCGACTCGGTGATACCACTTCCTAGTGGACTCGCCCTCCTTCTGGACGCAGTGCTTGAGGTCCTCGACCGTAGTCGGACCCTTGCAGGTCCCTTCGAAATTGGTGATGAAGTTGTTGAGCCAGGTGCGAGCCGTTCCCTCAAGCATGAGAGAGAAGTAACACGCACAACAAAGCGAGGAGGCGCTTTGGATGCTCATGGCGGCGAAGTAGTCCTGGACCCAGGTTTCCGGGTTCATGGCGGTGTTGTACTTGGGCGCCTCCCTCAGCCCCTTGAAGCTGCTTGGGAAACGCTCACCATGGATGGCGGGTCCAAATCACTTGGGACCGACGTCGTCGCCGTCGTTGCGCGTTGCCTCGGCGCGCTTGTCGTTGAGGTGCAGGCAGAGTGATTGGAGCGTGCCTGCGCTTGGTTGTTGTTGATGGTGTGCCGGGCGTCGTTGCGGGCAAGCTGAGGTTGGTTGCCTCTGGCCGCCGCATTGTTCGACACCGCCGGCTCCTCATGCCGGCTGCGTTGTGGATGCGGGGCAGCGTCACGCCTGGGGGAGTTCTTGTCTCCTTGGCTTCGGTGTGGTGCCGAAGCTGTCTTCTCGCTGGGTGGCGACCTGGAGTAGAGCCTGTTGCCGGACCGTGACATGTTTTCTTGTAGCTCCAGCGCCTTGTCCACCAGCTTGCACCCCTTGCTCCAGTAAGGGTTGTCCTTGACCTGGATCCTCTTGAAGAGAGAGGCGGCGGTGGCCATACAATCGACCGGAGTGCCGAAGATCGTGAGGTCGGCATCGTCGTCGTTCCGTGGCTGGGGTTGAGGGCGAGCCGGGTTCGGCGGAGGCTGCGGTGCCGGAGGCGGCATCGCCGGGCGAGGTTGAGGCGGAGCTTGATTCGAGCCGCCGGGCTGAGCCCTGCGACACTCGTCGCGCTGCCTCTCCAGTTCAGTCTCGCGTGCGAAGGCGTTGTCGAGCACGCGAGTGGGTGCATCAGGGTTGATCCGTGACTTGCGGCCCTTGTGCTACTTGGTGACCGCGGAGAGGGCGGTCGACTGAGCGTCGACCTCCAACTCCTTCAAGCGGATCTCCTCCTACTGGCGAGCCATCTTCTGGCGCAGCTGGCCGAGCTGCGTCGCCTGGTGGATGGCGTTCGCCGGCGTGATCGGGGTGTTGAGCGGGTTGGCCACCCGACCCGTCTGTCCTCGTAGAGCGGCGAGGAGTCGTCACACTGCTTCTTTTCACGAGCCTCCTGATCGCGACGCGCCTGGTCGCGCTGCTGCTTCTCGCGCACTTGTTTCTCGCGCGCCTGCTTCTGCGCGTCGGCCTCCGCCGCGGCAGTGTTTGCTGCTGCGGTGTTGGCGGCGGCAGAGTTTGCCGCCTCGTCCTTCATGTAGATGAGGGCGGGTGTTGCCGAGCCGTCCGAGGCCAGATCAGTCGAGCCCTCCGACTCGTAGTCGAGAACGGGCAAGATCGATCCAGTGTCGTCGTCGTCCGAGATCTGGACGGTCCCAGCAGGTGAAGCGGGTGCGAAGTAGTTCGCAACCGCAGTGTCGATGATGACCTCATCGACCGTATCGAGTGGGGAGGAGGCGATGTTGTCGCTGTTGGCAGCGCCTTCCTCACCTGAGTCGCAGAAGCCGACGTAGACGGTGACGGCTGTTCCAAATGGGATTGTCACCGCGCGAGAGATCGGGGCGTAGTTGGGCCTGCCCCAAGTGTGTGGATCGGCGACGTAGCCGATCCCTCCGTGCTCGAAGTAGTTGTCGGTGACGATGTCACCGCGACACAGCATGGCTTGAGGGCTGAAGTAGACGCTGGTGCCGGGTTCAGGACTCTCCATGAAGTAGATTCCAGCGATCGCTGGCCCCACGTTAGGCGCCAACTGTAGTGGGTTAGTCACGGCAGATGCCATACGGGGTGGCTTAACTCGGGTGTGAGTCAGGCGACGTAGGATTCAAAGAGAGGTAGCACACGCAGAGTTTACCCAGGTTCGGCCCCTCGGTATGAGGTAAATACCTACTCCTGCTTATATATATTTGGATCTTGATGGGTGTACAATGGTGTGCGCACCAGAGTTTGAGGTTTCTCCGGAGACGATGGAATGAGATGAGTCTGCCTCTAGGGTTGCGCCTAGTCGACTTTATATAGGGATCCGACTAGGGTTTACAGGGAGAACGACGGTGACCTAGGCGGCGCTGCCTAATCGGCTACTAGTGCGGCATCGTGGGGCGCACTCTTCGGGATACGCAGATCACAAACTGATTCGGAGATATCCACTGCCGCCTTCCTGAGCCGGTGTACCGGGATCCTCGGAGACCCGGAATCCTGGAAGATGTCCTCCGGGTGGGCTCTGGGCCACCCGGCATTGTGGGCCGACTCGGGGTCTTGGGCCTACCCGGTTGGGCATCCCCCCATCATAAGCCTAACTTTGCCAGAACGCCCAATGATTAGAAACATGTCCATTTGCGTGGTCACCAAATTCCAGATCATCATATTAGGCACACATACATCACTGATGCAGACATCTTCTAATACAGTAAAATTCAGTGAGACGAACATGTAAACAACCAGACCCAAAAGAGAAGGTTGAAATGTCCGGGTGATGTACGGCTAAGCAATTGCGGGGTAAAGCAGATGGCTGGCTGCTCGACCTCAGCTCGGGTCTCACGCCGGAGATGCTGCCGGAACTGCAACTTCTTGCGAGCCATATCGATGAGGTGCAGTTGGACACTGAGGTACGAGACGAGATTATATGGCGTTTGGAACCGTCGGGCATGAACTATGCACGATCGGCCTACCTGGCACAATTTGGGGGGGGGGGGGGGGGGGGGCATGACCTCGGACTTCACCACTACCATCTGGAGATGTTGGGCACCGGGCAAATGCAAAATTTTCATGTGGACCGCCTCCCTTGATCGCATCTTGACGGCGGATGCTCTGCAGCGTCGTGGCTGGGAAAACAACTACTTTTGTGCACTTTGCATGCGGAACCTGGAGACACCGCTGCACCTGCTAACTGAATGTCCATGGACTAGGCGAGTCTGGACGACGCTTGCTGCGGACACACACCTTGCGGCCATCAAGCCTGACTCGTGGGGAGATGTTACTAGCGTCTCCAGCTGGCTGCAATCCTGCCGCAATAGAACACCTGCTGACAAGCGCAAATGGACTCAGTCCCTAATTCTCCTAGCAGCATGGGAAATTTGGATGGAACGTAATCGTAGAGTGTTTCAACAAAAAGAGCTCTCGGTCGACCTGTTAGTTACAAGAATACGTGATGAGGCCATCCTTTGGAATGTTGCTGGGGCTGTAATCCCCTTTGATCCAGGTTGATTTCTGTTGGGCTATGTATTTTACCGGGTGACATGGTTTCTCTGACCATGCTTTTTCACCTACCCATGTAAAACTCTTCTTCCTAATAATTGAATTTAGCAGCTCTCCTGCTAACATTCAAAAAAAGACATCACCTGATTCAGCCGTTTCAGAGACGAGCCCTCAAGGCTGAAAGCTGCGCTTCATGATAGCGCATATGGATACAGCACCACGCGCCATTTAATGGGAAATCGAGGTGTCTCAACAAATAACCGATATTTTACATGATCGAAGTACATCAGTAGAACACAACTGATGAACATTTTTTAAAATAAAAGGCATAAACATGCCCGGTTTAAATTAAGAAACACCTCATTATTTTGCATAAGCAGACCAAGTCTTTAAAAAATAGTCAACCTGATTGGCGTATCTATGTTGTCAAAAATGTCAACGTGCATCATGGACTCTATGTTCGATAATTAGGTAAGTTCATGAATAACTGCTGAATATATATTAAGTTTAAAACAATTATTGTTACGTGTAACTCAAACATATTAAACGTACGAAAATAACGTAAACAACAACAACATGACATCACAAAACATGTAATCACAAAATATGTTTAACCAGTAGATAGAAGTACGATACACATACTTACCGTTTGTACAGGAAGTAGCTGTCGGTGTAGCAGTAACGTTCATGATTACTAAGGGGTGGGCATAAAAAACCGAATTACCGGAACTGATTTCACGAAACCGAATTAACCGAGACTAATTTCGGTGCGTACATGTGATAAACCGAGATACTAGCTGATAGAGACGCACAAACCTCCTGTCCCATCGATACTAACTTCTCGGCCCAACAAAAAAGCCTAAGCCCCCATACACTGCTTGGACAGCAGTCGAGCTGTGATGAAAAGTGTGAGCATGCAGTCGCGCAAGCACTTCCCACTTGCACGAGGCTCGATTAACGAAACGTGACGCACATCATGGCAGGACGAGAAGAGTGAGAGTGCGCGAGCGCCACTCCTAATCTCACCCAGTGGTGGAATGTAACACTCGCTCTTATAAGGTGGCGCAACTCCACTCAAACCTTCCCATATGTGACAAAACTTAGCACTCCTACCTCTTAATTATCATACATGGGCCTTTGACATTCGTAGGAAAATCTGAAATTATTAATGGGCCACACACATGCAGCCCATACATTTCTTACACTGTCATGGTCAGAGAGTGGTTAAATGATTTTTCGGGCAATAATTTGGTTGAAAGTCTTGCAAAAAGAAAAATACATTGAGGACGAATAATGCGCGTACAACTCTGGCATCTGCCCCATGTCTCTCGTTGCGATGAACCCGTGGTCACTACTCCAGTTCTGTTTACCTACTAGTACTAAAAGCTATCCAGCACATATCCGTTGAGCTGCGGAGTGCGGACCCTACGGTAGGGTTCAAACTTCATATACAAGGGGTCGCGATTTACGTCGGTCGGGATGCGGGCGAGGTGGCGGCGCCGCCGCAACTTTGCGACAGCTCTTTTTTACCTGACCCGCTCGTGCAAGGGGGGATGGATGCGTGAGAATTGGTCCGGGACTTGGACTCAGTTTTAGCTGTGCAACACGTGCACTGCTCCTGCTGCTTGTGGCCCCGTTCGGCAAACGCTAGTGCAAGACAAGTCAAAGGAGGCCTCCGTGGATGCGGTTGGAGATGGTAACGAAACGCACTGGGTCGGCCGGTCCCGGTGACGCCGGCCGCCGTCACGGGAGCTGGGCGCCGGCGGCACCCAGAACCACGGATGGATCGTCAGGTCTTCTCTGTTCGCCATTTGTTTATTGCTGGCTGAAGATATTATCGCGTACGTGGTGCCCTTATATATTCATCTACGGCCGGCTCAAGGGCCATTCTGAACTCATTTTCCAACCATCGACATCAATCAAGAGCAAAAGAATGTGGGTGGTCATGCTCGGACGGAAGGAGAATTCATTGAGGTGCAAAGACAAAAAGATTGGCGCCAGAACTTGCCTGTGGCAAGATGGTTAGGTGGGTGGTTGTACCCCCAGCCCACCAGAGTTCAAACCCCAGGTTTGACGCTGGTGTTTCTCATTTAAGGCGGAATATTCTTCAGTGGGAGGCGACGTTCCCGTCGACAGCGAGGCGCCCGTGGTGACTTCGTCAATCTCAAGACTCGACCCGCCGGCTCAGTCTCTCGGAGGTGCTCATAGGGGTAGGGTGTGCGTGCGTGCGTTCATAGGGGTGAGTGTGTGCGCGTGTATATGAGCGCTTGCGTTGTACTGTGTTTCGCAAAAAAAAAAAAGATTGGCGCCATTGGAAAGCCCCCCCCCCCCCCCCCGGCAGCTTGATTTCTAGGCTCGTCCTCTCGGTTCGGGTCATAGTGTGGCTTTGGCCTTCTCTTCGAGAGTTTCGTCGTGTTGTTCAAATGTTGGGAGAGTTTGCCGGTGTGACTATGTGGGAGTGGGGTTTTCGCTTTGCGAATAGTTTTCTTTTGGTATGTTTGTATCGGTTTTAGCCCGCTGTTCCGGAAAATAACCGTGCATTCTCTTCTTCTTAATTAATAGATTTGGGCAACACTTTATTCCTGTTTAAAAAAAAGCGAAAAACTTCCAAACCCAATTCCGGGCATAGGAGGCAGAAAGGAGAAACACAAACAAAAGAGAGCCTATCCAGTAGAGGCAACGTGGGAAACATGACAACCCAATCTTGCAGCGTAATTTTGTGTGTAGGATGAAGACATTTGTTGGTCCAAAGGAAGAGGTAATCAACACATCTCCGGAATACCCTAGAGCACTGGCGGAGCTTGGTAGAGTTCGACATGGGCCACAACCTGCCAATTTTTTTTTACTCATCCAATTTTAATAGCGAGTGTTGAGCGTGCATTTTCAAGTATGAAAATCATTAAAACTAGGTTGCGCAATAAGATGGAAGATGACCATCTTGCCAATAAACTCTTGGCTAACATAGAGGGTGAATTTCTGGAGAACTACAACTACGAAGATGTCATTGAAGATTTTAGAAAGAAGAAAAATCGAAAAGCTGAGTTGTAGCTTGTAACTTCATGCCTTATGGTCAAACTAAATCGGGTATGATTTATTTTGTTTAGAGTAATTCATGTGTATAAAATATCATATATGTATGATCAGTTGAGCAAAAGGGTATTTTAAGTTATCCACCTAAAGCCCGGGCCAAAAACCCAAACAATTCAAATAATATGTAAATTTTAGTATAGTATTGAAATGTAAGTTTAACAATGCCTTTTAAACCCAAACCCTGGTTAAACAAATATATCCAAATTCCAGAAGTTATGATTTAATGTCCAAGACTTCATATTTCTAGTTTGTGTTTTAAAAAACTTGTAGCGACCAAAAGATCAATAGCTCTAACGGAGACCGACTCCGAGCTGAAGAGGTGAATATTATAAGATTGTTAGAATATACTCTAAATGTGTTACCCTGAGTCTGATTATTATTTCGCGTCGTGGTAGCAGAGACGCCAAACCGAGGTGTGCTGACTTGAATTAAGCAGCAACATGTGTATTTAACATCGGCTTGTTCCATCGGGTTTTATTCCAAATTATTTTACTTATTTATAATTTGATCTATTAATATAAACTCATAGATAGTATAATATATGGATATTCTTAATATAGTTAGCAACAATATATTACAATTATAATGATTTATTAGTATAAAATGTTTTTATATTCATTTCCAACATATATATATATTATTTTTTGTAATAACTTTAAATTGCATTCGTTAGTTTCATCTTCAAGAGTTGTTGGCCTTTAAAATCTTCAAAACAAAATCAGATTTAATTTCAATAAATTGTACAAAACGGATAATTGTATGATTCCCCAAATTAATATATCTACTTAGATAATTAGTTAGACTATGTAGAAATATATGCTTTTATTCATGTTTATGTCTATTCAATATCCTTAATTATCTTGTAGAATGCTCTGAAGTGAACACGAGATGATAAGGTGTCTTCAACTTGGTATTTAACAAATGTTATCATGAAAATTATGGTATATGATATCTATTTCAAGAATAAAAACCCCAAAGTTGTAGAAAATATAAGGTGTGCTTTAACTTTGGAACCATCAATGGTTACTCAAAAAATTATTCTATATAATTTCACAAATCTAATATTCGTGACACACTAAACAAATCACGGAATAATAATTGTGTTTCAAAAAATCATGATATTTTTATCGATTCTTTATAAGATATAATAAACCTACTTTTGCACATTAATTCTTCGTCCGAAATATTGAATAAATACTCTAGTTTAGAAAAGTTATGAACTCATTATTATGTGATTCTTCTTCACATAAAACTTACGTATGTCCAAAATTACCCTATAAAGCATCTACAAAAAAATCATACCTTTGTAGGTAGCACATAATAATGCGGGCCTCCTAGTGCCTGTGCTAGCACGTAGACGTAGGCCCATCATTCCGTGAGAGAATCGGAAGATGACATTGGCCAAGTGATGTCTTATCCGGCCGGTCGGAGTTGGTATCTGTTGCAACGCACGCACACGCAGCATTCGTCTCGTCGGTGAAGTCCCGTCAGCTTTATTATTTGCTTTGAGTCCGGCCGAGCCCCCGGACTGAAATTCGTGTGAGTGCAAAAGCAAACAGCGTGCGTGTGCAACAGAAGTGTGCATACAAACATCGGTCCTGCCGAAGGAGAGAGGGAAGAAATCGGTTTTCCGAAATGTGGCCAGGCATCGATCATGATGCATGTTTCAGTCAGAGGCCGGCATGGCATGCCGAGTCGCCGGTCGCAGGGCCGACGTACAGTTTCCTGTTCTACCGCGCGCTGACGTACTGTCGGTGGGCTAAAGATGAGTGAACCTTTGGTTCACGCGGGGGGACGCCGCTGTGGCCGAATGGCAGAGCTCACGAGCCGCATGCAGGTCTGTCACGACCACGATCCTGTCATGAGGGGGCCGGACAGTTCCTTCCATTTGCTCGACAGCCACCGGCCGCGGGTCATAGCTTGGGTCCGGTGTCGACGCGGACGGGAGCCGGCCACGTCGCCGTCGCGGGTCATAACTAGTACCCGTACGTACCTTCTCCATTAATTCATAGCCATGCAACCAGGGACCATATGCAACCTCAACTTGAGAGTCCGTAAATGAATCGCTAATTAATCCACCGCATGCCGTGAACCAGCTGCATGTTGCATCCAGCAGTTACAAAACTACTCCGTACGACTCATCTTATCGCCCAACAAAATTGCAGTCATGCATGCACTGGTCCGCTCTGCACGGGACATGCACCAAGAGAAAAACAGACGCCACATGCCGCCGGCCGGCACTGGTACGTACGGGTAAAGATCATCAATGCGTGGAAGAAACGCACAAAGAAAATCTGTTAGATCTAGCAGCAGACAGCGGCGTACGCAAAGGTCCGTCCTCCAAACGCGACATATGATCGAACACTTTGCGGGTAACAACTTGTGTCGGCCACGGCATTTAAACTAATTTAAAAAGACACAAATTTAAACTAAACCGATACAAGTTGCAAACTTAAACTAACACGTTACAAAGTTAAACTAAAACCATAGAAAGTTAAACTAAAACGAGAACTAAAGCCTAATCTAAACGCCGCCGCTCGGGCCAGCCTCGCCGTTGTGCGTGGCCTTCTGGCTCTGGGCTAAGCGGGAGCGCACACGCCTCTCCTGCCGGAGCTGACTCGCCACCCGACGCATGGCATCCCTCTCCGCCGCCGCCGCTGCCTGCGCCTCAGCCTGCAGCTGCCTCGCGCGAGCCTGCCTCTCCGCCCGCATCTGGTTCAGCTCCTCGTGCGCCTCCCGCTCGGCGCGCAGCCGGGAGGCCGCATCCGCTAGCTCGTCCGCCTGGGCGATGAGCTGTTGCTGCGTGGGCTCCTCCGCCTGGGCGTTGAGCTGCTCGTATGCCGCCCGCTCGGCGGGTATGAAGGCGCGGCAATGCTCGTCGCGCTTCGCGCTCAGGATGGAGGCCTGGATGATTGCGGCCTCCACGGCATTCCCAGCCGCCTCGTAGCCAAGCTTGACCTGGCGGGCCTGCCTGCTCGTTGCGCCAGCTCTCGAACGAGTTGGCGGCAACCATCTGGTCAGGCCACAGCGGCGGCGGCGGCGACACCTCATCGAGCTCCGGCAGCGGCTCCTGGCCGGGGTATGGGTGCTGCACCGGCTCCTGCTCCTCCTGCTCGTCCACGTCGAAGTCGTCCACATCCGCCCAGTCGAACGATGAAAGCCGGGAAAGGTTGGGCGCTCTGCAGGCGTGCGGCATGCCGGGGTAAATGCGACGCTTGCGAGCCACGCATCGCCGTCCCGTCCCGTTGTCGCCTGCCCAAACGCGTCTCCATTAACGTGGGCGGAACGACCTCTTGCACGACGCCATTAGAGCACCTGTTCGCGCCTTGTCTCTATGACGGGCGGGCCACCCCTGTCGGAGCGCATGTCCGGGCAGTGTCCGGCACACCCGAGAGGGCCTCCAAATTTGGAGACCCTCTCGGGGGGTGTCGGACACGATTTCGCTCGGGCGAGTCTTTGGGGGATGCCGCTGGTGGACGATTTTGGCGTCCAAACCCCCAATTGGGTTTTGGAGGGTCATTTGGAGTGCCAGGTGGAGATGCTCTGAGGCAGGGAATGCCATGTCGTTGTCGTTCGATGGATCGCAAGTTGCATTTTTTTTTTGGCTCATCTACAAAGATAGTTCGCCGGTAAAACGGGGCAATCAACAACGCATCACATGGCTATGTGTTAGAGGGTTTGTTAGCTACATTATTTAAAATCTTGACAGCACCTCACGAAGAAGAAAAAGGATCCGTCTTCAGACACTAGGGTGTTCACATTGGTCTGCCATGAATGCCCGGCAATTAAGCTTGAAGAATCTGCTCGTTCCTCGACCTCGCATTACCGCCAGTTCCGTCCCGCCGGTACGAGCTGCGCCGCAGGGGTACGTAGATCCGTGTGTGGTCACGCCCTGTTCATTCTCCGGCCGGTACAAGCTTTTGTTTTAGGCCCTGATAGATTCGACCCGCTCGTGCAAGGGGCGATGGACGTGTGATTTGCCACCACCCAGCTTTGCTAAAGCCTCAAGGTCACTTTCCGTTCAGTCTACTTATACAATTGCTGCTGCTGCGTCCATTCGGCAAACGCTAGTGGAAGCCAAGTCAAAGCAGAGCTCCTCCTCCGTGGATGCAGTTGGAGATGCCTTTTTTAACGTCCTCCAATGATTATTCGTTTCGCTCCCTCCCGAAAACAAGTTGGAGATGTAAATAACGAGGAAAACAGAACGGTGTCACCGTGTCAGCAGCGTCCGTTGGCGCCGGCACCGCCGTTACCAGTCAAACCACAGATCAGCTGTCTTATTTACCATTTTTTCCTATCTCAGTGTATTATAATTGTTTGGCCTGATAAAATGATTCGTTTGTTGATCCACCCAAGCCAGCTGAAAATAAGAGAACGAGACAGCTAGATTCATCATGAATCGATGTTGGCACCTGAATGGCTAGATTAGCGCGGCGTCGTGCAGTGAGTATCTTTCTTTCCGTTAAAGATAGTCAATAACCTAAGGCTACAACCACATACTGTACTTCTCGATCCAAGAGCGACCCAATAGCATAAGCCTAACTTCGCTTTCTTGCACACAAAAAAGGCTAAGGGCTTCTTTGAATCAGAGGATTAGAAAACAGAGGACGATTAGAGGTGTAAAACAGAGAGAAAAATTGCAGTAAAAGTCATTTGGATGTAACACAGGAAAAATGTCTCGATCCTACGCGAACGAGGTGTAAAACAGATGATTACAAAACAGAAAAAAAAACCCACAGTAAAGGTCATTTGGATGGAACACAGGAAAAATGTATCGATCCTACGCGAATGAGTGTAAAAAAGAGGTTATAGTGGATGTTGAAATTCTTATGGGATTGGGCATTAGGATGCAATCCATAGGAATTTTGGAGGTGCCATTCTTTTGATCCAAAGAATTCCTTAGAAAAAAATCCTATGGATTGTAATCCTCCAATCCTATGCAAATCCTTCAATCAAAAGAGGCCCTAACCTCGCTAATGAGCGGAACGCCCAGGCCAGCTTGCACGTCCGTGCACAGAATACAGAACGGTCCAGTGCTGAGCAACCCAGAGCATCATATTATATTAGGCACATATCACAGATGCAGACATCAGGAAAATTGTTAAGAGAAACATGAAAAAAACAAGACTGGATGAAATGCCCGGGGTGATAAAAGCGATTAGGCGTAAGGACGTGTACGGCGCTGCCTGGTAGTCTCACTGATATCAGCCGTTTCAGGACGAGCACAGAAAGCTTCACTTCAGAACAGCAAAAGATGGATACAGCATGTCCGGCCATTTTACCGGTAAATCAAGGTGTATCAACAAATAATTGTCAAAACCGATATTATACATCATGGGATGACACCTGTAGAGCACATTTGAGGACATTGTTACTATGATCGATTTGACTCTCAAACCTTATGCTTTACTTGCTTTCTCAAAACTTGGGGGGAACGGGTAAACTGACTCTGGGAATGACAGCTCTGTTGCCAATGATAAGTATAACCTTGTGGAACACAAGGAGCATATGTCGTGTTTCATGTATCAGAGGTGCTCAGGTACTTCCATTCCATCCCCCAGAAATGCAGAACTTGTTTGTGCACAAAATCATCAGCACATCTTCACGTAAAAAATAGTTCCATGGGTTCGGCGCCTAGGGAAATAACTTCTTTAATCTATTAATGGATAAACCAGCCGTCTTGTTCATTGGTTCTAGGACAAGGCATGGCTAAAATCTGCAAAATGCAGTGGAGAAGCACACAGTTAGTTTTAGCAATTTATTGAACTACTAATAGTCAACGAGTCATCCAGATAACTGAATATCAAGCAAAGGGAGAAATGAAAGATGAGACCGTCAACAGCATCTTTATAGTATCCAAGCATCTCCCTTGCTGTGCCTCTCCGCAAATAAGCTTTGACAATCTACAACGTATACAAGATTAACACAAAAATGTTATATAAATACTAACTCAACCAATTATCCACAAACTCGCACACCATCACAATCTCAACATCTACTTTAGCAAACTGAAGAGAAGTCTACCATACCATCTTCATCTCATTGTCTACACTTATACATTTTAAAAGAAGTGGAATAAAATGTAAATCTGAAGGTATAAGGCACATCATACTTCAAAGTTGAAACCAGGAAAACAGATCCTAACCTTTGGATCAATTTCGATGGCACTAGTGCAATCTGTCTCAGCTTGGCGGTAACTGAAATGTCCGAAACAGATAAACATGAGTAACCAAAGCGTGAAACAAACACCCATGTGTGTGAGCTAATCAAGGATTAATGGCAAGCACACACGCCAGCTCTCTAAAATTAGTTGAAGAGAAAACTGCAGGAGGGTAAAAGATCGTTACCTAGCTAATTCTAGAAAAGCCGCAGCTCTGTTACTGTAGTATGTGGCTACTTTGCCATTTAATTTGATCGCTTCAGTATATAAATTTATCGCCTTTTGCCATTGTTTCTCCTTAAATGCACTGTTACCCTGTCAAGTAGGAAGCGATAGGGGAAAAAAGTAATAAGAACAAAAGGTAACATATTTAACACTTGCTATCCCGCAAGGTGTAAAGTACAAAACCACAGACTAAAGGGCCAAACCGAACTAAAAAGCCAAAAGGCTACCAGAAAGCGACCAAAAGATCAGAAGCCTAACTAGAAAGTCAGATGGTAAGACATAAGACCTATAATTCCCATGTGTTTCCTGTGTGAGTTGTTATCAGTTCTTTCTTAAAATAGTAAACTATACCACAATGGTATGGTGTGCTACTGTAAGAAAATACTTGGAAAAAAGCAGTGGTTGTCGCTGGTTGGCAATCGAAAAACAAAAGCTATAGTCCCAAATGACTGTAATTAGATACGAACTGACTTTCTCTTTAGCAGCTTCGGCAGCTTCTTCATTCATGGACTCTTTACTTGAAGCATTAGATTTCGCTAGCATCTCAACTTGCTCTTGGATGGTGGCATAAATGGCTTGAGTGGTGTCCAGCAAGAAGCGATCACCACCGTGCCTTGCAATGAGGGAAACTGAAATAGGACACTTATCATGTGCGCCGGCAGGAATGGTAACCTGAAAAGGGCACCAATATTGTTACATTAGTGAAAGGACAATAGAGGCTTACCAGGAATGAAAATCCACGTGTTATGTAGCCATAGGTGCCAGTGAAACTGTTATCTGTTACAAAATTTCATACCCTCCCCAATATTTAAAAATATGATCAGTATATCTACAACATTCACAGATGATGGATAGGGCACAGGAATAACTACTACCTCCGATCCATATTAGTGGGCACAACTTTGTCTAGATACACATGTATCTAGTCTAAATACTTAACTAGATACATATGAATTTAGACAAAGCTATGCCCACTAATATGGATCGGAGGGAGTACTACAATTCATGGGCATGGATAGAATATTGCTTAAATTTTCCAATACCCACACCCAGGTCCAAATCCAACTCAGATGTTTACATCCTACCAAAAGCAGGAGCAAAATCTCACACATCAACAATTGAACCAGTTAAAAAAATAATAATTATCAATTACTACTGTTGACATATGAAAGGTCAATGTGTTGATGCCACTAGCTATGGCATAGGCAATAGAACATCTATATCCTTACTCAGGCAAAAATAAGGTTAACTAAGAGAAAGGACAACAGAGAAAATATTAACAAGGTTAATATGCTAGTAACATAAAATCGGAAGAACACTAAAAAAAAGTATACCTGACAACACCCTGACATACTAGATAAAGACTGAAGGTATAATGTCTCAGCATTGTAGCTTGTAGATGAGAGCTCCCTAGCGTTTATTTTTGGAGGACACCCCAAAGCAGTTGGGATGACCAGAATTCCATCATCCTACAGATCAACACAATATCAATATCACCATTATAAAAAGTATTTCTACGATACCACTATATAGTACGATGATCATTCATCACAGAACATTTAGTTGCATGCAAAGATCGCAAAATTACATTATGAAGCACATGCAAACAAGCAGAATGGGAGAATTATCTCCAGCTAACAATGATCCAATAGGCAAACTTCTGTCTAGTAAGAAAAAAGATGTCTCTTGTGCACTACTGAGTACACCACAAAATGTAAATAAACTACTTTATTCACTCCAGCAAAAGCAGCTTTAGAAGTAAGAGAGCTCAAGAATTGGCCCCAAAGTCCAAACTCTGATGTAAAACACAGCCACAGCAGACATCAAGTATCAAAATACCACATCTCAAAAACAGATATCAAAATACCAACATAAAGGTATATATATTGACTAGCCTCCTTCAGGGTTCAGCCATAATTTCAGCCGGTCAGCCAGGTTGACGTTCAAAAAAATGATAAAATATAATATATTCAAGAAAAAAATCACAAATAGTATTTTTTTTTTGTAAAAATAAGAGCTTATTTCACACGCCAGGCATGGTCTTGCAGAACCATATAGGTTCAGGTAGGCCTTTCAAGGCCAGGATTTCTCAGCAGGCGTAATTGCAGGAGAAGCGGAGACTAAACTGATAGGGTGAACCCAGCATGGCTCATGAAGAGGTCTAGTTGAGACAGAAGAAACAGGCCAGTTCCATCAAAGAAAAAAAGCAGGCCAGTTGCAAAGAATACTGGCAGAATTACTGGGATCGAACAGAAGATATAAAGATACATTTAGCCGTTAAAGATACATTTTCTATGATTTGCACTGCTTGTATATAAATTACAAGGAATTATCTGCACATGATATTCCAATAGCACCTAATATACCTGATAATTGCTTATTGCAAACAAAAAGGTATCATCAATTGCCAAGTTGACTAACCAAGCTTGTGGGGTAAAAATTTGCAGGTAATCATTTACTAGCCAGCAGAAATCTATAAGAATATAAGCTTGCCTTCATAATCTGTTGGTTATCGATTTGATCCACTTGTTGCACATAATATAGAAATTTCAAGGAAGTGTCATTTCAAAGAACTACACAACACTAGGTTTACTTTGCCAATTGGAATTCACAAGCTTTGAACAGCTCACAGTTTCAGGAACCACACAAGAGACATAATAACATAGGGGTTTTCTTCAGTGAAATTTATGCAGCAAAACTATCGGTAAAGGGAAAATGAATGTTCTAAGAAATTAATCACAGGATCAGACATGGTTTTTCCTGATAATGTAGGCAGTTACTATCATAATCTCACAGAATTCTAGTTCAGTCTGAACTCGATGTCATAATACCTTAAGAAGTGCGTTGAGAGCTAAGCGCACTTCCTTTCTTGTAGCTTGGACGGTATCAATAGTCGAATCACCATCATCAGACAAATTACCGACTATGGAAGCATCAACAGCAGACTTAGCCGAGTTTATCCACTCGTTATGCTGATCTCTAAATTCATGCCTGGATTGAATCACAAAATAGCACGATTACAATGTATCAAAATTATATGTCCCAAGTATTGCAAATTGACAGAAAATATGCATAAATAAAACGTAAATTTCTCACTTTAATCATCAAATATATCATAGACATACAACAGAATCACTCATTTAATTTATACAACAAGTCCAAAATTTCTACATCGAAGACAAGCCAAAGTAAGACCATGCATGGCAGCTAAATTCTTTTGTTCACTAACAGTATTTGATATTCGTTACTGGTGGAACCCAAAAACTGAAATAGTTCTAAGAAAAGAAGAGCCTTTTGCAATTGCCCGTTATAAGAATTTCTAATTAGACTATGTAGATAACTAACTAGATAGCGCATAGAAACCACAGGAGGAAAACTAAAATTCATAGTTCAAACTGAATCATTATTTCCTTAAGTTTGGTAAATAATATGATTATTGTTTAATGCAGGACCATACTTATGAAGGAACTGCATGGCACTAGAAAGTGCTTGTAATGAAGAAAACTTTGAGTCCCCATTCTTGTGCCCATTTGAATAGTTCCGCAGGCTGGGTACTCTTGAAGCCAAATAATTTCCAATATTCACATGACTCAAGACTTGTCCTGAGAAAAGACACAAGTTAACTTCCAGCAAAAAATATGTACTGAAATAACAGAAGACAGTGTAAAGAAGAAATACATACTTCCATAGAGCTTTTCCACAGATTTTGTTACCACCTGAGTTAACCTTCTTGCAGGTATCTTTGATATGTCAAAGCAATCATCTGCTATGTAGAAATTTCTAGGTAGACGGATATCAGTATAAGATAATTTCAGAAGAAGATGACCAACTCGACGCAATACAGTCGGATCTTTTGCAAACCAGCCTGCAATAGAAAGA
The DNA here is from genome assembly GCA_947311845.1 of Poa pratensis. Classification (NCBI taxonomy): domain Eukaryota; kingdom Viridiplantae; phylum Streptophyta; class Magnoliopsida; order Poales; family Poaceae; genus Poa; species Poa pratensis. The sequence continues at coordinate 143,314,104 of CAMZMU010000041.1, forward strand.
AAAAATTAACAAGACATGATGATTTACTGTTTACAAGTCAAGATCTATATTTTGTGCGGTTATAAGAATAATATTTTCCGTGGTACCTATAGTGTCTAGGCTAGGCGCGACAGGAATAACACCACTGTTGGGTATAACAGCGTGCGAAGGCCGGAACGCTAGTACACCACAATAGCCACCTGGTATCCTTACTCCTCCAATGGAATCAATACCTAGCACATCACATTATCAGTGTAGTGTCCATGTAAGTTAGAGAAGGGTAATAACATTATGAGAAGCGTAGATAGTTCAACAGAACAAACATCACTCAAGAAAGATCCACAAGCTTTTAACAGCCAAACGACAAAAATTTCAGAAAGTCCATGAAACTGTAAATGAAAGAACCGTATAATTTTAGCTGGAAAGAAAAACATGTATGTTAGACATCCACACAGTACAAATAGCAGCTCCGAAACTGAGCAGGAATATGAATGAAATGTTATAATTCTATAGAACATACATATTATGGAGTTCAAATAAACTACCACCAGAATAGGGTCTGCCTAAACAACAGATTTGAGATAATTATGATGCACAGGAAAGAAGGATTTACTACAAACAAACTAGGGTAACATGCCATGTTACAACATCATTTCAATTCTTAGGAGGCTGATAAAATGATTTTTGCTAGTCAGTACTCCCTCCGTCCTAGTACCCAGGGCATAATTTTCAAATATCTTGGCCCAAGGTGATATTTGATTGGGGCTAAAATCTCGCATGCATTGGTGGCGGAGGCAACCAGCCTCCAATTGAGATGGAATTAAATACAATTGTGCCTAGGAGGTGGGGGGGTTATGGGACAAATCGTTTTTGAGATTATGCCCTGGGAACTAGGACGGAGGGAGTACTTATAATTTTCTTGGATCAACGATAGTGGCGGAAATATCCTTGCAGACAGAAATCAATATACCAGTTACCTATCTAGTAATTATACTATATTACTTCTAGTGGTGTCCATAGTAAACCGACGGTAGTAACTATTGTTTGCTATGCATTGTACGATATGTTGAATTGCCACAAGAAAAAAACTCTTTGTCTGCAAAAAGGTCACAGTATGAATTTTGGAAATGTTACTAGGATTAAGTGAGTGCATCACGTGCAAAGTAAAGTACTATAATATGTAATCAAAGAGAGTATGAAGTTTAATGACGGGCATGGTTCACATTTCACAACGTGAAAACAATCTTGAACACTGTTACTGGTGAGCAATTCCACTAAAAAAACTAAATGCTGCAAACACTAGTAAATGAGAAAGCAAGTACCATAAGATGCATACAAGTGCTACAACTGAGTGAAAAAAGAACAGGCCATTTGTCACCGCTACTATTGATACTAAGATCTGCTATCCAAAGGATAATGAAGAAACCAGCGGTAAACAATAATCTTAACAAACTTCAAGTTTGCCTAAATAAGAAGTACTAAATTCAACTTACCCAAAGCAAAATCTACCATGCCACCAGCAACGGCGACAGCTGATCCACTTGAGCATCCTCCAGGTACCCGATCAGAAGCTGCGGGATTTGTTGGTGTACCAAAATGTTTATTCTCGCCATGGATACTGAACAAGGAAGGGCATTAAGTCAGCATACACACTAGATAAAGAAAAGCTGAAAAACAAATCCTAGCAAATGTAAGGAACATATATCCATCTTCTGATAATGCCATAATGGAACTAAAACGGATAGGAACAAAATAAAAAGAATTCAAATTTAACACGGGTTTCTGGAACTATGTTTAGAAATAAAAACAAATGTACCTATATGCCATCTCATCAATAACAGTTTTCCCGACACAAATAGCGCCACCATCTACAAGAGTTGAAACCACTAGCGATGTTTGTGTTGCTGCATCGTGTGTCTTCGCCCATTCTAGGCTGCCAAAGCTTGTTATATAATTACTGACATGGAATCTGCAATCATCAAAACAAGTGTATCATATATGTGGCCAAGAGCAAGTAATGCAACCAGCACAAAGACTACGTAACCAAGTAGATGAACTCTCCTGACATTCAGTTTCAGAAACCATGAAAGTAGATATCTAAAGTTATAGCACAACAGCATTTTTTTAAATTAAAAAACAGCATTTTTGGGGCAGTTGAGCATACCTTGAAGAATAGAAGTGAAGTTCAAAAAACAAACAACGGAAATATACATGGTAACACATCACACAACTTACGAGCACCAGATAAGATGCCACAACCATTTATTGGATGCTTATTCATATAATGCAGTACCAGTCATATATTTGGAAGTTTGGATAAATAGCTTACAAGGGTGCCAGTAAGGTTCAAGGGTATAGCATTCCTTGCAGGAAACAGATATAACCTACAGGCGCTAAACAATACAACCTACGATTCAAAACGTAAGAACTTTTAGCATTTTTGTCAGTCAAAACATTTCTAAGAACTTTTAGCATTTTTGCCAGGATTCCCACAAGTCTTCGCGAAGGCACTGCCTTTCCGGTTCTGCTCACCCCTTGGATGTTGTGGAAGCATTGCAACGATTGCACATTTGAGGGAGCCACTGCTTGTGTTGCTGTTTTGCTGGGGCAAATCACGCGCTGGTGCTTTAGGGCTTGAGCGCGATTACCAGGAGCGTGGGATACCTACTGATCCCTGGAGTAGTGTGTTGCGGCGTACCGGACCCCGTCTTGGGGCTTTGTGAAAATCTTTTCCATATTTTCAATATCAAGACACAAGCTTTGTGTTACCTCGGACAAAAACTAACACACTAAACATCAAACTGAAATTAATTGATTCATAAAGAATTTCATATACTTTCATACTGTATAATTACTCTTATGTGAGGCAACATGCTTGAACAGAAATTGATGGTTGAAGCACCATCTTGAAGACTGTTCTAATGTCCGAATACTCACATTTTGGATTGGAGGAAGCATGGCATAAACATAAATTGGATGCTTATTTATATAACACATTCAGGACAACACTGTGAAGTACCAACCATTTATTTGGAATTTTGGATAAATAGCTTAGACCAAGCGGGTAGGATTACAAGGAACAGCATTTCCCTTCAGGAAACAAATATAGCGCACGACACAGTTTCCAGGGAATATCTTAAGTACTGAAGCTCGTTAGAATATCTCCATAGCACTACAGAAATTAACAAATACATCTATGCTAAAAAGTTTTAACTATAGATATTACAGTTACAAATTGAATGCAGATCCTATTTGCACTGCAACCATGCGAGTTTTACTTTTAAAGATAGTTGGATCATTTTTCCAAATATAGGCCCATCGAACTCCTTCAGGTGAGCGGTCAGCAGCAGTAACATGATCCGTAGCTAGCAACCCATTCCAATTTAACAGTCGACGATGAAATGCTAAAGCTGTGTTAAACAGGATAAAAAAGATCAAACATGACGTTTTTGAGTTGGTTCAAGTGAGAAAATGTTTTAGAGACTATGGTGTTATCAACATAGTTAATCCATCCATTGTTACAGAACATGTATCATGAGTTACAACTGTTTGGGTCATGTTAAGAACTTAATAACTATCATGATTCCAACAAGAACAGTATCACACCACAAAGATCAAACTTCCTTTAATTTTATCAAAGACGACACAAACGTCTACTCCGCACTGATTTAACAACACCACCACCAAACTAAATTTGTTAAAGATTTTCAAAGACAAGCCATGAGCCATCACAGAACACATCATTTGGGAAAGGAAACCATTCATGATTACAGCCTTAAGTTGATAAAACTATTGCACCTTTAATTTGGTAAGGTACTAAGGTGATGACTGAGGAATTGGAATGACAAAGCTAACAAGATAAATAATCAGTGAACTCATTATTATGCCACCTATTATATGGCATCTCCTAATAATAATCCTCGTCAATAGCCACAATGCATGCTGGAACTACTGGGTCGCCTAGTGTTCTTACTTCTTACAGGGTATTGCTTCCTTTTTTTTTTGGCGCCAGCCATTAAAAGTTGGCAAGTCACTCGTGAAGCTGTGTCCCATGTGAGGCTGAGGCATTACAATCAACTATGTCAAAAAAAATCACGATAATTCAGCACATGCGATGTTCCATGCTCAGTAAATTCTATCACCACAGCTCACTGGTACCACCAACGCAAATTCAATCCCCTCCTAAACACAGCAAATCAGTGGTCTGATGAAGTACAATCGAAGCAATCGAATTATGACCCACGCTATGCTAACTCGCTCCCCTCCAATCCAATTTGGGGTCAGAACTTAATGCCAGCCAGCCAAACACGAAGGGGGGCGAGAGCTTACGCGTCAGCGATGGCGAAGCAGAGGTCGGTGAGGGGGTGGCGCGCCTGGGGCGGCGGGGGCTGAGGAGGCGGCAGGAGCTCGAGGCGCGATATGAAGGCGCCGTTGTCCGGGCGCGCGGGCCGCCGGAGCCGCTTCGCCGCCAGGAGGACGCCGGCGATGCCGAGGCCGAGCAGCACCCAGAGGTTGGCGGCCGTCGAGGACGCCATGTGGGCAGGGGATGCTCCGAGCGGGCCGGGGGGCTGAATTCGGGGGCTAGGGTTTAGGGGCGGGGTTTTTGAGGCGGGGGCGGTGGAGAAGACGAGGAAGACGGCGAGGCCCGGAAGGAGGAGGAGGAGGCGTGAAGAAAGCTGCGCGCGTGTGGTGCGGATGGATAACACGCCGTGGTGTTGTTTGGCTTCACGGAGCTATATACCATGGGCCATACGAAAGGTCAAAACAGAGTCTTGTTTGAATACTTCACGATCTATAGGTAAATTTACAGCATCTACTCCCTCCGTTTTTTAATACCCAAATGCTAACAAATGCACGCGTGCTTTTTGACTCTCGCGAGCACACTCGCGTCGTCCGTCCGATCTCCTCGGACGCTCGATCTGGGCCTCGTGCGCGCGCCGTCCCGACACGAAACAACCAGGGTCCCGACAAAACCCACCTGGGCCCGCGCACACGTGGCAAGGATAGAGACCGTTGGAACGCGTCCGCGGTCGTCCCCTCCATTTCGTTCCCCACAGACACATTTGATTAGGGTTCCGGCGACGGGCGATTCTCGGATTCCGGCGACGGCGAGGAGCGCAGCGACCTCGGCGGTGACAACGAAGACGTCGCCGCGGGTCCTCCGGCGACGAGCGAACCCTGCCCGCTGGCTACGGGCAGGGGAATCTTCTCGCGCGGTGAGCAAACCCTGCGCGCTGGTGCGACGAGCGGCGAACCGGAGTTGAACCCTGCCCGCTGGTTGGATACGTGGGCGATTCCGACCTCGTGTGTCCTCCGGCGAAGCAGCTCGCCACGCTCGCGGCCGGATTCGAGCTGCGTGTTTGAAATCTCTCCCTCGCGTGGATCTGCGCGTTTTGGACGGATTCGAGCTGTGGCGGTGATATCTGTCAGTGCGGCGGTGAAATTGGCGGAATCATCGACGACGAGAGGTGCAGAAGTCCCTCCCCCTTCCAATTTTTTGCAGATTAGTAGGCTCCTAAGGATATGTCGAGAGAGTAGTAGTAGCAAGTTGCAGAGCTTTTTTATGGGCTCGATTGCTTAGTTGCAGAGTACCAATAGAGTAGTAGTAGCAAGTTGCACGCATAGCTTGACCACTAAGTTACAGAGTAGTAGGTTTCTGTAAGTTGCAGGGCATGACTGTCGATAAGTTGCAGAGCACCTAGTACCCATGTTGTGGGCAAGTTGTTTTTGGCAGTAATGACATTAGTTTTGCATAGAACTCTAGTTGCCTTTTTAATTTGTAGTTGGAGAGAAGTTTTAGTTGTGGAGCATGGTAAAAAATAAGCCAGCATGAGTTTCTAAGTTGCTGGGCATATATTAGTTGCATGGAATTGAAGTTGCTTTTAGCTCTTTTTTACTAAGATTTGTTTTTCTGCATTTTTCACAGTGGGTTGTTTTCTTAAGGGCAACAAATATGACGAGACGCAACTTGCGTTTACCTGAAAGAAATGCAGCCACAGACCCAACTACTTCAGTTGATGGCAACCAGGATGCGCAACCACGAGCTGTAACAGAAATACGAAAGCCAATTCGCAAAAGGAAGAAGGTGCAAGCGGTTAGTTCTTTCTTTTTTGTTGTTAGACAAATACTAAGATGGCTTTTTTCACCTAAATTTTCTCTGCAACCAGGATGTTTTCCACTAACATTTCTCTGCAACCATGACAGCTCGGTAGGAACCGCGCCTCGCCAGCACGCCTTTTCAAGTTGAATGCACTCTTGTCACTTGATCAGAAGAAACTAATAACAGAGTGGGGATGGGGCGGCATGCTACTGGTGAAGGCAACCGAAATGCCGTACGACCTGAGCATGTGGGTTCTATCATGTTTCGACCCAATGAGGAGTGAGCTCGTCATTCCCGGGAGGGGTACCATCCCAGTGGATGGTGCCAGTTTTCAGAGAGTGTTTGGACTACTCAATGAAGGCAGGCGTGCTCGTTTTGAAATGGATTCTGAAGCCGTATCATTTATGAATAAAGAGTATGCTGTTGAGGGTGCCATAGCCCCCACATTTGCAGAGTGGTGTAAGAAGATAAAGGATATGAATGGGGTGGCAGACTTGAAGTTTCTCCGTGCTTATTTCGCTGGAGTTTTGAGCTGTTTTATTTGCCCAACTACAAAGTGCAGCATCTGCCCAAGGTGTTACGGAGCAATAAGAAACCTTGAAGAAGCAAGATGCACCAATTTTGCACAGCTTGCTATCGACCAAATCATCGCAGAAGTGAAGACCATGGGATCCAAGAAAAAATCTGTTTGCTGCTGCCTATACCATTTAGTGGTAAGCAACTTTTTTGTGTACAACGTGGTGGTTGTTTTTTATGTACCTACATCTTCTAACAGCCGCTACCTTACTGTTTTTCAACTCACGCAGATCGTTTACCTGGATTCCCTCGAGGTCGATGAGCCCATCGAGTCTGCAAGTGATTGCCCAATACGCGCTGCGGCATGGTCAAACCAGCTTATACAAGCTGTCATGCAAAAAGATAGGAAACCAAACGGGGAGTTTGGCAAGCTGAGGGTACGATACACCATCCCTTTTTTTTCGCCTGAAACCAAACACTGTTTTTTTGCGTCAGCAACTATGTGAACAGTTTTTTTTGAACTGATACTTTTTACTGTGCACAGCTAAAAGAAGGTGTGGGTGCCACTATAATGGACGGTTTGTTTGCTGGCATGACGCAAACTGAGTTGTTTGTTTCATCAAAGTTGCCGCCAACTTTTCCAATTGAGGTTTGTTACTTGCTCTTTTGTACACAAACGTTCATGTGTTTCATGTCTTCAAATCAGTAACCATTTTTATCCTGTCTCCTTTTTATGTTATTTGCAGAAGAAAAGGAAAATGGCAGTATTGCTAGGAGATTTGTGCAAAGACATCTCAACAAGACTAGGCACATTTGTTGAAGAGTATGGCAGGCTGAACCAGGATGAAGGGGCTGTCACAAATGTTCAGAGCATGAGGAGCAAAAGGCAAAGGACGGACGGAGGGGACGAAAACGACGATGAAAATGAGGATGGTGAATGGGACGAGGAGAGTGGTTCTGATGATGAAAATGATGACAGCGAAGATGGAGAACAGCATGATGATGAACCAACTGCTAGGGGAATCAACAGTCCAACTACGCACATAGTTGCAGACAGACATGACCACGAAAACGAGCAAGATTGTGACCTACAACCTCGGAGTAGGAAGTCTTATAGAGACGCAAAGGACAGTTATGTGAAAGAATGCGCTAAAGCCACCATTGATGGAGAACAGTGCAATAGCAGCCATACCATGCAGAGGGGAGAACAGCAGGCAAGGAGGTCTCCTAGGTTGGTTAAGAACAACCCATCGGACAGCCCCATGAAAGGACCCTCGCAAGGCAACATTCCTGGATCTAGCAAACATGTGAGCAGTTTTGATGGTGGAGAAGCATTTGTTGGAGAGAAAAGCAACACAGTGCACATAGCTGTCGAAAAGAGCATGGGAGATGGTGAGAAAAGTTGTGTCCCAGAAAACAAGCAGCCAAGGAGGTCTCCTAGGTTGAACAACGACTACCCACTGAAAGGTCATTCAGAGGGCGGCAGCCTTGGATCCATTGAGGGGGACGGCGAAGACGCAGTACTACTTCACATGCTAAGCTTTGAAAGTAAAAACATGAGGGCAGATCAAGTAAACGTGACTGCAGAAGGCAACCCAACTGTGCCAGAGCGGAGCCCTTTTTCAGAGTTAAGACAGTATGCAATGTCTGAAGACAAAGAAGAGATTGACCTACCAGTCCTCCTGGAAACTCCTATTATTTTTGACACACCAATCACATTTCACGCGAAACAGATTTTCATGCAAGAACTGGAAAGGAGCAAACCTGCCAGCTCACCACCACCACTGGACGAATTCCGCAGAGATTTCGCTGTCAAAGAGTGTGTGGAAGAGTGCTTTAAGTTGGATAGAATAAGAAAGATTGAAGTCAGCAGTCCAGTAGATAAAAAAGGCAGTCCAGATTCTAGGAAAAAGCAGAAATTGGTTGTACACCGTGGCAAGCCTGGTGTAGGTCAGGGAGAGGTTCAAGCGATTGTGAGCAATGTGGCAGCAACTACCCAAGGTCAGCCATCAAATGTGAGCAATGTGGCAGCAACTATGATCACTGTGCCTTCGACTACCCAAGGTCAGCCATCAACTATGAGCAATGTGGCACCAACTATGAGAACTGTGCCTTCGACTACCCAAGGACAAGCATCAACTATGAGTAATGTGCCAGCAACTACCCAATGTCAGCCATCAACTGTGAGCAATGTGACAGCAACTGTGAGTAATGTGCCTTCAAATACCCAAGGACAAGCATCAACCACCACCAAAATGGCAAAACCTCAAGCACAGGGGCAGGGAGTGTTAGGAGCAAGAAAAGGGGTAACAACTAGAGCCACATTTCTAGCAACTATGGCAGGACCACCTGCACCCACTGCAATAACATGCCCACCCCCCTTGCCAAGAGAAAGAGATACTAGGGGAGATGGGGTTTGTGATCCCCCGCCTTTCGATCTTGGGTTTGACAGTCCAGAAAAGGGAAATACTGAACCAGGGCCACCATCTGCTTTGAAACCTGTTGAGCTGGCAAAGCGTTTTGGTTTAGACGACATTTGGCCTCCAGAAGTGGAAACAGCAGCATGGGAGGCGTGCGATCGAGTCGTGAGAGAGAGAGCAGAGCAGAAAGCAAAGTTGCAGGCGCAGGCACTGGAAGCTTCTTTACAGACTCCAGCAAGGGCAGATCCAACAATGGCTGGCTCCACTGACGCGAGGATCGTAAGGAACCCTCCTTGCAAGAAGTCACCTTATGTGGACTACAGCAAGAAAAGCAACTTCACGTGCTCAGCTGAAGTAAAAGAGGTGTACGAAGCAGTTGTTGTGCACGGACGCAGATTTTCGAGGGGTCAAACAACGGATAACACACCTGTCATTGTGAACTACGAGAAATTTCATGTGTCACTACAAGAACTATCAAATTCAATGTTGCCATGCGCGTCTTTGTTGAACTCGGTGGTCGAGCTAGGCCTCGAATCAATAATGTTGAGGATAGAGAGAGGCAGAAGAAGGTGGTCATGCCTTTGAATGTTGCGGTACACAACTAATCCTGAACCTGCTACTTAGTTAGCTATTTTTTTCCAGTACCTCAATATTTATTCACCAGTACTAGCACATTTTTTTGTGTGATTCAGACTATAATCCTACGAGACATGAATCCACGAAACAAGCAGCTCGTCAAGCATTTCTCAAAAGAAAATGCACACTTGGACAGGAAGGATTCGGTATAGCCCTTTTTTTTGCATTTTTTCCTGTACATTGTTTTGTTTTTTCCCTGTGCGTTTTCTATCATTTTAGACTAATATTTATTGTACTCACCGTGCTAGGTAATCATACCTGTAATGGAGAATTTGGTACCAGGAGCTAAAGACCCTGTAAACCACTATTGGCTTCTAGTCATCAACATAAGGAACAGACGCTTCGAATTGCTGGATTCATTGAGGTCAAAGGCAAACAAAAAACTTGATGTGTGTGCCAAGAAGATTATCACCGTTCTTATTTCTTTGTGGGAGGATATGTACCCAGGATCTCCTATCCAATTGGACAGATTTGGATATGTGGACATTGACCCACCAAAGCAGATTACATCGTAAGTCGTAGTCGTTTTCTTTTTCATGTTTAGCTTCATTTTCTACCACCAACAAGTGTTAGTACTAATAAATTCTGGACAGCATGCTTTTTATATGTGCACTGCCCAACATGAAGCACTTTTAGTTGCAGTAAAACAACCTACCCCCTCTTTTTTACTATGGAAAATCAGTGGCATTTTTTTCATCTGCAACTTGATGTCACCCCAAAAACAACTTGGGGGTAGTACAAGCAAACACAACTGGATTTTAGTAAAATTTACTACCATCTGGTCATTTTTTCCTGAACACTAACTACCACCTCTGTCATTTTTTCCCTCAACACTAACTACCAACTGAATGTACTCGCAGGCATGACTGCGGGGTATGTGCGCTATACAACGCAGAACACTGGGATGGGACAAGCCTACCAGCGTATGAAGGTGCAAACATCCCAAGCATTAGGAAGATCATCACGCACACATGGGTTACATCTGAATTCAATGACGTCGAGTGGAAGAAGGTGTTGAATTTGAAATGAGGTACAACAGTGTTGCGTAGTAGACCTTTTTTGCAACTGTTGTTATTCAGATTTTTTCCCTGCAGTGAAATAATGTACTCACCATGTTTTGTTGCATACCAAGTGTATTAGTACTTTCTTCACCAAACAGTGAAATAATTTAATCAACAGTGCAATATTTTTACTCAAGTGTATCAGTACCTTCTTCACCAACAAAGAAAGAGGAAACATACATGGTTTTTTCTAGCTGACCAATACATGCTTCTTAACCAACTAAGAAAAAGAAAAGAAAAACTTATGGGTCACATCACTTCTGATTATTATCCAACCGAGCAGTACATGTAGCTGAGTTGTGACCAGACTGACCACAAACACTGCATAGATTAATCCTTTTTGCCTGCAACTCGATCCCAGCTAGGTATCTCTCCTTCTTCCTCCCTTTTGTGTTCGACCTTGGAGGGTTCAGTAGTACGAATTGCTCACGAACCGGCACTGCGGGCCCCTGTGCAGCCTGAACAGTCGATGGACCAAGCCCTGATGATGATCTCCTTGCACTGGGAGGCCGAGAACCCGTCGTGACCCTGAGAAACGCAGGGCTGGCGTAGAATTGGTTGTTGTTGCCTCTGTACTACCACTAGGTCCAGCATCTTGTACATGTTGCGGCTGGCCCATATGACCTGTAGCATTTTGCTGAATCATGCTAGCAGTTTGTTTAGATGCCTGGTTCGCCCTAGTACGTGTCGGCTGCAATGGCGGTGGCACGCTAGATGCAGTAGCTGTAGCAGCTGAATGGTGCACGTTAGGAGTTGCTGTACTAGGACCTCTAGCATTTGGCTGATTCATGCTAGCAGTTTGTTTAGATGCCTGGTTAGCCCTAGTACCTGTCGGCCGCAATGCCTGGTTAGCAGCTGATTGATGCACGTTAGGAGTTGCTGTACATCCCTGGTCTGCCGTAGCACCTGTTGACTGCAACGGTGGTGCCATGTGAGATGTAGTTGCTGCCCGGCGCACATTAGGGACCGACGTTGATGTCTGATTAGGTCTACGACCACTCGGCTGGGAAGCAACTGGCACAGGGCCAGGGCCTGCGTCTGAGTTTGAACGGTCAGTTTGGGCGTTCCTCTTCCTTTTCACCTTGTTTAGCTGAGCAAACTCTGTGCGCATTTCCCTCATGTGCCTCCGGGCAATCGCCTCAGCCTGGTCAACTTGCACCCAAGCTTAGCAATTCCTACAAAATCTCTAGATAAATTAGCAAACCTTATTTGCTCCCGTGACTCTTCAGGCATGACATCGTTCTGTGCTGTGACCTGAGGGAAACCAGTTGGATGTAATGCTAATGGCGTCCACCTACGCGAGATGTACTGCTGAGGTATTCTGTCCACACCAACATGGGTGAATATCTTCAACACATGACAGCAAAGCATTGCGTCCCTCTCAAATTTACCACACTCACAGTTGTAGTTGCTGCCACCACCAGATGCGTTAACCATGTAGCTCCTAGCCCCATAAGGATAACACCTAAGGTTGTTAGGAACAACAAGGAACATGTTTTGCCCCTGTGGTTGAACATTATATCGACCTATCATTTCAAACTCAATCTTGAAGCGGCGATATATGTCCCTGGTGTATACAGACATGGCATGTTTCTCTATCGGAAACGGGGACCATGTGTCAGCAACAAGCTCGTCAGTCCGGAAGTCACTGTGACCTTCCCTGCACATCATCCTTTGCTGTATCTTCTCATATTGCTGCACGAAGTGCTTGATCGAATTCCGGGGATTCACATAGCGTTTCAACACAGAGTTGAACCCTTCACTCCTCTGAGTTGACTGCATGAAAGGAAAGAAACGCGTAATGAAGTAGCATGGAACCCATGTGTGGGCATATTTCTTGAGCCAAGCAAATGTTTCATGACCAGCCAACTCCCATTTCTGAACCATTTCAGCCCATCTAGCTTCAAACTCTTCAACAGACATGCTCTCATCCACAACTTCATTGAAATCCTCAGCTAGTCCAGGATGTCGCCCTAGGTATGGTCCCAGCTTTTCATTGGCTTTCTTCATAATATGCCACCGCAGTTGCGGTGCCAAGTGTCAGTGAAAATTGCTTTGATTGCATTTGCCATAGCCCTGACTTGGTCAGTTATGATGTTGTCCGGTTGCCTGCCATCCATAGCCTCAAGAATGCAGACATAAGCCACTTGAAAGAATCCTCTTTTTCATCTCTTAGGAAGCCACAACCCAGCATAAATGTATGCCCATGCCTATTTATCCCAACAAAAGGAGCAAAAGCATGTTGAAGGTATTCGTCATGAAAGTTGTATCAAAAGACACACAATCATGATAAGCATCTGCATAAGCTTTCCTAGCAATGCTGTCCACCCAAAAAATGTTCTCAACTCTGTTCTCTTCATCCTTGGAAATTTTGTAGAAGAATCCAGGATCATTCTCCTGCAACTCCATGAAATAACAGATTGTCTCATCTATATCATACTCCTCGTTCTCAGATCGGAACCTTGTTCGCAAGTTTGTGATATCCTTAGGACCATATGGTACAAAAGCTTCTTTACCATAGAACCCAGACATCAGTGCATCATGCGACCTGCAATCAGAAAACAGTCAAAGAAACTAGTTAGTTTTTACTTACCATAAGTTTTCTGGATAGCAAAGAGATTAAGCAAAGTTGCAAGCAGAAGCCAACAACTACAATATAGGGCACAAGTTGCAGGGGGCACAAACCTGTTTCAATGTTGCAGTCATGTAGGCATCTCAGAAATTCCCTTTCATCCTGGGGGATGCCCCTGTGTGATCTCAAGTATTTAGACAAAGAGGGCTTATCAACCATGTTATGGTTGTGTTCAGCAATGAAGTAAGTAACTTCCCATTTGTTGTTGATCAGCTTCACAACCATCTTAGCAGGGCACTTTGTTTGCCTGATCGATTCCCTCTTCCGTTTCTTCGTCAAGTTGCTACCAGAAGCTTTCTTACTAGGACCAGCGTCACCACTAGCATCATCATCACTGTCAAGCTGAACAGGACTTACTCTGTTCACAACACTTACCTTTTCCTTCTGAATTTCTTCTTCAGTTTTGGGGGCCCTGTGTTTGTTGCAAACAAACTGTTGCTTCTCTAATACCCTTGTGTGAGCTGCCCTCTTTGATGTGTTCGATTTTATAGAGAACCCTAGCCTCAGGCATATGCATTATAGTGTGCTCTGGCACCCGCTATTGTATCAAACCTCATCCCCAAAAATGGCACTGATGGACTGGATGCAACTTCTTCATTGACCCCAACTCTGTCACCGTCGTCCTCGCCCAAAGCAGGGTTACTAGCAGATGTTGTTGGGACAGTAGTAGTGGCAGGCATGCTGGGGTTAGACGGGTGTGGAGGCGCAGCATTGTGTTGCGGCCCCCTCCCGCTACCTTCGTCACCAAAACCGGCATTCCCTGCGCCTATGGGGTCTGGCGACTCACCTACTCTCTCCAGCACAGGGAGTTGTGTGCAGAATTGTGGTTCAGTATCATAATAAACTGAGTCAGCTGGCTCGTTCAGATCTAGATCAACCATCTGTACAAACAAAAGTAACAACCAAGTTAATATAAAGCAGCTGACTAATGAGAAGTAAAATGATGGCTGCATCTTTTTTTAGTTCAAGTTGCTTTCTCCATTTTTTATGTGCTTTTTTGTACACAAATAATGATGGTTGCTCTCATCCTATGTGCAGGCTTCGACAAGCAGGGATAATGTTGCCGAAAGTTGCAGACAAATCAACAGGGGGAGCAGCAACAATGGTGCTGAAGTTGCAGACAAATCAACAGGGGAAAGGGAACACCAAGTTGCTGGAAAGGAAACACCCAGATCTGGGAACTGGGCTTAACGAACCTTGTTTTCGGTGGTGATGAAGGGGGAGCAGCAACAATGGTGCTGAAGTTGTGTGCCAAGATCTAGTTCAGAAGAGAGCAGCAACAACGTCCTCTGCGTTGCAGATCCATGGTGGATTGGAGAGGAGGGGCAGGGGAGAACGAAGGTGGGGGGAAAGGGTGAGTTGCTGCCGGCGGCTGGTTGGGGGGAGATGAGGGACAAGCGAGCGTAGGGTTTGCTGGGGGCGTGCGCGATGGGTTAGGTGGGCATCGGGATCGTACGATATCTAGTCGAACCGTTTTTTTTTTGTCGTCACGTGCTCGTTCGGGTCGGGAGTCGCTTTCCTTTTCTGGGCGAGTGCTCCGGGCGACTAACCAGCCAGCGTTTGCTCGCTAGACGTCCCCTTTTTAATATAAGATCTTTTAGGTGCTACACATGTTGTCTACATCTACACTAAAATGAGTGAACATGCACACAAAAATGTGTCTACATACATTTGTGTGCATGTGCATATGGACAAAAGCTAAAATATTTTATATTAAAAAACGGAGTGAGTACCAAAAAGGAATAGGTGCCTGAACAGTTTTTGGTTGCAAACATGTTTAGACGGAAATCACCCAATTTGGTGATGAAAGCATGCCTTGCACCTCGTTTGGATGTCGGTATTCCAGCAAAGAATTGAGACTTGAGGTCAGATTTCCTCAATTATGTTGTTTGGTTGTGTTTGGAATTGAAAGCTCGAATTGGCAACCAAATACTACGGTATTGAATTGTAAATATTATCGCCCTTCTCTATTCAGAGCATCACCTCATTTTTTTTTGCGGGAAAAGAGCATCGCCTCATTTGATGGACAGAAAGTTCAAATGGAGCCCGACCTCCATGTAGCCCTTTTTTTTCAAAATTCAAAATCGGCATTTTTTTTTAGTTTTAAAAGATCGTGAAAAAATTGCCAGTTGTAGATAGTGTCGAGATTTACAAGCGTGCCAAATTTCAACTCAAAATTGCCACATGTAGATAGTGTCGAGATTTACAAGCGTGCCAAATTTCAACTCAAAATTCGTTGTATTCTGGGCTACACAAAAAAAAATCGGGCCAAATTTCAATTTTTTGAAACTATGTACTATTCACTACCCAGATCCACCCATTTTTTATTTTTTTCCTAGCCCACAATATAACGAATTTCGATTTGAAATTTTGCACCAATATCTACATCTGGGATTTTTTTTCCCGATTTTTTGAAACGAAAAAATGCAAAGTTCGAATTTTTCAAAAAACGAGCTACATGGAGCCCGGGCTCCAAAACACCTCATCTTTCTCATCCTCATGTTGGGCACGTGTGGAGTGTGGAGAAAGAAGAGGAGGAAAAGATGGGTCAATCCAATTCAACCACATGTACATCGAAACATAAATCTGGAATTGCTATCCAATCTGATTCCATTTACCAATACTTTACACAACCAACAACGTAGTTGGTATTACAGTCAATTTCAACACAATGGTTGTTTTGATATTGAGCCCGTTTCAATTCCAAAACCTCTAATATCGACATCCAAACAAAGTCTTGGTGAAATTTGAAACCTACTTATATGTTTCTTGCTTAAATTTTACATGAAGCATTTTAGTTTCTCTCTGGAAAAACATCACATGTTCTAAACGTGGTCTTTTTTTTAAGGGTCTAAACGTGGTCTTACGCCGGCAGAAATTTCTATGTTAACCAATGGCACCTCTGATTTCAGATCAAAATAGTTTAATCTATTTTTAGAGTTTGCACATTCTAAATAGCCCTTGGACTGACAATAGGTGTTCTATGCTATTACAAAATTTCACATGTAGTTTTATTCAAATAGTCTTCTTTGGTACACTCCCCCAAACATATTATGGTGAAAATTAAATAGTACCCTTTTACAATTGAGGGCATGATGGTTTTAGGTAAACAAAATTTATCCTTATTAAAACTCGTGTTGTATGTATGACCCATTTGGTGACTATGTTCACTTTGTATGGCTCTATCATACATCTTTATTTGACCTATGACAACTTCCTACTTCGATCATTTGAGAGACAAGACGGGCATCAGTGGAGGCCACGACCGGTGGATTGAACGAGACGTGTCACTTGATGAGATGCCAAGGTCATGATCACCATCCACAATAGCACATCGCCAGCAGAGCCACCATGGTGCCAACAACTAGGAGCATGGCGCATCAATATAAACAACGACATAAAGAAGGGCGGAGAATCATTTGGTTGTCGCTCTTCTGGATTAGTGGATTTAGTTATGCCTTCGTGTTTGCAGATGATCATCGTGTTTTGGTGCTTCTTCTCCGATTGGAGAGTTTGGCCAGCTTCCGCTTAGTCGCAGAGCTATTGAGATTACATCTCCCCCGATTTTTCTGGCTAGATTTAGGGTGGTCCAACCTTTCTGTGTGCCCTTCTTCGAGGCGATGATATGTTTTTCCGATCACTACCGTCAGCGTATTTTGGATCACACCGACAATTTCCTTGATCCTTCGTCAACAATGTTTTTATGACTCTGACCGGTTCAAATCGAGGTCTAGGGGCAGCCTCGAGCTTCGCTCATGGCACGCCACCGGCGAGTGCAAGAGGAGGATGGTCTCGATTTCCATTGAGGATTTGTTTGTATTGTTCTTTTTCTTTAGCTTGATAATGGTTGATTGATCTTATTATATGGCATTGGCCTATTTCGTAAAACAATCTTAAGGTGGTGGCCGCCAAGGAGCAGGCAATCATCAGGATGTGAATGAACGGGCAAAACAATAAGGTTTCATGCCTGCGACATTATGAAGGGCTAAAATACAAAGTTCCGTGGCTTTTGTCAAATAAATCCCCATGAAAATTCCACATAAACAATGCTAGTTACAACTCAGCATGCCATTTTTACACGTGTATTCTAGTTTGGACCCGTGGTTTACCACTTAATCTAGTTTGTATACATGGATCCCTAAAAAAAAAAGTTTGTATACATGGATCCCTCAAAAAAAAAAGTTTGTATACATGGATGAACAGTTTGCAAGTTGATAGATAAAAGAGTACTACATCATTTCCACGTTAATGTACCATCGGTGTTATTTACTGCTCCATCCGTCTCTAAATAAGTGTACTTCTAGTTTTGTTCTAAGTCGAAATTTTTAAAATTTGACCAGCTTCATAGAAAAACATAATAATATTTAGAACATAAAATTAATATTACTAGACGTATATTGAAACGTAGTTTCATAATATACTAATTTAATGTCCTAAAAATTGCTAGATTTTTTTACACAGTTGGTCAAACTTTTAAAAAATATGACTTAGGAAAAAAATAGAAGTACACTTATTTATACACGGAGGGAGTATATGGTATATGTAACTCATATATACTAGCTCTATGGCGTCAAAACTCTAATATGAAGAAAGAAACTTCATGGGCACGCTATTGAACCATTGGTGCGAGTAAAATAATTTTAGAGGTAATCAGTGTTCGAGAAACTATCATTTGAACCGCTATCATCGGTAGTAGTGTGCCACAAAAGTGTTTGTACGGAGATTTTTCTCTACTTCTTTGGTGAGGGCGTGAAGAAAATAATGCTTTGATTATACATTTGTCAACCCTCGAGAATATAGTACTAGATGCCTCTCATTTGATCAGCTCTCTCGATTTTATCTTCTCTTCGATTTAAATCTTAAATGTAGCACACATGCTTGATGACATAAACTTTCATCAGTACCTGATGGTAGTGTTATTTGGTTCTCTATTTTTAGATCCAAAAGGGTGGTTCATTGCACCACATGCATCGAAAGGAACATGTGTGATCATTGCAATTTCCTTCCAAAGTCCGATGGACAGCTCTGATTTTGCCTGATCTGTTCATTGGGGTCAAGTGTCAAGTCTGCCCAGTGCCCAGCTCTATACTCATAATGATCGAACTTTTCCTCACAAAGTATGACTGCTGTTTACGGCTTATGATTGATTTCAGTGTTTCAGTTTTTTAGATCAGAGGCACTAGGTACTCAGCTTTAAATTAATAAAGCAGCTTATGATTGATTTCAGTGTTTTGGTAGTTGATGCACGGCATTATTTATCGTTTTAAGAAAAATGAACGAACTTTTAGGTGTCCTCGGACTTATCTTAATTAACTGTACAAATCTTATACCCGGCTGATCGAGCCCCAGACATATGTCCATTTTCTAGTGCTGGACAGGAGATGAGCGTTCTTCACTGCGTGGTAGTCGTGTTCTTGCCCTTCCTATGTTCTCCTTTTCTTTTCACAACACTATACCTCTTTTTTGTTTTGAATAGTCACTAAGGGGTATTAACTTCCCGCCTGCATATTTTTCAATCGAGCCTACAACATAGGTTCAACTGAACCAGAGCATACATAAATTACAAGAGAAGAGAGATAACCAGAAAAACAACCACGCATACCCTACACACGATCGCACACACAAAAACACCATCCTACAAGTAAAACCACCGCAAGGACCAAAGAGACAAAACCAAGCACATTGCGTGAGAAGCCCCAACATAGCAGACGCTCGTTTAAAAAAACAATATAGCAGACGAAGAGCTCCTATCAACCGAGACCAACGATACAAAACCATGAATCGGGCCTATTTGGATTCAAGAATTTTCATAAAAATGTTGGAGAATTCCAATCCATAGGATTTTTTCCCTAAGAAAACCCTTTGGATTAAAGGAATGAGACCTCCAAAGTTGCTATGGATTGCATTTCTACATCCCAATTCTTGAATTTCAACACTCAATCTAACCTCTTTTTTACACTCATTCACGTAGGATCGAAACACTTTTTCTGTGTTTTTACATGGATCGCACACCAAACACAAGTGACACAACGCATGACAGACTGAATCGAGTGGAGGGCAAAACCAAGCTTGCAGAATTCCTTCGTTTGTCATCCTTCGGTATGAAGGTACAAACTGTCCAACCATGCCCTCCTTAACTTTGAGCGATAAAATCAACCTACACATTTCGAATCTCATCAAACCGAGCAGCTCAATTATGAAGGCTGGCTACCACATGTCATATGTGATGAGCAACCTAAGCAAAACAAAAGAACAATCATGGAGGCTGACTCATAACCCAATGCAAAGGAACACTACGAACATGGCAAGCAAATGCAGGAGCGGCGACAAACGACATGGGACATGGGAGTCGGGACACTAGCTGTCCACTGATTCAACCGAACTGACAACCCCGAATCCGCAAATCGTACTCCCCGTCTCTCCCTGTCACTGAAAATCAAGCGACACCTAAAAATCTAGATCAGGTCATGAACTCCCCAATTATCTCCGCCGAAATAAACTAGAGTGCCCATGAAAAAGAAGGGAAGGCGCTCGATCGTGGACACATGCATGCTCGATCGGTGCTGGCCTGTCTGGATGGATCGTCGGTCGACGGTGGCGCATGCACGGCATCTTCCTCCGCGCTGTCAACTGCCAGCCCGTGAGCTAGGCAACAAGCCCCGGGAGCTCACGAGCGGGATACAACCAAAACGCACGCGCGCCCCACCCATTATCTCTTCTCTAAAGTCTAAACCAGAGTGCCTACTGCAGCCGCAACTACACAGTCTCAGAGTTCACCTCGTCGCTCCAGCCAATGCACCGCTCTCCCTAGATCTTTATCTCGCCAGAAACGCCCTAGGACACGGCGCGCAGTATAAGTTGCAGGTCGCTGCCGTCTCGATCTCGACAGAAGGGAGACGAGAGAGAGAGAGAGGGTTTTAACCTGCTGGTAGAGCATATGGCACACGGCAGAGGCAGTCCCGGGCGGCTGCATTCGAGTCTACTCGCGGTGGTTGGCGGGCTCCTCGTCTGCGCCGCCTTCGCGCCGCGCTCCTCCGCGCTCAACATCGGCCTCCAGGCCGCCGACGGCGACGGCGTGGTAAGCAACTAAATACACGAGCTACGCAGCTCGCGCCTACGTTCATCTGCTCTTATCGATTGCTTAGCAACTTACTCGGCTGACTGAGCTGAGCTTCGTCGACGCAGAGCAAGCAGCAGGCGTGCAGCCGTACGTGCGAGTCCGACCACTGCACGAGTACGCCTACTACTTCCCTGTACATGTAGTATTAATTAACCTTCGTTACCTGTGGCTGACACCGAACTTGAATTCTTGGTACGCAGCGGCGCCGTTCCTGCGGTACGGCAAGTACTGCGGCGTCCTCTACAGCGGCTGCCCCGGCGAGCGTCCCTGCGACCCGCTGGACGCCTGCTGCATGCGCCATGACTACTGCGTCCAGGCGAAGAACGACTACCTGAGCACGCAGTGCAACGAGAGCCTGCTGGAGTGCCTGGCGGAGCTGCGGGAGGGCGGCGGCACCTTCGAGGGCAACAAGTGCATGATCGACGAGGTCATCGACGTCATCACCGTCGTCATCGAGGCCGCCGTCGTCGCCGGCAGGGTCCTCCACAAGCCCTAGCCCTGCCTAGATAGCCAGGGGACAAGCAACTACTACTTGCTTGCGCGGTTAGTGGGTGGTACATGCTTTGCTTGCTTGCTTGGTGACTCACGTACGAGCGGTCACATGCAATGTGAGAGTGACGCTTAGCTAAGATCGACGACCGTGCAGAAACTAGCTTGCGACAAGTACATGGAGGTGGTCACGCTACTCTGCTTGGTTTGGGACTGTGCAGCTCGTACGAACATGTCATAATCGATCCCGTTGCTTCCCTTTGCTTTTGTTGAGATGATTGGGCTGCCTATACATACTGTTGTTCTTGTTGTATAAGCTTGAAGAAATCTTACGGTCTAAGGCTACGTGGATTTCGATGTTATTCCCGAGGCACTTGGATTATATGCCATGTTGATATGATGGCGATGCTTTTTATTGTACGGATGTCTGATCGATCTGAATAGCGTGATTAATTTTGTACATGTTGCTCACGGGATGACAGATAGTCAGATACGGTGTCGGCACAACAAAACAAAGGGTGTCCGATAAAGATTCAGAAGGAGACTGGATACACGTCAGGCTTGAACAAACGGTAAACTGAGATCTTGATCTAGATGACAAATTCACAATACAGCTAGTGAAGTAGCCCCAGTGAAGTATAACAACCTTTCTTTGGTGCACAGTGGATAGAAATTCTTTGGTGCACAGTGGATAGAAATCTCATGACAACACGGTAGCAAGTATTTACAAAGTTCACATGTGGAAGACCTACAAGAAAGATAACCAGCGTTGTCCCGCAGCGTTCCCAAACTCTATTGCGACGAGGATCTAAGCAATTGGCACCATCAACGGGAACTGTTTGCTGAAGATCTCTCACTTTATTAGTAACTGTCTGAACTAAGACACATAAAGCGGTTCAGGTGCAGTTGTCCTCTGTATCCTGATGAACAAACATAAAAAAACATGTAAGAAACGTGAATAAAATCAACAAGCCTCTGTAATACATAAATCACAGAGTACATCCATGATGATGAATATGGTGTGGCATATGCCAGTCGCACGCATTAACGCATACTCCCAATTCTAAGATGAGATCACTATTTTGCTGGACGCCCACAGAATAACGTAAGTATTAGTACTACCTTAACTAAGCAAATAACCATATTATTTAACTAACATGAACATGTTGCCTTATCGTAGATTCTTAGGCAGATGAACCGGACAGCGTCCCCAATAGACAAATGCCATGTTTCATTTTCTCCATGGGTAACAAAATGCGTCTTCAGTTAGTACAAAACTGTCACGCGCCGATAGATAACTATGCAGTCTAAAATCAGCAGCTTGGTTTGAGGAATAAATTCTAAAAAATATAAACTGTAATTGAACCATTGTGGTGCCACCCTGAACTAACCAGTTATCCTTGGACCATTTACATCCTTCCATATCAACCACATGTAAGCTCAGTGCATGCCTTGACACAGGAGAAAGGTTCTCAAAGCTGTAAAAGAAAGCTAAAGCAAGTTAGTAAGAAAATAAGAAAGAAAACTGCAACGAGGAAACAGCAGCGGCATAGAAAGGAAATTCACCTCTGATGCACAAGATCGCCGTGAATAACAACAAAGTCACCTGATTTTACTTCCAGTGGTACAAACTCTTTCTGATCATAAATCGGGGAGGGACGGTCAAAATGAGTACCATTTTCATCTCTGATCATTTGCCTTTTCAGACCATCTGATGCCGAACGACAAAAAGTTAGACAGTCTGGTAGCAACATAACTGTTTGCATTAGATAATTTGGCAAAATAATATTACTTTTATGTGATCCAGGAATTGCCCATAGGCAACCATTGGTTACCGTTGCATCTTCAAGTGCAAGCCACAATCCTGTGCAGGATAGAGGCTCTGTATAAAGGAACGTATTATCCTGGTGTGGCACCACCTCGCCACCAATGCCCGGTTGCTGAAATGAAAGAAAAATAACTCAAAATGAAGAATAAAACAACCATATCATACAAACAACAATCTAGAGCCTTCAAAAGGTTACCTTAAAGATGTACATAGATTGCATAACTGCAGGTCTCTTGTACCCTAAAGAAGAGAACAGGCTAGAAATATTCTCCGAGAAAGCAAACTTTTTGAACACAGGGTCATGTTCATGTAATGCTGCATAAAATACATCATGGTGAAGTTTATATACCTCAATAGAGAAGAAATTATGTCATCATCAAAATATGCAAGCGTATGTATAAACATGAGAAGCCCCCACATCATGGAGAACTTTAACTCATATGAACTATTACCTCTGTCCCCAAATATAAGACGTTTTGGAAGGTTATTTTAGCACACCAAAACATCTTATATTTTGGGACAGAGGTGATAGAAAATAACAACTGAACAAATAAATTAGCTCTAGATTGGGGGGGGGGGAAAAACTAGACCACGTGCACTTTTGGCTGAACTCCAGATTAATAGAACTAAAAACAGACCCAAATGCAAGTCTGAACTTCAAACATCATTTCTCCAAATAGAACAATTTCATTAACTGAAATGCAACAAGATGGTGTTTTAAACTATCAACACCAGCACCTCTAAATCAGATGCAATTTGTTTTCCAAAATATACTGAATTTTATCGCTTTTTAGTGAGAAGAGGATGTCCTTGTTGTTTAGCATACAAAATCATCTTAGCACACAAATTAGACTATGTAGAACATGGGACAACAAGTTTTGGGGCCATGAAGCGGAATCAATCAAATCAAATTACAAGAACCAATCGATCATATAGTTTGGAAGACAAAATGTAAAATAATTTCTCTCTCAATTTAATTGTACCATGGGCAAACTAACCATGTCCAACTTTATTAATTGAAAGTTCCTTTGGCTGTCTCAAGCATCCATCGTCTCCAAATGCCTTCTCTGTGGTCACAGAAACATCAAAGTAACAAAATCACCGTTAAGAACTAAGATGCAAAGCAAGAACAAAACGAGCAGCACAGTTCACTAATAACTAATATCCCCTTGTTTCGAATAAATTACCTATCGGTTCCTAGTTCAAGAAGCATACCTGATAAATGCTACCGACAGGTGATTCCTACTCCCTCTGTCCCACAATATAAGATGTTTTGGCAAGCTAAAACAACTTGCCAAAACGTCGTAAATTGTGGGACGGAGGGATTAATTGACAAGAGTAACTCATTCTCACAGGTCCTGGATGACAGAAATCACATACCCTCAAAGAAAAAAGATATATTCTCCGCGCTCTTAAAGAAGTAGTCATCCTTCAACTGGCGCTGCATAGGGAAACAATATTATTCGGGAAATGCAAGTTCAAATCGTGCTGCGTGCCAGACTCAAAAAATCAAATCTAGCAAATGAAAACTGAAGCTACTCCTCTGAAGAACTGTACTACACAGTATGACACAGGCCTACATAGTTGGTACTAATTCGGCACAAGGAACAATGAGAAGTTTCCCTCTGAACAAATAAGGCAAGGTCGAGACGATTCGCCTCTCATCATAACATACATGATCCTTGGTGGAGAAGACGCTGGAGTTACCGCCGTCGTAACCCTCGACGAGCTCGGCCATGCGGTCCCGCATCGCCTGCACCTCCTCCGCGCTCGAGAACGACTCCAGCACCAGGTACCCTGGAACCAATCAAGAGGGCATACGCGATTACGATTAGGGCTCCCGCTACAGATTTCAGAATTGGGGGATTCGCCTCCGGTTGCTGGGAGACAGAGAGGTTGAGGGAACGAGGAGGGACGGCGGCGCGCTTACCGTTGGCATCGAAGAAGCTGAGCTGCTCGGCGGTGAGGCTACCGGCCGGCGGCATGGCTGCGGCGGAGGAGGTTTGAGCGGAACTGGGTATGGATGGATCTCTGGATTGAACAGTGGAGCAGATGGCACGGAACTGCTTGCAATCACGTTTTCGTTTTGTCTGTAGCAGTCTCCTGGTTCGTGAGGCCACCGGGGCAGATCCTATATGCCGCTCGTTAGCGCCGCTGTACCGTCGCGCCGCCTGAAGTAGCTCTCTACCGGGCCGGCCCATTTAGTTCGGACGCTCCTTTCACGGTCGCCAGACGCTCCTTCCTGTTTTGTTTTTCGACATGAGCTCCTTTTTTTCCTGCTTCCGTTTTCTGTTCCTCCTAGCGCCAAATCCTAGTGAGCAGATTTAGTTTTCTGTTTTTTGCTTTTCTATTTTCGTTTTCTTTTCATTTTCTATTTTCTAAAATTGTTCAGATTTTGAACAACTTCAGAATTTAAATTCATAATTTTTCTATTTCTTTTCTTTCTTACCATTTTCAAAATCTGAACATTTTCAAAAATGTATTTTTTTTAAATCTGAGCCATTTTTAAAATGAAACATTTTTAAAATTGGAAAATTTTCAAATTTAAAACCTTTTTAAATTTGGAATCTTTTTCAAATATGGAACCATTTTGAAAATTGGAACAATTTTCAAATTTGGAACCATTTTTCAATTTTGGAACCATTTTAAAAAAAAATACATTCCTTTTACTTACCATTTTCAAAAACCGAACGTTTTCAAAAATAAGCAATGTTCAAAAATCTGAAACCATTTTCACAATTCGACCATAGAATCATTTTCAAATTTGGAACCATTTTCAATTCTGAAACATTTTTTAAATTGGAAACATTTTCAATCTTGGAACCATTTTCAAAATTTTGAAACCATTTTAAAAAATGGAACATTTTTAAAATTGAAACCATTTTTAATTTTGGAACCATTTTTAAAACTAAACATTTTCACAATTGGAACATTTTCAAATTTACAACGATTTATATTTTGGAAGCATTTTCAAATTTGGAACCATTTGAAAATTGGAGCCATTTTAAATTTTGGAACCATTTTCAAAAAATGGTTCCGAACCGAAAAAATGGTTGCGATTTTTTGAAAATGGTTCCGAAACGAAAAAATGGTTCCTTTTTTAGAATATGGTTCCAAACCGAAAAATGGTTCCGATTTTTGAAATGGTTCCATTTTGAAAATGGTTCCGAATTAAAAAATGGTTCCTTTTTTAAATGGTTCCGAACCGAAAAAATGGTTCCGATTTTTGAAAATGGTTCCGAATGAAAAAAAAATGGTTCCGATTTTTCGAAAATGGTTCCTTTTTGAAAATGGTTCCGAACCGAAAAAATGGTTCCGAACAGAAAAATGGTTTTGAATGAAAAAAAATGTTTCTGATTTTTCAAAAATGGTTCCTTTTTTGAAAATTGTTCCAAACCGAAAAAATTGTTTCCGATCTTTTGAAAATGGTTCCGAACCGAAAAAATGGTTCTTTTTTGAAAATGGTTCCGAACCGAAAAAATGGTTCCTTTTTGAAAATGGTTCCGAACCGAAAAATGGTTACGAACGGAAAAAATGGTTCCGATTTTTCAAAAATAGTTCCTGATACGTCCATTTTGCATCACTATTTTCTATCATAATTTACTGCTATTCATCGATATATTTCATATTTAGAGATGATACTTATGTTATTTTACCTATTTTGCATGTTTCATGATTATTGGAGAATAAATCACCGGAGTCAGGATTCTGCTGGAAAAAGCACCGTCAAGACACCATATTTCTGAAGATCAACAATTGACGGAAAATATCCAGAAGTCCCTATTTTCACAGATGCCGGAGGCAGCCAAAAGGGGGGGCCAAGGTGGGCCACCATGGGCTCTCACCATGTGGTGGCGCGAACCCCTTGGCTGGCACGCCGCCATGTGGTGAGGAGGCCCTGGCCCACCTCTGCCGGTGCCCCTACGCGTACTTCATCCCCCAGAAACCCTAAGACACGGGGGATCATCGAGGAAATATTCCGCCGCCTCCACGAGGCGGAAAATACCAGAGAGAGAAAAGCTCTCCGGCAGGGGAGAAAACTGCCGGGGAAATTCCTTCCCGGAGGGGGGAAATCATCGCTATCGTCACCGTCATCGAGCTGGACTTCATTGGGATCATCATCATCATCATCATCATCTCCACCGCTGACACCATCATCTCCACCGCTCCACTCCGTTCCGCTGTAACATCTAGGGTTGAATCTTGTGAAACTTTCCCGGTGTTGATTACTCCTTGTGGTTGATGCTATTAAGTGAAACCGTTGAATTAAGGTTTATGTCCAGATTGTTATTCATCATTATATCACCTCTGATCATGATCTATATGATGTCTTGTGAGTAGTTCGTTTAGTTCTTGAGGACATGGGAGAAGTCTAGATGTTAGTAGTGAACTATGTTGAGTAATATTTAATGGTTTGATATTTAAGTTGTGGTGTTTTTCTTCTAGTGGTGTCATGTGAACGTCGACTACATGATACTTCACCTTTATGGGCCTAAGGGAATGCATTGTGTATTCGTTTGCCAATTGTGGGGTTGCCGGAGTGACAGCAACCTGAACCCCCGTTGGTATATCGATGCATGAGGGATAGCAGGATCTCAGAGTTTAAGGCTGTGGTTAAATTTATCTTAATTACTCTCTTATATTTGCGGATGCTTATGAGGGGTATAATCACAAGTATGTATTAGTCCTAGGAAGGGCGGTGCATTAGCATAGGTTCACCCACACAACACTTATCAAAACAATGAAGATTAATCAGCTATATGAAGCGAAAACACTTGACTAAATTCCCGTTTGTCCTCAAGAACGTTTGGTCATCATAACTAAACCTACCGGCTTGTCCTTTGCTGTAGAAAGGATTGGGCCACTCGCTGCAATTATTATTACTGCATTTTATTTAATTGTATTTTATTTATCTGCAATATCAAAAACTCCTAAAAACTTGTCTGTGAGCATTTACAGTGAATCCTTGATCGAAACCGCTTGTCAACACCTTCTGCTCCTCGTTGGGTTCGACACTCTTATTTATCGAAAGTACTACGATACACCCCCTATACTTGTGGGTCATCAGTTCCTTTTTAAAATTGTTCCGAATATGAAAATAGTCCCGAATCGAAAAAATGGTTCCGAAACGAAAAAATGGTTCCTTTTTTAGAATATGGTTCCAAACGGAAAATGGTTCCGATTTTTGAAATGGTTCCATTTTAAAAATGGTTCCAAATAAAAAATGGTTCCTTTTTGAAATGGTCCCGAACCGAAAAATGGTTCCGAATGAAAAAAATGGTTCCGATTTTTCAAAAATGGTTCCTTTTTTGAAAATGGTTCCAAACCGAAAAAATGGTTCCGATCTTTTGAAAATGGTTCGAACCGAAAAAATGGTTCCTTTTTTGAAAATGGTTCCGAACCGAAAAAAATTGTTCCTTTTTGAAAATGGTTCCGAACCGAAAAATGGTTACGAACCGAAAAATGGTTCCGAAACGAAAAAATGGTTCCTTTTTTAGAATATGGTTCCAAACCGAAAAATGGTTCGATTTTTTAAATGGTTCCATTTTGACAATGGTTCCAAATTAAAAAATGGTTCCTTTTTGAAAATGGTTCCAAACCGAAAAAATGGTTCTGAATGCAAAAAATGGTTCCGATTTTTCGAAAATGGTTCCGAACCAAAAAAATGGTTCCGATTTTTTGAAAATGGTTCAGAACCGAAAAAATGGTTCCTTTTTTTAAATGGTTCCGAACCGAAAAATGGTTCATTTTTTAAAATGTTCCGAATGGAAAAAAATGGTTCCAATTTTTTCAAAAATGGTTCCTTTTTTGAAAATGGTTCCGAACCGAAAAAAATGGTTCCGATTTTTTGAAAATGGTTCGGACCAAAAAATGGTTCTATTTTTTAAAATGGTTCCGAACCGAAAAAATGTTTCCATTTTAAAAATGGTTCCGAACCGAAAAATGGTTTCGATTTTTGAAAATGGTTCCGATTTTTCGAAAATGGTTCCTTTTTAAAAATGGTTCCGAACCGAAAAATGGTTTCGATTTTTTGAAAATGGTTCCTTTTTTTCTGATTTTAAAAAATGTTCCATTTTTTGTAAAATGGTTTTATTTTTAAAATGGTTCCAATTTTTTTAAATGGTTCGGATTGAAAATGGAACCGTTTTAAATTTTGGAACCATTTTTAAAGTTGGAATCGTTTTCATTTTTTTTAAATCGTTCCATTTTGAAAATGGTTCCAAATTTTAAAATGGTTCCAAAATAAAAATGGTTCCGATTTTGAAAATACTTCCATTTTTAAAAATAGTTCCAAAATTGAAAATGGTTCCAAAATAAAAAATGGTTCCAAATTTGAAAATTATTTCATTTTTGAAAATGTTTCTAATTTTGAAAATGGTTCCAAAATTAAAAAATGGTTCCGATTTTGAAAATGGTTTCATTTTTGAAAATGGTCCATTTTTTAAAAGATTTCAAAATTGAAAATGATTCCAAATTTAAAATTGGAACCAAACATTGCTGCAAATTAAAATTTGTTCCTATTCAAAAATTGTTAAAATTATAAAATTTCAAACGCTTCTGTGCTAAACTCACGTGAAAGTTTTTAGGAACTAAAGGAGCAGAGCGAACGAAACAGAAATACAGAATATAGGAGCTGGAGCGAAGGAAGCAGAGCAAGCGAACCATGCAGAGCGAAATCGGTAATGGGCCGGCCCAGATCGCTCTCGCTTCAGGCGGCGCAAGAACTATGCGGCGGTAACGCGCGGCGCAAAAACGCTCCCGGCACCGGGAAGACGCATGTTTGGTTAGCCGATAAGAATACGCCGCCCGGGTGGTATGGAGACCTGCCACCGCTAAACAGCCAGAGATAACATAGGTGGTCTAAACATTTTTCAAGATCATATAAAAAACATTTTCAAGATGAATGCGCAACACTTTTAAAATTCCATACGAATCGCGTATCATGTTTGCCGAATCTGCAATCTTTTACATGTTTCAGTTGCTTCACCCTGCTTTTTTTTACATTTTAACCCACACTTTATTAAGCAAGCAAACCGTCTCATTAAAAACCTTCCAGTCCCCTTAGGTACCTTGGTTAAGAAAAGAGTGCGTCAGAAATTTGCTGCTTCAGACAAACAAAGATATATCGTTCATTACATCAGGGATGATAAAACTAGGGGGATCGCAGTCCCAGAAACGAGAGGTATTTGAATCAAAGCAAGACCTAGCTAGTTGCTTCACCCCGCTTGTACAATGAACATGTCTTCTCCATGTTTATTCTCTTAGTAAATTGCACAAAACCACACTTTCCCATCAACTTATTACATTTTGCTCCGATTTTTGGACAAACTTTCACAATACCACCATTTTTTACTTAACCAGCAACAACTCAGCCAAATCAACCGTTTCTTGCAAATTGTTCTACTTTGTTAGTATATGCAAATTGTTCTACATGTGGATGCATGCGACTAAGAAGAAGCGGCGATCTAAGGCTTCCACCCTAGTCGTCTCCAATTGCCCCGTCTCTGCCCTTTTTTACCATGAATCGACGGGTCTTTGCCTTTGTTGTTTGCCGATCCAGTGGCGGGAGGGGGTGGTGACCTCAGACATGTGTTTGATGTTGTCGTAAAGTCACTAAAGTTAGAGTTTTGTCAACCACGAGCGATGGCCGAACAAGAATAAGGTATACCCCCTCCTCGTCCAACTCGTCAACGACAATCTCGCCGGTGGCGTTGAGCCGATCCATAGAGGCATGTGACACGAAGATTTTCCGGTTGTCATCAACAACGTCGCGTCATCTCCAGCATAGCGACGACAACAACGTTTTGGCGGCTCGCTCTAGCAACAGTAGTTGTCGTTATGTGGTCCAAGGACCTATGTATAATTTGATACTACTTGAAAAATATTGTTCTACATGTGGATTTGTTTTAGCATTGTTCTACACGTGGATGACACAAATGGACTTGCCAAAAAACTCGATTATTAGGCTGCCAGTCTGCTTGGAGTTGGGCTGCCGTGGCCGTATCTTCCATGGTACGCAATATTGCATTAACACGTTAATGGGCTGTGATAACCAGTCGGCGGCCCAATCACATAGCAATATCCAGCTTACGAAGTACGCAATCCGTCCGCGTGGGAAATAAGCAACCGGAGTTCCCCACGCCCAAAATCGGCAACCGCCCTCCGCAACGATCTCTCCTCCGCCGCGATCGATCCCCTTCCCCACATCATATAAACCTACCCCAATCCGGCCACCTCCCTCCACGCGAAGCTGCTGCCATGGCGGACTGGTCGGGCCTCCACGAGGACTTCCTCCTCCTGCTCGTCCCGCGCCTCCCCTCCCTCGACCTCCGCCGCTTCCGCGCCGTCTGCGCCTCCTGGCGCGCCGCCGCCGCCACCTTCGCCTCGGGCCGCGGCCGCCCGCGCCCCGACCGCCCCTGGCTCGTCCTCCCCACCGACGCGCCCGACCCGGACGCCCGCCGCTTCGTCATCTGCCGCGACCGCGAGGTCCCCGTCGTCACCCTCCCCGCGCGCCTCGGCCGCGCGCACGACCGCGGCCTCGTGCCCCTCGGCTCCTCCCGCGGCGTCATCGTGGCCGCCGACGATCGCGGCGATATGCACCTCCTCGACCTCGTCACCGGCAAGCGCATGCCCCTGCCCCCTGTCGCCACGCTCCCTCTCGTCGACCGCGTCGAGGCCGCTCTCCGCGTCCACTACATGCCCGCCGGCGTCTCCGGCATCGACGACCTGATCCACAAGGCCGTCCCGGTGCCCACCCCGGACGGCGGGGTCCTGGTGGTCGCCATCTACCGCCAGCCGGAGCACCGCAACCAGTGGGCCACGGCCCGTCCCGGCGACAGCGCCTGGAAGTCCGTCAAGCCCAGCAGCATCCCCTCCGTGGTCGACCTGGCCCTCCACCGCGGCCAGCTCTACGCCAACACCAGGTACGGCCTCGTCTACGTCTTCCCGGAGCTGCGCGGGCTGGGCTCCGCGTCGCCGGAGATCATCCCCTCCGTGACGCGGCGGCCGACCTCCTACGTGGAGCGCAGCTTCCTCGTGGAGACTCCTGGCGGCGGCGGGCTGATGCAGGTGGAGCTGCTCCGCCCCGTGGCGGCGGCCGGGGGCGAGGGGTTCGTGGTGCGGATGCTGGACGAGTGCGGCGAGACGTGGGAGGAGGAGGAGGACATCGGCGACGTCGCGGTGCTCGTCGACGCGTCCGGCGCGGTGGCCGCGTCCACCAGGGAGTGCCCCGGGCTGAGGCCCAGCACCGTTTACTACGCCGTGGACCTGGACGGCGAGACGCGGGTGTGGGCGTACAGCCTCGCCGGCAAGCACAAGAAGATCGAGGTCGTCGAGTCCCTCCCCAGGGCAGAGGGACACAAGTCGCCGTGCTTCTGGTACACTCCGGTCTATTCACAGTGACAAATGAGTTCGATCCTGGTCAGTTCGCCACGGTGCTGGGCAAATCTTGCTAGATTGCTAGGCGTCGCGTCGGTCGTTTGAGTATATTTGTTGGTCTGGTTGTGAATTCGTGATGCAATGTGGGTCTACGAGTTGTTCTTTTGTTGCAATGGGGCAACTGGTGAAACTCTGAATGTTCATCAGCAGTGTGTAGTGCAGGGAACTAGGTGTCTCTGCTGATTGTCGTTGTCCCTGCTACAACTATGTACATGCTGGAAATTAAACTTGATCAAAACTTAGCTATGTGTGTCTCATCGCCAATTTCAGAAAGCTTAATTTTTCTTTCTAATCCGTTGCCTGATATTGTGACTACGTACTGAATCTTCCCTGATCGTCACTGCGATATGTGCATATTCTCTGCTGGGTGAATATTCCTTCGATATCATGAAGGTTTGGTTGCCCGAATATTCAGTGCTGGACGGCTGAATATTCCCTACAAGT
This sequence comes from Poa pratensis, assembly GCA_947311845.1. Taxonomy (NCBI): domain Eukaryota; kingdom Viridiplantae; phylum Streptophyta; class Magnoliopsida; order Poales; family Poaceae; genus Poa; species Poa pratensis. The sequence goes on from CAMZMU010000041.1 coordinate 143,346,767, forward strand.
GCATTTGGCACTATGGTAATTTACCGATAACATGTCTGATTGAGCCACTTTTATGCAACTGGTTGGTTTTTTTTCCGACAAGAATACGGGCGCTTTATTGATTAAATCACATTAATACAGAGAGTTCCCCGGATGCAATCCGGAACAGAATGAAAAACAGAACTAAAGTTACATCCTCGCACGACTTTGCTAAGATATGCGCCCCCATTCAGAACACACTTCACATGCCGGAAAGAAACCGCAGTGAAGCCTCTCGCCATTTGTTTGATGCCAGAAACCACCAAACCCACAAACGATCTGTCATCACTCGACGAATTAAGACGCTGAACCAGCGAAAGACAGTAAACACGGTATTGACTTTTTCAGTCAACTTGTATACTAATTTTAGCATCGCTTGGCTTAACCTTCAAAGGTTATGAAAGTGTATGTAGCCCATGTGTCGTTTTGGCAATATGTTAGTTTCTCTAGACTAATAGTTTCACCAAAATATATATGAAGTAATGTTTCACATGTAATGTATGAAGAACATCTCTTGGATTTGAATATTAATGCTAGGAAGATAACAATATGCATTGAGATTTGGTAAAACATGACAATTTCTATGGACCAACGGTTTTGTCAAGGTGTATATGAATATATGTTCATACAGAAAAATAACATATAGCTTATGGGTTTCATAAAACGACATTGACTTTTTCAGTCAGCTTGTATACTAATTTTAGCATCACTTGGTTTAACCTTCCAAAGGTTATGAAAGTGTATGTAGTCCATGTGTGGTTTTGATAATTTATGGTAGTTTCTCTCAACTAATAGTGTCACCAAAATATATATGAAGTATGTAATGTATGAAGAACATCAGATGAATTTGAATATTAATGCTAGCAAGATAATGATAATATTTACTACTCCCTCCGTTCCTTAATGTAAGGCGTATAGTTTTTTGAGGAAAATACCAAAATATAGGGTGTGTTTGATTTATGGACAATTTTACGCATCCAAAAATGATTTTCAATCTATAACGGAGAGATTTAAAGGATTGTTTTCAATTTGTGACTGTTAGGGACTCCTCTCTCCCAATTTTTTCGAGGGGAAAATCAGTCCACCGTATGCAAAATTCCCACGTCTTAATATTCGTGCAAAAAAAACTATATGCCTTACATTCAGGAATGGAGGGAGTATTAAATTATAATGTGATTATGATTTACCTTGTGTAGAGTTTGAATTGCTTGTTTGTTGTTGTAACTAAAAATATTTTTAATCATAATTTGTTGGGGGGACATAGTTTAATTATGCACTAGTTCAATCCCCGGTGCCACTAGGCCTAGGAATGCAGAAAACAACTGGTACGAAAAACGACATAACTTTTATATGAACTCCGATTTCAATGAATTTGGGCGATGAAAACTAACAACAAACTTGGATCCTCAGATACAGAACCACGCAAAAATAACTCAAAGAGAAGGACAAAAAATGCAAAGTTTGAACTCTCTACAGACGAAGAGCCGGACAAAACCTCCAAAAAATGCGATAATGTTTTCATAAGAAAACGGTTTTTGCTTAACGTCCATTTGATGAATTAGAAAACACATGTGAGGCAGCCAATGATAATAACACTCGAATGGTGGTCAGTTCGGCCACATGTGAGTAGTATCAAAGAAGTTACCACCTTACTTTTTGGGTATAACTCTTGGTCACAAGTTGTGCCTTATACTTCTCAATAGTACCATCGGGCATAACCTTCTTATTGAACACCCACTGATGCAACATGTTTGCACAGTACGATGAGTGGTCTCCCGGTTTTAATTCTCCAAGATGGAATCCATCTTGTTACGGACAATTTTCTTCTAGTATTCTACGTCAGGAGATGCATAAACTTTTGAAATAGTCTTGGGGTGTCATCCAAGAGGCACACTATGAACCATTATCAAAGGACTTTGTGGTGCTCTGTCTCTTCTCCTTATAGGAGCTTCATTGTCATCCTCCACGTGATTGTCATAGTGCTCCATTAGAATGGTAGGTTCATATATTGTAGCTAATTAATTCATGACTGGATGAATTAGGTATCTCTTGATTCGATGAGCTGGACTAGGGACTAAGCTAGACATATCTTCATGGGAAGTCATCCTAAAAAAACTCGCATCATTCGACTCCATGCATGTACCAACATGCATGTCTGGTACTATAGATTTTGCTATCAAGAATTTATAACCAATGCTAAGGAAGCATAGCCCAAAATATACAATACACGATTAATGGTCCAAGCTTGCGCTTCTTGGGAATTGGCACATTGATTTTCAGCAAACAAATCCAAATCCGTAAGTAAGAGAGTTTTAATCTTTTATTCCTCCACTGCTCAAATGGAGTTACCGATCTGTTCATCACGGAACTCAGTTTAGGACATCCTACACGGTCAACATCGCCTCCCCCACCATGCTTTAGAGAGACCCGATGTGTCTAACATGGTGTTAACCAAATCAGTTAGAGTATGCTCTTTTTCGCATAAAAAGAATCAGAGCCCATGGAAATAAAGTACTCTCAACTACTATTTGATATAAGCATCTTTTTTATCAAGTTTATTATCCACTTCAGCTTTATAAATTTTCAAATTGTTAAAGCCCCATCTTTTGATGAGTAAATACACATAAAAATATTTGCTGGAGTTATCAATCAACATCATTAAGTACTTACTTTCACCTTTTTGTCAACAAGCCATTCATCTCACAAATCTCTTACCTTAGCGGTCTTGTGAGTTTGCACACACATTTGAAACTTGAGGCCATTGACAGTAGTGAATTTCGAAACTAAACTGATATTGGCTAGCCACGTAATGCAACCAAGATTAATATGACAAAGTCAATGCCAAATATTAGATTTATTATCGTGGATAACATGATTAATAACTTTAGTTAAAAAATATGATAAAGATAGACGGAACAAGCCTCAACACTCATAGTTTTTTTACAACAAATTGTCCATACTTCGAAATTACAATTTTAGTGGACTCAAATACCTACTTAAAACCATCTCGACATGGAGAATCGCCGACGAGATTTTTAGTGATGGAGACACATGATGAATGTTTTTCAGGCGTGATCTTCCATGAATTAAACTTTAGATCGACCGTACCAACAAAACGAACAAAAACATGTGACTCATTCCCCATCAGCATACCTAATAAAAAACATGGAGATGTCCACTCGTATTAAACGCGGAAATATTTCAACTTCGGATTGACCGTTAAGACTCTCCAAACATGTGCGGCAAAAAGAAAGATAACACGACATATGTCCTACCTTGGCACGCGTCGTGATGAGTAGCGCTAGTATAGGTCTCTTCTTCTCATGCTCGTGCAACAAGTGGATGAGACTCCCTTATAAGGAGGTCCAACTTCTTATAACTATCAATGTGGACTAAAATTTAGTCTTACATGTTGCCATGCATTAATGGGCCACATGGGGTTTTGGTGGTTTTTGGATTGGGATTATTGAGTTAATTGAATATGGTGACTAGAAAATGCAATAATTCCAACAGGTTGCACCTCCGGCACCAACTGCTGAAGCTATTTCTGCAATCACTAATTATTTCAAGGCATGTAATACAAACTCCGGAATCCGCCACGATGGATGGGGGAAACCGAAGAAAGATTACACCAAGCTGAACGTGGATGTTTTGTTCCTGTAGAGTCTTGCACTGGTAAGAGGACGTTCATTCATGATGATAAGAGCATATTCATTGCAGATAGCAATTGTGGGACCTCTCTATTTCTTTCTGAAGCGCTCACGATGGTCTTCTTTTACCGGGACAAGTGGGATGCACCAAGATAATCATAAACAGTGATTGTATGTAGGTTATTTTGACTATACAAGAAGGAGGGAACTCCATCGGTCTTGCGACGACAATTTACATAGAATGCTCTTTTCTTTTTAAGGGTATGTTATAACTTATACGAGTTTAGTCATAGGAAAAACAATAGAGAAGCTCATACTCTTACATGAAGGGGAAAAGACCAGAGTTAATTATTTGTGTGGAGGATCAAGTTATATAAGCGAGCTGCAAGTGAGTATTTTTTAAACCAATAAAGTCAATATGATAGCTCTACTTAACGATATATCTATCAATATTCCCAGTGGCGTATGCAGGAAAAAATTGGAGGGTGGACACACTCTCAAAAAATCACTAAAAGATGCCAAATGAACAAGATAAATATCATTATATATCTATATATATGTTTCCAATATGTGTGATCCCAATACAAAATAGTTTAAACACATGGACAAAGTCTCACATGATGAAATTTATCTTAAATAGAAAATTACGTCAATATCATTTGGGAATTCTACGCCGTCGCATTGCCATGAAGGTTTCAACTATGTCATCTTCACTTACTTCTAAGAACACCTCTCGCTCAATAAATGTCACTAAGCAATAGTTCAAGATCACTCATACTATTTCTCAACTTATTTTTCACTAAACTCATTGCAGAAAAGACTCTTTGTTGATAATTTGAGCTAGCAATGGTTTGATTTTTCCGTTCTTTGAGCTAGAATTGTCACGAGGTTTCAATCCACACTACTGTACAACTTAAAGGTGGTACAATCGTCATTTTTCCATGTTTCCGACGTGTGATTTGCCATTTCCGTTGATACGACAATGGCGACTCAATTCCGTGGTGGCGTTTGTTGGTGGGTGGCAAGATGGGTGGAGCGCTTCTGATTGTCCAGGGATGTGGTTTTTCGGGGTCGGGAGAAATCTATGTCATCTTGACACCGACGCAGTGACGCCTACGGGTGTCGTTGTCCCTTCTTGAAGGGCGTCGGGTGTACCTCTTCCCCACTACCGGTAGCGTACCGGGGAAAACCCTAGGTTCAATCCGGGCAGCAGCAGCGTCGTTGTTGTTTTCCTTCTTGGAGGTGTTGCTTGGTACGTGGCGATTCAGAGTGCTAGTTTAGTGGTGGGACTTTGCCGGAGAGGACGCAGCGGTTGCGAGTCTCTTTTGTTTTCGTTGATCCGCCTATGTCGGCTTTCTTTTCTTCTCTTTTTTCTCTTTCTTTTCTTTTGGGCGTGACTGTGCTGTTTTGCCTCAACAGTGGTATCAATCTTGTATCGGGTGGTTCCTATATTAATATAGCGGGACGAAAGCATATTTCTTCAACAAAGGTCTCCGGCTATCCAGCAAGCTCAACCTCGACGCAAGCGGAGATTCGAAGGCGATGGCGCACCATGGAAGTGGAACAACACCCAGTCCCGTGTCGCACTCTTCTCCTTGGGCCAGGCCACAGCCGCGTATTCGCACAACCCGCCTCGCAAGTCGCAAGTATTCCCCCCCCCTCCCTGTCCAAACTCCAGCCACAAGTGGCCCCTGGGCCTCGCGGTCGCGGACGCACCACCGCGCTCCATACACCGGGTCGCACAGCTCCACGGTCCACGCCGCCGCCGCCGCCGTCGACCAAATCCAACCACTGGCCCCGTTAAAACAAACCGCTCCGCTCGTCAAGGAAAAAAGGGTGAGAGTATTGTATTAGCACGAACTGGGAGGGGAAGGATAAACAAACAAATCCGGCAAAAAGGGCGATGGGAACCGTGCTGGATTCTCACTTCCTGGCGCTCACAGCCCTCGTCACTGTAAGTAAATCGCTCCCGCCGCCTCCTCTTCCGTCTCCCCCTCTTTCGCCACTGATCAGGTGATGGTGGTGGTGGTTGTTAGGTTGGGTACCAGCTGGTGTTCTTCATCATCACTGCACTCCTCCGCTTCGACAAGGTCACGGATTTCGCCGGTAACTCTCCACTTTCCGCTCCTCCTTCTCCTTCCTCTTGGGTTTCGTCTTTGGGTAAATTAGTTAAGGACTGGAATCAAAGCGCTAGATTTCCTGACGCAGTCGGAAGCTGGTTTGGCTAAGATTAGAGAGTTGCCCAGTAGAATCTATTTTCCTGTCGCCATTTGTCTGCCTGTTATTAATAATCCAACGAACTACCTGTTCGACCCTCATCACCTACGTAGAGCAATCTCTGCCGTTAGCCATTCTACTTTCCTTTTGGGAATCTCAGTACATATGCTGTACGTGTCTCAATACTGCTATCTTGATTTGCACGTCAATATAGATGCTACATGTTCATCCTGGTTAGGAGGCCACCGTTTTCTTCAGACATAGGTGCTCCGGTCCGGTGTACTCCTGGTTGTACTGTGCATTCTTACGCTCTTAGATAATTTCTCTTCGACGGAATAGCTTCGTAGCATCCATTTCATTTCAGTTATTTCTGTTCTTTTTTTTTTCAGGCAGTACAAATTTCATCATAATTGCCGTCCTAGTAGCAGCTTTGAAGGGAACATGGCACTTCCGTCAGGTAATATGTAGTAGCAAGAACTCAACTCGTTCACTTTGTTGCTCAGTTGTAAACATTATTCTGTTAAGATGAAACTTCTAATATAGCCGCATATAAACGTTTATTTCTTATCATTTGCTTAGTCATTATTGATGACTTGATATCTACCTTACCAGAACGATTGATTTTTTTCCCACCTTTTATGCGGAACCACATTTCCTTTTGCACTAATATACTTTAAGCATTTGTGCAACAGCAACACATGTCTTAATAATAGTTTACCTGGATGATGCGCTATCTTTGATTACTTCACTTCGATGAAAATGCCTGTTGCAGTCGCAGCTCTTCAAGTTACTGCAGCACGGCTAACAAGTTGTTTGTCTGAACCTTGGTTATAGATCCTTAGATTTGTCATGACTGTTGTGTGCTTAGTTTAATATAATTATAATGTACCATCCATGGTATGTGAGTTGAATTAGCTTGCGTATGGTTGATGTTGTGGTAGATATTCTATTTGCAAAAATGTGACATAATTGCATCTCTGCAGTTCTAATGTTGAGTAATAGTGTTCAACTGTTCATAAAGACGCAAGAATTGTCTCACCACTTACATTGGAAATTAAACCCAACAGATATTACCATGGTTCTGAAAGACTAGATGGAAATTGTGTTCATGAAATGTTGTCATGCTTATCCAAACACACTTAGTTGGAAATACAGGACTGGCATATGTCTGTTTCATTGAAATCTCTTGTTTTCCCAAGTAAAAAAAAAACAGAATTAATATTAGATTGGGATACTAAATCTTATAGATAACCTAATTTCATTTCAAAGTGTATCTAACAGAGAATAGTGGTTTTCTTCCGTGATACTAACTTTACAAGTGATTTGTCCATGTATCATCATGATTGTTTTTCTTCAAAAGAACACATCACAATTGTTTTTCTTTTTAAAAGAACGTCTATTCTTAATATAGATCCTTCTCTCAGATTGTATTGACAGTGCTTGTTGTGATTTGGGGACTTCGCTTAGCAGTGTTTTTACTAATGAGGTATGTTATCCTAAAATAATACATTCTATTGAAAGTTCAAACACATGCCCCCTGCTGGACTATGTCTAGTGTGATCTTAGTCTCCTTCTTTTTCACGAGAGAATCTTTATTGTTTCATGACTTCATGTGTTCTTGTGTAGTTGATCTCATGCTGGTTGTTATATATTTTTTACAGAACTTTGGATGATATCACGTGCCTATTTATCAACAGTATTAGCAGCACACAAAATCTCATAATTAGGATCATATCATTCTTGTTCTCAATCACAGTATTCTTCTATCACTATTGGCTGTTCCCAGCTGCATCTGCATCAATAAGCATGCCCAGTATGGAGTTCTGATCATTCAAGTAGTTGCCCAGTTTCTACTTTCTAGATATGGGAATAACCATTATTTCCCCAATGAGTCAGTTTCATTTGCCTGCTGATCAAGATTGCGTTTTTCGTCTTTCTCCCTCAAGATGTTGTATGACTTATGACTCACTATTTTAACTGCTAGCACAAAACATATTGTTCCTGTGAAAGTGAGTTGTTAATCCTTGTTTTGCCTAGTGTTATCTAGGATTTTGAATTGGGGAGAGGATAAACGGTTCGATGAGATGCGCAGCAACTTGGGAAAATTAGCAGTCTTTTGGATTTTCCAGGTACGTATCGCAACATATATTCAGCATATAGATCTTAAGTGTTCATGTCATTCAGAACCTCACCAGGTCTTTTATCCTAATTTGGACAGGCTGTCTGGGTTTGGACTGTCAGCTTGCCTGTTACAATTGTGAATGCCAGTGACAGAAATCCTTCGATTGAAGCTCGTGATATCATTGGTTGGATAATGTGGGTCATCGGGCTATCTGTGGAAGCTATAGCGGATCAACAGAAGCTTACGTTCAAGAATTCTCCAAGCAATAGGGGAAAGTGGTGTAATGTGGGTCTTTGGAGTTATACTCGCCACCCAAATTACTTTGGCGAGGTAAGTCGATTTAATTTATTATTGCTTGCGTACAGATCAAAACTCTTGATTTATAGTTGACCGTGGTTTAGTTTATGGATCCAACGATCATCTTTCATGCGCAACAAATCTGTCGCTTACCTTCTCTGTTCTGGGTTCTCTTTTCTCTAGGTTAGATTCACCATTACCCGCAACAACTTGAAATACATCATACATATTCTGGTTCTGGAAATTAGGCACACTTTGTGAACTTAGGACCTTTCTAAGTAAGAAATATCCCAAACAGACCTAATCTAATATGATAACAACTGGCATTCGAGGTTTCATTGTTGAGTAATGGCTGCTAATTGTGACTGTATTTGAGGTCCACATTTTCCCTGAATTCATAAGGTTGCCCCACATAGTGGATGTGAAATAATTAGGTACCCTCTTGCGTAGGTTCTATGATGATTGATGACAGGTCAATTTTTGATACAAAAACATGTCTACGCTATTTTAGATACAGTTAGAATTTGCTGACGTTCTCATGCTTTATCATGGTTTAATCATGAATAGCTCTTTCTTCGTTTTGATTCCAAATAGTTACCTCAATTAAAATTGAATGTTACATCGTTACGGAGTCTGAATGTTAGCTCACTATATTGTGCATATACCCAACCTTTCACGATATAAATTCTGAGAATGTTGTGCGTATCCAGGCATACGTTTGATGATTTGATCCAATGCAGATGTTACTTTGGTGGGGGGTGTTTGTAGCATCAGCCCCAGTTCTCTCAGGAGCTGAATGGCTTGTAATCTTGGGACCCATCTTCCTGACACTCTTGCTTCTTTTCGTTAGTGGGATCCCACTTCTTGAGGTTAACCTCTAATCTCGTGCATCCCTAATCTATCGATACTTTGTTGTATATTTATCTCAACGCTGATGCACCTCATGTATTTCTATGCAAAGTCATCTGCTGATAAGCGCTTCGGCCGGTCAGAAGAGTACCGCACGTACAAGAAGACTACAAGGTAAGCAGCATTCTTATACAGGGTCATTTCCAGATCCCTCCCCAGCCACTTGTTTATAAGATGGAGTTGCTGATTTATGTATATTGTTATTGCACAGCCCTCTTATCCCGTTGCCACCTACTGTGTATGGAGCCCTGCCTGATTGGTTCAAGGTAGCATTCCTCTTGGAGCTCCCCCTCTACAATCCTGGACCGGAACGTGACCCTGTCAGCTGAGCGCTGAGTGTGGATTGTTCTTCTTATCTTGATTGATTATGCATGTACACTGTTATTGTGGATGAGTTATTATTTTCTCTTTTGTTTCAAAGGGTTTAGAGTGAGTCTGTCCATATGTATCTCGCATGATGTTAAAAAGATGTATTGTGTACCTGTGTTAATCGTATGAAAGTTTGATTTCATCGCAAAAAAAAAGTTTGAATTATTTTTCTATACCCTCCTGGTCAAATCCTGCATGGGACGCTGGAATTTTCTCTAGTTTATGTGAAATTTCGTTGTTTGGGACGGGCTCTTATCTGATTGCAAAGGTCCATATGAATTCAACTATGTTTTGAAAAGAAGCTCAAAATTTTTAAGATTGAATCTCCATCAAGCAAATGGTATTCCCGTCTCCCAACTGTGCCACAAGTGCCAGACACCATCTTTTCTATAAGGAAGTTCGAATATATCAGTTTGTCAATAACTAAGACACTCGGACTCAAAATCGGTTTATCTGGCGACAAGTGCCGAGCAGTCCCTCCACATATGAGTTTTCTGTGTTGGAACTGCCGAGGCTTAGGGATGGACTCGACAGTGGGCGAGCAATGTTGGCTCGTGAAGCATTTTTTCGTACCCTGCCCCTCTTATCTGAAACTAATATGAGGGGAAGTAAAGTTCGAAACTTAATGTGATCATTGGGTTATTATACTTGTTTGCTGTCTATGGGCTAAGTGGTGGTTTGGCTCTGTTCTGGTCATCTACCCTCGATGTTTCTCTCCAAGCCTTCTCCTAGGTCACTAATTTTTGTTTCCACGAATCCTCGTGCAAAACTCATATCGATGGAACAAATGCAATGCCAAGAACACACGAGGTGCTCAACTCATTCACTCTCAAGTTCCATCAAATCAACTAATGCTATTGAGAAATATGAGAGGAAGAACAAAGGAGGAAATCGACAATGAATCCTCGATTTAGATCCAATAACTTTCCCTCACAAAGAGGAGAGATTGATTGGTGAAAATGTAGATCTTTATCTCCTCTCTCTTTTCCTTCAAATAGATGCAAGAATCATGAGAGAAAACAGAGAGAAAAACAAAATCTAAAATGTCAACAATGGTAAGGGAAAACTTGCTCAAGAGTTAGGACATCTTTGGGGGAAGAAAACCCTAGCCCCCCTCCCCGAAATCAACTGTTACACACATGAATTATCTTGGCCGGCACTACCGCTCATGCAAGCATTATTACCGCGGTCTGAGGTCCAGCCATTGAGCACTTAAGCATGTTCTAGGTGTGGACCTATGAACATTTCCGAAGTAATAAATCACCAATACTACCGAGCCAGTACCGCTCCGATTATAGTGTCGGCTGGTCCCCCCGTCGGCAGTTCTGGTACAAGGACCGATAGTACCACTCTTAGGGAGGGGCGGTACTAGACCGGCACTACCGAGCCTCGTGGGGGTACAGCTCCTGGGCGAGCGGTACTACCGATGCTACAACCGGTTTACCGGGTCTGGGAACTTCTGTTAAAACAATTAAAACTGAACCATTCATAACTTTTGCAAGCATTCCATTCGATAAACTCAAACTTGGTAACAACAAGCCCTATCCAACAAGAAGAGTGTGATGTGAAATCTCCCTAAGCGAATAACCGACAAAATTCTAAGCATAAAGACTCAATTTTTTTTATCAAAACCTCAAATCGATAAAGGCTAAATAAGAACCCAAGAAATATTATGCCAATGATGCAATGGTTTGAGCTCTCTACGAACGATACGATCAAGCTACTCATTCGAGAGTCCCACTTGATAGTACGCTATCGATCCCATAACCCGGTGTCCCAACTAACACCATAAGACTAGTAAAACGGAAAACATATCAAGGTTATACATTTGTCTTGCGCATTCCATTTGAGCTAGATGATGACGATCTTGATCTCATCAAGTTGGAGCACCTTTTTTGACTGTGCTTGCTTGGTGAAGACTCACATATTGCTCCCCATACTCTACTATCAGAGAGCCTCTCTTAGGGACATATTCACCTGGCCATTATCTCCAATGGATGACAAGCTTCAAGCATATGATTTTTTTTTAAGATGCTCCTCTTGAACTTGCAATTCTAACCACTTGACATCATTCTCTCATGGGTTATATAAAATTTTCTTTTTGACACAAGGCCATGAATAGATACCTAACCCACATGGAAACACCATACTCATATATCATGGGTTAGTTCACAAAGGGTAATAGACAATTGCTTACCATACCATGAGATCACATGATCCCACTCGGTACAGCATCTACACCTGGTGTATTGATCAACTTGACTCTCCATTTTTGCACTTCGTTTTTATCAACTTTGTATCCTTTCTTCTCTCTTGATAATGATTATCTCTTGGAGGTAAATATGAATGCTCACTCAATTTTCTTCTTCAAAACATACTAGGTATAGGCTCAACACTCATGATCATTTGTGGACAACCCTTTAAATAGCACCTTGGTGATCTTATTCTTGATCATATCAAATATATCCATTCTAATTAATGATCTTGATGCCAAAAACCCACCACATATCATTATCTTCATGACATCCAACCTTGAGTCCAACACATGGATTTCAATCATTGGCAATGGAAAAAAACCTTCAAATACAACTCAATATAATCTGCCACATATGAATTGTCATCAATTATCAAAACCACCCATAGAAGCATCACGCTCTTTCATCTACGAGGGTGTTTTTTTTGTTTTCCTCTGGGCCTCCTCCTATTATTCAATCCGCAAGCGAGAGGAAAGCAATTTGAGGCACATTAGCCAACGAGTAAAATTGTAATTTCACTCATAAAAAGTAAACTTTCATGTTTTCGGTGATGCGGTGTGTTCTACTCCATCCGTCCTAAAATATAAGGCACTCTTGATTTTCGTTAGTCAACGACTTACAAGTTTAACTATGATATATACTTATAATATGTCCACAAAATCAGTACAAAGATATATGAAATTAAATAATTTTGCAAGATGAGTTCAACATAAAATTCATACATTCTGAGCACACATGATTTATTATATATTAGTCGTGCGTCAAAGACCATTAAAAAAATAGTGCGGTTTATATATTGGGATGAAGGGATTTGCAAATATGTCAGAAAATGGTAATGGTAGCTGGCAGAGACGCGTATTAGCCGTGTGTTTGGGTAAAAATCGGAAAATATATTATGTATGAAAAGTCACTTTGTCTTCTAAATTACAGTGATCATTTATTTTAAATAAAAAATATATGTTTATAAGTTTTAAGAAAATATGTTTTTATCTAGTCAATGATGCATCCTACAAGCGTGCAACATCCCGATGCGAAATTCTTTGTACTATGAGCTACAAAAAATGACAAAATCTTATATTTTAGAGATTTATAAGTGTGCATATTCAGATTACACATTTGTTATTTTTATGTTGCTCAGAATATAGAGCATTTCAAATTGAGATTTTGCACGTTTGTGGGATATATCAGACTGCAGAAATTATTTTTAGATTTTTGAAAACTTGTATTTCTTTTAATAAAAAGCCAGAAATCTCCGGTCCGTAGCCGATTCTCCACGAAGTGGGAGGAGAAGGATAAACAAACAACCCAATCCGGAAAAGGCGATGGGAGCCGTGCTGGATTCTCACTTCCTGGCGCTCACCGCCGTCGTCACTGTAAGTAAATCTCTCGCGCCGCCTCCTCTCCCGTCTGCTCCCCTCTTTCACCGCTGGTGTATTTATCACTATTTCCATTTTGGTGTTCGTGGTGATTAGTTTGGGTACCAGCTGGTGTTCTTCATCATCACTGCTCTCCTCCGCTTCGACAAGGTCACGGATTTCGCCGGTAACGCTCCAAATCCTCCTTCTACTCTCCTCCTCCTTCCTCTGCTCTCCATTTTATTTCTTCCGGCCTTCCTCTGTGGGCGTAGCCGAGGGAGGACTGTTTGGTTGGGTGAATCTGGTTAAAGACTGGAATCGAAGCTCTCGACTTACTGGCCCAATTGGTAGTGTTTATGATTACTGCCGCCGTTTGTCTGCCTTCATTATTCCAAGCAACTACCTGTTAACCCACATCACCTACGTATAGCAATCTCTACTGATAGCCATCCGATTCTAGTCCTACAAGTCAAAATGGATTTCCGATTCTGGGACACGGCATTTTGGCTCATAGGAGCATCTGGTCTCATTATGAAAAGAAAATTTTAAAGAATATTTAAAATGTCAAAAAATTCTGAAATAAAATTTCGGATGTACCTCCTAACATTTGAGGTTAGCACATAAAGTTTCACCAAAAAATAATGTCTTTTGTGTTCTGTATAAAAAAGACAAATTCAGTGCTCAAAAATAACTTTTTACTGGACATTATTTTGTCTTTTTTACAAAGGGCACATAAAATGTCTTTTTTTGACAAAAAATTGTGTGCCTACATAAAATGTTTGTATGTTCATTTGAAAAAAAAAAATCGGAATTTTTGGACATTCCAAAATATGTTTTTTCATAATAGGAGCATCTAGTCCTACAAGTCAAAATGGATTTCCGATTCTTCTACTTTTGTTTTTGAGAATCTTAATACATCTGCTGTACGTGTCTCAGTATTGCTATTGTTGTGCACGTCAATATAAGATGCTACCTGTTCATCATACTCCTTTGTGGGCATTCTTCGATATTTTCTTTTGGACGGAAAAGCTTCGTAGTATCCATTTCCTTTTCAGTGATATCTCTTCTTTTTTTCAGGCACTACAAACTTTGTCATAATTGCCGTCCTAACGGCAGCTTTGAAGGGAACATGGCACTTCCGTCAGGTAAATTCTAGCAAGAACTAAACTCGTGTTTCGCAGTTGGTGTAAACATTACTCTGTTAATACAAACCTTCCAATACAGCTGCGTAGAACCTTTAGTTCCAAAACATTGGCCATTGTTGATGTCTAGCTTGCTAGAACGATTGATTTTTTTCTCAACTTTATGCCGATCCACATTTCCTTTGCGCTACTTAAAACATATGTGCAACAGCGACGCTTGTCTTAATAATAGTTTACCTGAAGGATGCTCTATCTTTTATTACTATTCTTAAAGGAAAAGGCCTGTTGCAGTTGCAGCTCTTGAAGTTACTGCAGTACAGCTAACAAGTTATTTGCCTGATCCTTGGTTATGGATCCTTGGATTTGTCATGAGTGTGTTGTGTGCTTAGTTTATGATGATGTTCCATCCATGGGAGGAGGTTGAATTAGCATGGGCATGGATGGATATTGTATTTGCAGCAATATGACATAGTTGCATCTCTCCAGTTCTAATGTTGAATAATAGTGCTCAGAAAGATGCAAAGATCGTCTCACCAATTACATTGAAACTTACATCCAACAGATGTTACCATGGTTCTGAAAGACTAGATGGAAATTGTTTGTTATGTCAATAAAATAAGATGGAAATTGTATTCATGAAGTGTTGGCAGGGTTATCCAAACCCATTAAATAGGAAATACAGGACCGGCATATGACTGTTCCACTGAAATCTCTTTTGTTTTCCCAAGCTGGAAAAACACACAGAATGAACACTAGATTGAGACAGTAAATCTTAAAGATTGTTTTCCTTCAAAAGAACATATCACAATTTTTTTTCTTAATAAGAACTTTGTCTATTCTGAACATAGATCCCTTTCTCAGGTTGTATTGACAGTGCTTGTTGTGAGTTGGGGACTTCGCTTAGCAGTGTTTTTACTAATGAGGTATGTTATCCTAAAACAATACATTCTGTTGAAAGTTCAAACACATGCCCCCCGCTGGACTATCTCTAGTGTGATGTTAATTTCTTCTTCTTTTTCATGAGAGAATCTTCATTGCTTCGTGACTTTCATGTGATCTTGTGTAGTAGATATCACCATGTTGTTATTTATCTGTTATAGAACTTAGAATAGATTATCATGCGAAAATACATAGGAGAACCTGGGTACCATATAGCCTGATATTTGAAAAAAAAAAGTTCAAAACGTTCCCGAAAACTGACATCTGGGCAGACATTATCAAGCATTGTACCCATACAAAAAGGTTCGCCAAAAAATAACTTTTATTGCACCCTGGGTAAAAGATTTGCCTAAAGTAGCGCTATATACACGCTATATTCGGCAGAAATTTCACGTTTTTGCCCAGAAGTCAATGAGAATAATTTCCTAGCCAAAATTTTACATGAGTAGTATACTTGGTAATCTTTGAGTGTACAAAATTTCGGAACTTTTTGACAATGTTTTGAATTTCTAAAAAAAATCCCCGTATATCAGGGTATATGGTACCCGAGAGCCAAAAGTCCGTGTCCTGATATCATGTTCCTATTGTTCGACAGTATTAGTAACACACAAAATTAACATTTAGGATCATGCTTTTGCCATCGCATATTCTTCTATCACTATTGTCTGTTGCCAGCTGCGTTCGCATCAATAGGCATGCCCAGTATTTTTACTGAGTCAAGTGCAGATGCAGGCACACACATAGCATTGAACCTCAAGAGCATATAGAGTTCTGATAATTCAAGTAGTTGCTCAGCTTCTACTTCTGGATATAGGAATAGCCATTATTTCTCAAAGAAGTCAGTTTTATTTGCCTGCTGCTCCAGATTTTTTTTTTCTCCCTACAAGTTGTTGTTATACCTTATGAATCGACATATTTTAGCTTCTAGCACGTCACAACTAATCCTTAGCTCGAAGCGAAAACATATTGTTCTTGTGGAAAATGAGTTCCTAATGCTTGTTTTGCCTAGTCCTATCTAGGATTTTGAATTGGGGAGAGGATAAACGGTTTGATAAGATACGCACCAACTTGGGTAAATTAGCAGTCTTTTGGACTTTGCAGGTACGTTTTGCAACTTATATTCAGCATATAGATCTGGTTAAGTGTTTATGTCATTCCCAAAGAGATCCTCACCAGGACCTTTATCCTAATCTGGACAGGCTGTATGGGTTTGGACTGTCAGCTTGCCTGTTACAATTGTGAATGCCAGTGACAGAAACCCTTCGACTGAAGCTCGTGATATCATTGGTTGGATAATGTGGGTCGTCGGGTTATCTGTGGAAGCTGTAGCAGATCAGCAGAAGCTTATGTTCAAGAATTCTCCAAGCAACAGGGGAAAGTGGTGTAACGTGGGTCTTTGGAGTTATACCCGCCATCCAAATTACTTTGGCGAGGTAAGTCGATTTAATTTGATTATTGTTTGCATACAGTTCAAAATTATATTTATAGTTGACCGTGGTTTAGTTTATGGATCTAACTATCATCCTTCATGCGCAACAAATCTGTCCCTTGCCTTCTCAGCCGACTTGGACAACTAATATGCTTGTATAATAAGGTTGGTTGGCATAGTGGATGTGGATAGTTAGGTACCCTCTTGTGTAGGCTCTATGATGGTTGATGACAGGTCAATTTTTGATACAGAAACAAGTCTACGCTATTTTAGATACAGTAAGAACTTGCTGACCTTCTCATGGTATATCATGGTTTAATCATGGATAGGTCTTTCTTCGTAATAATTCCAAATAGTTATCTCAATTCAAACTGAACGTTACATCGTTACGAAGTCCAAATGTTGGCTCACTATATTGTACATTTGTGCATATACCTAACCATTCACGATATACATTCTGACTTCTGAGCACTTTGATATGGAATCTTGTGCGTATCCAGGCATACGTCTGATGATTTGATACGATGCAGATGTTACTTTGGTGGGGGGTGTTTGTAGCATCAACCCCGGTTCTCTCAGGAGCCGAATGGCTTGTAATCTTGGGACCCATCTTCCTGACACTCTTGCTTCTTTTCATTAGTGGGATCCCACTTCTTGAGGTTGACCTCCAATCCCCTGCATCCGAAATCCGTCTCTACTTTGCTATATATTTATCTCAGTGCTAATGTACCTCGCATTATATATTTCAATGTGTAGTCGTCTGCTGATAAGCGCTTCGGTCGGTCAGAAGAATACCGCACATACAAGAACACTACAAGGTAAGCAGCAGTCTTATATTGGGCCTTTTTCAGATCCCTCCCTAGCCACTGATTTGTGACAGAAGAGTTACTGATTTATGTACCAACTGTTCCTGCACAGCCCTCTTATCCCATTACCACCTGTTGTGTATGGAGCCCTGCCTGATTGGTTCAAGGTGGCATTCCTCCTGGAGCTTCCCCTCTACAATCCTGGACCGAAACGCGGCCCTGTTAGCTGAGCACTGGATGTGCATTGTCTTTGCTTATCTGGTTTGATTATACATGTACTTTACTATTTTGGTTCAGTGATTATTTTCCCTTTGATTTCAAGGTTTTAGAATGAGTCTGTCCATATGTATCTCCTAGGATGTTGAAAAGATGTATTGTGTACCTGTGTTAATATTCAATAGTTAAAAGTTTGATATTTTTTGTATGCCCTCCTGTACAAATCCTGGATGGGACGCTGAAACTTTCTCTAGTTCATGTGAAATCTCAGTGTTTGGGATGGGCTCTTATTTGATTGCGAATGTCTGCAGGAATTCAACTTTATCTTTTTTATGGAAGTTCAAATCTATTAAGATTGAATCTGCAGTAAGCAAATGGTATTCCCAAGTCCCAACTGTGCAAACGGCAATTTCGGTATTAGTTCACATATACCACATGGGAGGGACATGGCAATATGAAAAGCTTGTAATAAGCTCTGGAAACACTTTTTTGAGCGTCACAATTTGATCATCTATCTACTCACGTCCGGAACGGCCGGAGATTGACCTCACGCGGTCACGCCGGCGCGATGGACACCTTGTCGACCTGCACGATGTACTCCAGCGTCGCCCCGGGAGGCACCTGCACGTGGTCGTCCCCGAAGTCGGCGCCGTCCTCGCCGAAGCCCAGGCTCGCCGGGATGACCACCCGCCGCTTGCCGCCGTTCCGCATGGACCGCAGGACGTACTCGATGCCCCCGCACATCCCCCGGGTGTAGGGCCTGGAGCCCATGACGAGCGCGAGCGGCCTCTTCCCGTCGCCGAAGGTGTCCACGAACGCCTCGCCGCCGGCCACCCGCCCCTGCAGGTCGATCACCACCAGGTCGCCTGGCCGCGGCACGTCGCCGCCGCCCACCCGCAGCTCGGTGTACCTGCACCATCGTTGCTGTCAGAGCCCTAGTGGCCAGTGACACCCAAGAACGTAGGAGTGAAGCTGATGGCGACATGCGTACCGGATTCCATTGGGCAGGACGACCTCCTTCTCCCCTCCACATCCCTACGAGAACGGGACATGCGTGCGGTTAAATCTGAAACAATCTACAATAGCATGGAGGATAATGGAGGTGAAGAATTGAGGGCACTGACTTGGTGTTGGCCTCCTGCTGCGCGACCTCGAAGCGGGTCTTGAGCTGCTCCGAGACGACGCCGAAGGCCAGGAACCCGACCCACGCCAGCCCGGCGCCGATGCCGAACCGCCGCGTCAGCGACGACGCGACCCAGTCCGTGGAGTCCGCGGACGTCGCCGCGCGCTTCGGCGCCCTCGCCGGCGCAGGCTGCGGCTGTGGCTGCTCCTCGGCTTGCATCGGTTGCTGCTGCTGCTGCGGTGGTGGTGGCTGGTCGGACGGCGGCTGGGCGCTGGGCGGGCGCTGGGGCGGCGCGCACGAGACGTGCGGCTTGGCGGCGGGCCGGGCGAGGAAGGCCGGGGAGCTGCCCAGGAACGTGGCCATGGCGATGGCGCCGGCACGATACGATACGACGCTCGTGTGATGGGTGAGGTGAGACCGTACGGTGCGCGGTTGGGAGGATGGAGTCGGATATTTGGCTAGCCCTTTTGTTGCTTTGCTTTTTCTATGTTCCTGAGATTTTTTCGGCTGTATTTTCCTGCATTTCCTGGGACTCAAATGTGGCCACACGCGCGCGGCTTATCCAGTTCCTTCCCTGGAACCCTTCAGTGCAGTTTGGGTCATCTTCTTTATCATCAATACCACGCCGTAAACTTATTAGTAAATACTTCTAGTTGGAACTAAACCACACCGTGTAAATAATGGTTAGGCGACTATCACTCTATCAAGATCCACAGGATCAGGTCATGTAAAATTACAGGTCAGAACCCTCCAGATCCTTTTGGTTCGCCTGCCGATTTTATCTAGCTTCTTGAAGACAATGGCAAAGAACTGATGGTGAACACCAGCAAGTGGCCCTCCATAGCTCTGTGTAATTTCACCACCACTTAAATTTACACCAGATTCTTCCCTTTGAAGGGCAAGCCCGTTACTTCCACCATTCTTTTGTAGGTAGAAATTTCTACCACCTACATCTCCAACCTTGTCATTTTTGTTTAAACCTGTCAGAAAGAACCTCAAAGATGTTACTTCTCCAGTCAACTTTGCAGAGAAATCAACCACAGAGGTCACAATCATAAGGTAAATTTGAAAAATGCCAACTTCATAATTTTAACATGAGGTCAAGAAGGTCATGAATGAGCCTACCATTGTCCACCTATGTTAAAATACTCTGCTCCATAAAAAGATATCCATAGACTATTCATAATGATTGACCTAGATTCAAGTGCTGAATACTTGGAAGAATGAAGCGGTGAAAAAATATATTTCAAGCAAAACATTTTTTTACTGAACCATATTCTGAAATTCTGATGAATCAAAACTCGTACGGATGAGTTCACAATTTAATTAGCCATAACAACCTGGTGATCAGCTGAGTCCAAGTATCTCTTCAACTTTTCTCTCATGGAATGGAATTATGTCTGCTACTAAATAGTCGCGGCTGAAAATCTGTGCCGCCAAGTGCCTTTCATAACCCGAAAGGCCACTAGATAAAATATACAAATTTCCAATTAAAAATATCCTGAAGATGATCAATTGGATAAGTCAATATGCACTAGGAATGTTCAGAAGAATGTCTGAATGTAAGGTCAGGATGAAACTACTCAAGTAAGTAAATGTTTTCCAAATTGATGTGTTGAAGTTCCACAATTCAATGGTTATTTGCAGCAAGGCATAAGCATAATTTATACATCTCAGTTGCAAGTGCATACTACCGCCACAATTTGCTGTAATCAGAATTTGAAAAGGTTTCAGAAATAACAGAATCGAACACTTACAACTTAATCAACATAAGCCACAATACTAGGACAAATTAATCCCTTTCAATCGAAAAATTGGCATTGCGTACTTGCATAGTCATTTTTCACAGTAACGTGCGAAGTTGCAAGCGCACACAAATTCGTAGCATATGGAAGTACTTTTCAACACTAAGCATAAACGACGGATGTCAAGCTGTTGCAGAGTGGCTTACTGTCAAGGCAGAAGTGAGAGTGATGGAGCTGGAAGGAGTCCGCAGAAGCCGGGTCCAGCCGGGGGCTCCTCCCCTCCCTATCGTACCTCTCCACCACCGCGGCGATCGTCTCCCTGTCGTGGTGGTGTCACGGCAGATGCCATAGGATGGCTTAAGTTGTGGGCTCGCTAGGACGTTGGGGGATCCGGGGAGGGTTTGCGCGCTCACGAAGCACGCATGGAGAACAACCAAGAACTCGCAAGAACAAACAAGAACAAGCAGAACCAAGAAGAAGCAAAGAACACCACGATGTACCCTGCTTCGGGGCCCTCTTGTGGAGGTAACACCCCTACTGCAGCACTAGCCTACTCTCTTTATATCTCAAGTGGTTACAAGTACAGAGTGCTCCTTGAGCTGTATGAAGAACAATGGTGGGAGCTCTAAGAAGAGGATGGAGCTTGGGGGGATAATGCCTTTCTCTTTTGCCGTTCTCTCCCTCCGTCTCTCTACTGGAGGATTTGGTAGCTTACTTATACACTAACCGAATTACCATTTTGCCCCTGGCTGGAAGTGATAATGGCATGGACAAGAGGAACAGGACAAGCCTCTGCCCCCTGTCAACCCAACGGCCGGACTGTCAGGCCCTAGCAGGCCTATCTTGCCACTTTGGGCAATGGCAGGTGTAGCCCACCGGGTCTCGGTCATATCCTCTTTCCCGAATTGGCCGGGTCAGCTCCTAGGTTGCTGCGCTCCCAGGAATCCCGTGACCTGACCTGGCCGTCAAGTCCCTAGCAGGCCTATCTTGCCACTTTGGGCAATGGCAGCCGTAGCCCCCCGGGTCTCGGTCGTATCCTCTTTCCCGAATTGGCCAAGTCAGCGCCTAGGGCCTTGCGACCCGGAAAACCTGCGACTTGACCCGGCTGTCTTCTCAGCCTCTGGCAGGAGACCTGCCCCGTGAACCTTTCTGACATTACTTGGCCCTTGTGCAATATCCGGATTACCTTATCCGGGTCCTTCCTGACCAACCCGGCTAACTTAACCGGTTTCCTTCCTCTGATTCGGTTAAGCTTTACCGGATCCTCTCTGGCATCTTCTCGCACTTTAGCTTGATCAAGTGCTAACCGACTCTCACGAGAGATCCGGCCCAAGTGACCCGGCTATATGTTGATCCGGCTAGCTCTTTGCAACACTTAACACCACATCTTTGCCCTACCCGGGGGCAGCCCCCCGACAGTAGTCCCCGAAGCTGGTGCGGTTCTACAGCCTCGGCTGAAGAGCCGTAGCAGGTTAAAAATAAACATCACTAACCGAATCACATATCATATAATCTTGTCTCAGGATTTCCCGGGACACTTGGCAGTGAATCTCTGCGCAAAGCCCCATAATCCGGATCTCTGATCTGACATGCCACTGACAGCACCTCATCCGGATTCTCCGGGTACTTGAGTGCATTTGACCAAACGACCGCGTCTTCTCGTTTTCTCCGTTGACCGGCACACAGGATCCGTGCAACTGCTTCCAATTCTATGGCCCAACATGTGCTTGGAACACACGGCCACAGAGGTGGCCACAGAGTTCCAGGATGCAGTTACCGTGCGACGCTCCGAAAACCGTGCAGTAGTGCGCCCGTTACCGCTGGGCGCTATAAATATGGGCGCAGGGGGTTTCCTCTTCTTCTCCGCTCGTTCCCCACTCCGAAAACTTCCATCTGCGCCACCGCCGCCGCCGCAATCTCGCCCTCGTAACCTTGCCGCGCCGGAGACGTCCTCAACGCACCGGAGGAAAACGACCGGGGCCGCGCACCGTGCCCAGCGCCGCCGTTCCTTCATCGAGCTTCTTCCCCGTCGCGTCATCACCGTGAGTTTTCTTTTTCTCCGGTCATGGCGAACTCGAGGAGTTCATATGCCACGGGAAACTCGCATTTGTTTCTTGTAGATTTATCCGCATATTAGTCCGTCGCCCAGCCTCAGTGCATCTAGTAGATCTCCTGTCTAGATTTTGCACTACACTGCCCTAGTTTTGTTTGCCACCGTATGAGCAGTTCAACCATATTTTTACTCTTGATTTCCTTTCTTTTTTACTGCTGCAGTAGATCTTGTGTAACCCTAGACCTTTGCGGAAGGTGTTTGTGATTGCCACCCGAATCACCTTCTCTGCTGAATCCGGCTAGTTTCATCCGGGATAATATTAGCCGAATCACTCTAGATCTGGTTCGATTATACCATTATCCGATTCATTTTGACTCGGCCCTATCCGACCTCTTGCAGGATTGATCCGGATATGGCGAAGCTTCCTCCCGGCAGATGGGAGGGTTCTGATGTGACCAAGGACGATCTGGAATGGCTATTAAGCACCCGGCGTATAACCTCTCAAGTTATATGCCGCAAACCGGGGAAGGAACTCGTCCCGGTTCCCGAACCTGGTGAACGTGTGGTGTTTCTAGCGCATTTTGAGCGCGGATTCGGATTGCCGGCGAGTGATTTCTTCCGGGCTTTCCTGGATTTCTTTGGCCTACAGCCTCATCACCTCCCGGCTAATGCCTTCGTTTCTCTATCGGCTTTTAGCTCCTTTTGCGAGGGCTATCTCGGTGTCTGGCCGACCGTCGATATTTGGGCAAAGTATTTCCACCTCCGCAAACATACTATTCCAGGCACTAAGCCGAAGCTGATGACTGCTTGCGGTCCGGTTAGCATCACGCCAAGGCAGGGATCCATCTTTCCCCGTATCACTGGCCTAGACACTGTCAGGAAGTGGCAAAGGTCTTTCCTTTATGTGAAGAGTGCAGAAGGCCATGACGCCCTTAATCTGCCCGAGTTCACGATCGAGCCACCCACAGCCGAATTGAACTTCGGATACAATCCGGCCGAGACTATTGTAGAACTTCAGACTGTACATGAAACTCTGGAGGACTTTCTGAAGAAGGGCCTGGCCTCGGATGATCTGCTCCGGACCTTCATCGGTCGCCGGGTCTGCCCTCTTCAAAGACGTGAACACAAGATATGCCACATGGGTGGTGTGCTAGATCCTACCCGGATCAGCAGGCATGACCTTAGCAAAGTCTCCATCAGGCGACGGGTAAACGCCATTGCCGCCACCGAGATGTCGGATAAATGGCGGTGGGGCGTAAAGCCGTTTTTCCGAGAGCGCCTTCCACCACAGGTTAGTTCGCCATTTTCCGAATCTAACCATATTTCGTCAAAATGGCATCGGCCTAATCCGGATTTGCCCCGACTTTTCTGTAGCTGTTTGATCGCCAACTTACCGAAGATGGAGACCTCTCCACCAAAGAATGGGGACCGGATCTCAGCCCGCCGCGCGAGGACGAAGAAGATCCGGATACGGATGATTATCTGCCTATCCCGCGCGCCAAGCCAGTCCGCAAGGGTAAGCAATCAACTATTCACAACATCTCCGACGAGGAAGATGATGATTGCAGGATCTTAGATCCCATCGACGCTATTCCGATTTCATGGTCACCACCTTGTGTTCCAGCCAAACAAGATGCTGAAGGGACATCTCGGAAACGCAGTGACGCGCCCGGATCTGATTCCCCTAAAGCCAAGAGAATAAAGAAGTCTGGCTCCAAGTTGAATCGCGTCAAGCCGATGCCTACCACCAAGGGGTAATACTGACTTAACTTCATTTGCTTTCTTCCTCTGTTAACCGAGTCATATCTATCCGAGTTAACTGTTTGCTTTGCTTTATGCAGTGATGTCCTCATCACCGCGCAGACTCATTCATCCATCTCTTCTCCCATTCCTCCGCTGGATACGGTCATGGAAACCCAGTCTCCTGATCGAACTGCCACCTCACCAATGCGTGTCACACTGCCAATATTCCTCAGCCGACTCCCATTTCAAGCCGGTTATTGACTTGGAGAGTGAGGAAACCTCGGCTCCAATCCGAGATTCAAGTTGGCCACGCCCTCTCAAGGAGCTGGAGAAGGAAAAGGCCAAGACATCGGCTACATCCTTGCCTAAGCCGGATCCTCGCCCTACTCCCGCAGCGCAAACCCTGCTGAATCAAGAGCAGCAGAAGAAGAAAAAGCAGAAGCAGCAACAGCAACAAAGTTTCCGAGAAGCACACAAGGAGCCACATCCGAAGCAGACTCCGGGTGCGTCACCGCAACCCAAGCCGACTCAAGGTGCCTCTGGCAACTCCACCTCGGATAAGCAGGTGGTTGCTAGCAAGAAGGTTTCTGGCCCCATCAGCGATTCGATTCGGCCAGTCCCTGTCGAATCCCCGCCCTCCGAGCAGCGATAAGCTCGAGTCCGCCAAGCAATTCATTGAAGCTTGGAATGATGCTGACCTCGCCAAAGATTTTTCTACTTCAGCGCCACATCCGGCTGGGCCTAGTCGGATGTTTCAATCATTACACTCTGTACAGACCTCGGTCACTGAAGCTAACCGGGTGTTTGAGGTAAATTTTTCCGAATCTTGCTTTTATTTCAACATGATCAAATAGTACTATACCCAGTCCCCGAGATTCGGGTCGAACGACTGATACTCCTCCGAGTAAGAAAGTCATTCGGCTTGAATCTCTAAAAAACTTATCATGAATGTTGCCGTAACCGAGGACACCGTGGGACTTCCAGTCCCCGAGTCTCTTTTCCAACTGATTCGGTTAATCTCGGGCCAGTCCCCGAGATTCTTTTGACGCCATTTGCCTGTTTTCTTTCAGGAAACCATGACCGCTCGCGGCAAGCTCTTTAAGCAGCTCGCCCATCAGCATCAGAAGCTCCAAACTTCCTTTGATGGGCTCTGTCTTGAAATGGACAAGAAAGAAGAAGAGCACAAGCGCGCTTTATCCGAGGAAAAATCAGAGGTGACTCGGCTCCAGCGAGAGCTTGACCGAGTTGAAAAAGTGAAGAACAAGGTTAAAGGAGAGCGGGATACGCTGAAGCGTGAAAAAGACACAATCCAGAAGGAGCGGGATACTTTCAAAGCCGGACTTGCGGAGCGGGCCAAACTGGACAAGCAAATTCAAACGAACATTGCCGAATCTGAAGCCGAAGTCAAAGCGGCTAAAGAAGAACTGAGTGCTCACAAAGCGGCCAGTGCGAAATGGCTTGCTGCACTTGCTAGCCTTAACGATGACATGGATCGTAAGTTCACCGAATCTCCTCTTTTCTTTCTGCTCTTAACCAATACATATGCTTGTGTTCCTTCTCGCTGAACTCAGTATTAGCTTATTTGTTTGTAGGAGAGTTTACTAGCATCCGGCTTCAAGCCGCCAAGGCTGTGAGAAACGCCCGAGCTGAGAGAGCTAAATTAACCGAGGCTCCCCTACCAGAGACATGGGACATCGAAGATCATATTACAGCACTTAAGGCTCGGATTGCTCCTTTGAAGGATTCCCATATTGGTCTGCTCAATGCAAGTCTCAAGGCTCACCGAATCTTGTTTCCTGAAGCGCGGCAAGTTGTGCCTGTGGAGGAGCTGATCCGAGACCTGGATCAAGCAATGACCCGGTTACAGCAGTGGAGGTCTTCGTCCGCCCGCGCTGGTGCTGACGCAGCTTTGCTATTCATCATGTCCTGGTATGAGCTAATTGATCTTGCCAAAGTGCGCTCATTTCGCGAGGGTTCTCCGTGGGCTACAGACCCTACCCGGATTAAGATCCGTGAAGAAGCCGCCAACTTCATGGCCGAATTTGCACGCACCAAGCATCTTGATCTGGAGGCTCCGGTCTACTCGGATGGAGAAGAAACTGAAGAAGAGGAATCGGACGACGCCTCCGCTGAAGAATACGCCGATTCTGAGGGCGAGTCTGATGATTCGGCTAACTCTGCCGAACACGCTCCTATCAAGATCCCAGCTTCTGACTCGGCTAAGAATACCGAAGCAACTCCGGCCCAGACTTCGGAGATACCAGCAACTGATTCGGCAGAGATTACTAAACAAGCTCCAGCTGATCCGGATACCTCCGAATCCGCCCAGCCTTCAAGCTCTCCACGCAAGGTTACCCCTGAAGTTCCTCCATCTGAGCCCATCCTTGCAACCGAGCCCCCTGCAACCGAATCTACTCCAACCGAAGCTCCTGTAACCGAGGCTCGCGCGCCCGAGGTTCCTTCAACCAAAGCTCCTGCCACCGAACCTGCTACAACCGAGTCTGCTGCTTCCTGAAGTAACTTAGTGAAAAAACGTTAAATCCCCGGTATGCCGGGAGCAGATGTAATAGACTATTTTAAGTTCTTTCGAGACTACTTTAAATTTGCTTAACATGATCCGGACGAGGTTTATGTTGGATCATTTTAAACCGAGTCCCCGAGTCTGTTTTCTTGTTTACTATTTTTGCCGAATCTCTGCTCTTGTCTACCTTTTAGGTGTTTGACAGTCGAGTCACAAGATAGGAATCATAGCATACAATACTTGAAACATGCGAGTTGTGGTTTAGAATCATTCAACATAAACGAAAAATAAATAACAGGGGTTAGTAAACGACATGTGCCGAATCGGTTTTGGACCGAGTCCCCGAGTCCATTTTCATGTTTCCCACATTCCTCATCTCTGCTCTTGACTACCATTTTGGTGTTTGTCAGTCGAGTCACGAGATCAACAACACAACATACATTACTTGAATTTTGGGACGAGGTTCAAAGCAATTCGGCACACGAACGGTATGGACAAAACAGTAAAAAACACATGCATGAGTACGAACAGTCCCCGAGTCCAGACTCGGATTGCTGCAACTTCATTTATGATAAACTGAAATACATACATTGCGCCCTTAGGAGTAAAAGGGTCGAAGCAGAGCTACATTCCAAGGTCTCTTAGTTTCTTGTCCGGGTCTGTCCAGGCCATCCTTCCTTGGTTCCTGTGCATCTACAAGGTAGTACGAGTCATTGTGCATAGCCCTGCTCACAATGAAAGGTCCCTCCCATGGAGGTGACAACTTGTGTCGGCCTTTGCTGCGCTGCACCAGCCTTAGCACAAGATCACCCTCATGAAACACTCGAGGGCTGATCTTTCGACTATGATATCGTCGTAGATTCTGCTGGTATATTGCTGTCCGAGATAGAGCCAATTCTCTTGCTTCCTCTAGCAGATCCACTGCATCTTCCCGAGCCTCTTTTGCCTCGGTTTCAGTATACATTGCCACCCTTGGTGCATCATGTTCTATGTCTGTGGGTAGCACAGCTTCTGCCCCATAAACCAGAAAAAATGGCGTATAGCCAGTTGACCGATTCGGCGTGGTCCTTAGACCCCACAGTACTGATGGTATCTCGTCTATCCAGCATCCCGGAGTTTTCAGCAATGGTTCAATGAGACGAGCCTTGATGCCGGCCAACACCAGGGCATTTGATCTTTCCACTTGCCCATTAGACTCCGGATGTGCCACCGAGGCTATATCTAGCCGGATTCCCTTATTCATGCAGAACCGAGCAAACTCTCCGACAGCAAAGTTTGTGCCGTTATCCGAGATGATGCTATGAGGGTATCCGTATCTCAAAATAATTTCTTTCAGAAAGTTACAGCCGAACGACCATCTACTTCCGGATTGGTTTCACCTCTATCCACTTGGTGAACTTATCCACCATCACCAGCATATGTGTCATGTTACCCCTAGCCGGCTTGAAATCTCCCACCATATCAAACACCACACAGCAAATGGCCAAGTGATAGGAATTGTTTCAGTGCCGATGCGGGTAAGTGTGTCTGCTTGGCAAACCTTTGGCATCCTTCACATTTTCGGACTATGTCCTCTGCATCCGCGTGAGCAGTGGGCCAGTAAAATCCATGCCGGAATACTTAGCCACCAGGGCTCTTGTACTGCAATGATGTCCACATTCACCCTGATGTATCTCAAGGAGCATCTCCTTGCCCTCGGCTGGCTCCACACAACGCTGTAGCACCTCGGTTGCACTCCTCTTGTATAACTCCTTGTTGATGATGGTGTAAGCCTTGGACCTCCTCTGCACTCGCCTAGCTTCGGTTTCATCATTTGGCAAACTCCCCTCCGACATGAACTTCATGATTTCTTCAGCCCATTCCGGTACTGGATGCAAAGGGAATAAGTGCTCATCTACTTCCACTGGTTCGGCCGCCATTATTTCTTCTATCAGCTTCTGCCCATTCCCTAAGATTCGGTTATCACCACCTTCTTCTCTGCTCCTCTTTCCTAAGATCCGGTTAGCAGTCCCCGGGTCTCGCCATGCAGTCCCCGGGTCTTCCCCAATGTACTCGACATCAACATTCATAGGGACAGCCTCAGATTCTTGCTTTGGGATAAAAATTGACTCGGAATCAGGCGAAGGTTTGATTGAAGGGACCCTTAGGTGATTCAAGGATATCCCGGGTGGAATTGCATCCCTAGACGACCCGAGTTTTGACAGGACATCAGCAGCTTCGTTCTCCAACCGAGGTATGTGCTTGTACTCGCAGCCTTCAAAAAATCCTGAAATTTTCTGGACATGAAACCGATATAGTGCCATATTGGCATCAAGAGCATCCCAATTTCCAGAAGATTGCTGCACAACTAAATCCGAATCACCAAAACATTCTATTCGGCGGATGCCGATGTCCCTGGCCACATTAAGCCCATGGATCAGTGCCTCGTACTCGGCCACATTGTTTGATGCTGAGAAATGAATCTGCAACACATATCGCAATTGATCTTGCTTCGGTGACGTGAGTACCACCCCAGCACCTAATCCGATTTTGGTTTTGGAGCCATCAAAGTGCAACTTCCAGTAATTGTAATCCGGCTTGGGTGGCTCATACTGCATTTCGGCCCAGTCACAAAGGAAATCTGGTAAAGCCTGAGACTTGATAGCATCCCTTCTCTCATAATGCGGGGTGTAAGGAGATACTTCTATTGCCCACTTGGCAACCCGGCCAGTCGCATCTTTGCACCCAATGATTTCCGCGATTGGAGCTTCACATACCACGGTAATCGGGTGTTCTTGGAAATAATGTTTCAACTTTTTGGCCGCCAGGTATACCCGTATGTCATCTTCTGGTAGTGGGGATAATTTTGCTTTGAGGTTGAGATCACCTCACTTAAATAGTACACCGGTCTCTGCACGGATTTACCCTCCTCTTCTCGTTCTACCACTATGACCACACTCACGACCCGGTTAGTGGCCGCAATGTAAAGTAGCATTGGCTCATTCGGCAAAGGTGACGCCAGAATTGGTGCAGTGGACAACATCTTTTTTAATTCGTTGAAAGCCGAATCTGCCTGCGGGGTCCACGTGAACCCGGTGCTCTTTTTCATCAATTGATACAAGGGCAAGGCTTTTTCTCCTAGCCGACTCACAAACCGACTTAACGAGGCTAAACACCCTGTGAATTTTTGTACATCTTTTAGACATTAGGCAATTTCATTCTTTCTATGGCTCGGATTTTAGCCGGATTCACCTCAATACCTCGGCTTGATACAAGGAAACCGAGCAACTTTCCAGCCGGGACACCAAAGGTGCATTTATCCGGATTCAATTTCAACCGATATTTTCTCAAGTTCACAAATGTTTCCTCGAGATCCTCGAGGAGAGTGTGTTTTTCTTTAGTTTTGATGACGATATCATCGACATACACCTGCACATTCTTGCCCATTTGGGAGTGTAAGCATTTCTGCATACATCTCTGATAAGTTGCACCGGCATTTCTCAAACCGAAACACATGACACGATAGCAATACGCCCCGTACGGGGTAATAAAAGCAGTCTTTATTTGATCTTTAGGGTTCAGTGGTATCTGGTGAAAACCAGAGTACGCATCAATAAAAGACAACAACTCACACCCGCAGTAGAATCGATCACTTGATCAATCCGAGGTAAAGGAAATGGATCCTTCGGGCACGCCTTGTTTAGGTTGGTGAAATCGATGCACATGCGCCACACCTTGACCACCGCTGGTTCGTCCTTCTTCTTCTCTACCAGAACCGGATTGGATATCCAGTCTGGATGCAACACCTCCATAATGAATCCGGCTGCAAGCAACTTAGCCAGCTCATCCAGCACCACTTTTCTTCGATCATCTGAGAGACGCCGAGTCGGTTGCCTCACCGGTTTTACATCCGGCCTGACAAATAAAGAGTGCTCTGCCAACTCCCTCGGAACACCAGGCAGGTCCTTAGCCGACCATGCAAAGATATCCCGATTCTCACGGAGGAAGTGACAGAGCGCGCTTTCCTATTTCTCATCCAGCCCGGCACCAATGATGGCCATGCGCTCCGGGTTCTCCGGGTCAATGGGATCTTCTTTGTTCCTTGGGCATCTCAAATGTTGCACCTCCATCCGGATTGGTCATAGCCAGCACACCGAGCTGAGCTGACTTCGCCATTGCCACCACCTCATGCATCTTGCTCTTCTCAGCTTGGATCACCAATGATTCGGCTAAGGTGGAACCGATGTGGCACACTGTATGGCTTTTGTAATCTCCCGCAACAGTGATAATACCATTCGGGCCTGGCATCTTTATCTTGAGGTAGGCCACATGGGTGGATATCATGAACTTGGCTAACGCAGGCCGGCCAAGTAGAGCATGGTATGGGCTCTCCAAATCTACCACCTCGAACTCGAGACTTTCAAGCCGGTGATTGTCCTTGGTACCAAACAGCACATCTACCCAGATCTTACCCATTGGGGAACAAGACACCCCGGGTACTATACCATGGAAGGTACAACTGCTCTGCTGCAACTGATTCGGCGAAATACCCAACTTGACCATTGTGTCCCGATACATGATGTTTATGGCACTGCCATTGTCAATCAAGACTCGGCTAAACCTCACGTTAAGCTTGGGTCCTACCAAAGTCGGATCCACCACTAGTGCATAGTTTCCTGGACTTGGCATAATTCTGGGGTTATCAGCCCTGCTCCACGTGATCTCCTGCTCGGACCAATTCAGGTATTTTGGGACTGCTGGTATGACTGCATTCACCTCCTTCGCCCTTCGCAGCTGACT
This sequence comes from Poa pratensis, assembly GCA_947311845.1. Lineage (NCBI taxonomy): Eukaryota > Viridiplantae > Streptophyta > Magnoliopsida > Poales > Poaceae > Poa > Poa pratensis. The sequence continues at coordinate 143,378,455 of CAMZMU010000041.1, forward strand.
TTTCTTGTCAGTTGGCTCGGTCACAAAAACCACATAACTTTGATGAGCCTCCTTGTACTCATTACCGGGGTATCCACCTTGCCGACTTGGACCAGCACCATTGTCATTGCCTCCCATGTTTACCAGGTTAACCGGCTTTGTGGCTGCCGGTCTCGGAGCTCCTGCGTTCACCGGGATTGTATTGGCTCCGGTTAAAGGCATATTCGGCCTGAAATTCGGTCTAGGAGCACCTCTCTGAGGTGGTCCTCTCTGACCCTCCGCCTGAATGCGATGATGCCAGCTACAATTCCGAGTTGAATGATTGGCCGGCTTGCGTGGGTCTGTTGTGTGATAACAGCAAGGCCCGTCCAATCTTGCCTCAAAGGTTAGAGGAGGACTCGATCCATCCCACACCTTCTTTGGCCAGGCACCTTGATTCGGCCTCCAAGCTGGACCCTCAGTCTTTTGTCTCTGACCATCTCCTGCTCCAGGATGATCCATATTCACTGCAGCCACCTGATCTGAACCGTATCTATAATCCGGATCTCTTCTTTTGTAACCGAATTCATGTCGGTCATTGGGCCTCAATGGTCCTACTCGGTTATTAACCGGTTGCCTCCTGCTTGTTCCCACTGCATCCAATGCGGGCTGTGTCGGATCACCTAGAGCGTACGTATCTGCTATCCGGATCGTTTCCGCCAGTGTCTTGGGCATATCCCTCTGGAGCTTCTGCCAGAGCGGGGTGCCATGTCGGCAACCCTGCGCAAACCAAGAAATCGCCTGCTCCTCCACGACACCTTCGCAAGAGTTGCGAATGTTGCTCCACCGAGTTAAGAATTCTCGGTCTGTTTCCCGTTCTTCCTGCTTGCACGCAGCCAGGAGCTGAGGTCGGTTAGGCCTCTTGTAGGTGCTGGAGAAATTACTGTAAAATGCCTCCTCCAAGTCCATCCAAGAGTTGATACTACCCGGCGGTAAGTTGTTCAGCCAAATCCGGGCTGGCCCTTCCAACATGTGCGGGAGATACCGGACCGCCCATCGGCGATTGCCCCCCGCAATGTGCACTGACGATACATAGTCTATTAGCCAATCTTGTGGCTTTGTGTTGCCATTATATGGCTTTGTGCTTCGGCCAAGCTGAAATAACGGCACACTCGGTTCGTTCATGATCCGAGGTCCAAAACATGGAGGACCCGGTGGGCCTTGCTCTTCTAGCTTCTCGGACTGGTAAATTCTATCCAACTTGAGACGCTGATCATTCGGATCTAATGCCCGAGGTCCCAGTCTTGATGCAAGTGCATTATCATACGTCTGGTATCCGGCTCGCGCCATAGCCGAATTTCCGTCATCATAGCGGTAACCCGCCTGGCCACCACCTTGCTGTTGCGCTCGCACAATCACTTGCTGCCCAGGAGGACGAGGTGGTTGACCTCGGCCAGCCGAATTGCCCCTTCCAGCTCCCGGGTAACCTCGTCCACCACTGTTTCTACTTTGGCCACCTCTTCCTTGAGCGGCTAGCTGCTTGCCGGCATACTCAGCATCATAGGTCTGCAGCTGCTTGCTCTTACCCGAGTTCACGCTCTGGGCCCGGTCAACTCCGACGTGCGGGGATGACGCCTGCCCCTTGGATCTCTGGCTAACAGCCTTAACCGACACTACTACCCGAGAAACACCTGCATCCGGATTGGCTTTCCGGTAAGCCTCATTCTGCCGGTTACACACATCTACTAGCTCATTGACTCTCTCTGCCTGCTTCCGCCAGGCGTCCCCGGTTAGTGTGCTCAACTCGGCTCGCGCTGCCGCTGCAGCCCTAAGATTCTTAGCCGGGGAGCTATACACCGGCTTGCCTGTGCCAGATCTATGACTAGTAGCCTTACTGGAGCTCGATCCTGCAGCTCTAGCTAACTCGTCATTGAGGTCCTTACCCCGGTTACGCAACTCGGCTTTTTGCGCGAGCGATGCACTACAGGAGTAAAACCCTCGGTGATACCATTGGCAGCATTGTACTCTCTCATATCTCTATCAAAGGCTTGCCTAGACTCCACCACTAACCGGGCTTCTTTTTGCAACCTCAGGCGCTCTGCCTCTAGCTGAGCTACAGTGAGCTCTACATCTGCCCCAGGTGCCACTGGCCGAGATAGCTTCTCCAGGACATCTCTAAGGGAGCCTCCCTACTTGACATGCCAAGCGGGCCAACCGGATCTGGTCTCTCCTTTGGGAACTTAGCTGTCCGAGTCGGCTTGCCAACCGGATCAACTGGCGTGGCCAGCTCCTCGGGCATGCTTTTGCTGGCATCTCCTTTGCCAGCTGCTGCACTTGGCCCGGTCATCATCACCTCCACGCTACTCCCGGGGCGAGCGCTACGCCGTCCGAGAGCTGCGCGGAAAGAGGGAGGATCCTCAGCCACGAGCACCTGCGCCGGGTACTCGCGGACAGGCTCGGTGGCGACGTAGGTGACGAAGCTGCCGAGCGTCATGAGGAAACCGTCTGCGGGGAAGGGCTTGTTGGCGAAGCACCCCGCGTTGTCGCTGATGAAGTTGAACTCGCCGATCTTGCAAACGAGCCCAGAGAGGACCCGCTCGCCGGAGCCAGCGACGGTGCCCGTCCGGAAGGAAACCCCAGCCAACGCCACTGCTTGCCCCACGGTGGGCGCCAACTGTCGTGGTGGTGTCACGGCAGATGCCATAGGATGGCTTAAGTTGTGGGCTCGCTAGGACGTTGGGGGATCCGGGGAGGGTTTGCGCGCTCACGAAGCACGCATGGAGAACAACCAAGAACTCGCAAGAACAAACAAGAACAAGCAGAACCAAGAAGAAGCAAAGAACACCACGATGTACCCTGCTTCGGGGCCCTCTTGTGGAGGTAACACCCCTACTGCAGCACTAGCCTACTCTCTTTATATCTCAAGTGGTTACAAGTACAGAGTGCTCCTTGAGCTGTATGAAGAACAATGGTGGGAGCTCTAGAAGAGATGGAGCTTGGGGGGATAATGCCTTTCTCTTTGCCGTTCTCTCCCTCCGTCTCTCTACTGGAGGATTTGGTAGCTTACTTATACACTAACCGAATTACCATTTTGCCCCTGGCTGGAAGTGATAATGGCATGGACAAGAGGAACAGGACAAGCCTCTGCCCCCTGTCAACCCAACGGCCGGACTGTCAGGCCCTAGCAGGCCTATCTTGCCACTTTGGGCAATGGCAGGTGTAGCCCACCGGGTCTCGGTCATATCCTCTTTCCCGAATTGGCCGGGTCAGCTCCTAGGTTGCTGCGCTCCCAGGAATCCCGTGACCTGACCTGGCCGTCAAGTCCCTAGCAGGCCTATCTTGCCACTTTGGGCAATGGCAGCCGTAGCCCCCCGGGTCTCGGTCGTATCCTCTTTCCCGAATTGGCCAAGTCAGCGCCTAGGGCCTTGCGACCCGGAAAACCTGCGACTTGACCCGGCTGTCTTCTCAGCCTCTGGCAGGAGACCTGAGACCCGTGAACCTTTCTGACATTACTTGGCCCTTGTGCAATATCCGGATTACCTTATCCGGGTCCTTCCTGACCAACCCGGCTAACTTAACCGGTTTCCTTCCTCTGATTCGGTTAAGCTTTACCGGATCCTCTCTGGCATCTTCTCGCACTTTAGCTTGATCAAGTGCTAACCGACTCTCACGAGAGATCCGGCCCAAGTGACCCGGCTATATGTTGATCCGGCTAGCTCTTTGCAACACTTAACACCACATCTTTGCCCTACCCGGGGGCAGCCCCCCGACACTCCCGGATACTGGAACCAAGGCTCACCATCGCCTTCACGGTCCCGCGCTCCCCTCCACGATCACGCTCACCACCACCTTTGCCTCCTACACGAATCACCACCCCCACCAGTTAAGGAACCGCGCAACGGACATAGACGACAGTAGTCGTGCTACTGACTGTACCTCCCATGGTTTGCGGTCAGGCGGGGAGGAGGCGAGGGAGGCCGAGCTGGCGAAGGGGGAGTCCAAGGCGAAGACGTCGTAGCAGGTGTGTGGGCGCTCGAGCGGGGGCGGCGGGGAGAGATCATGATCCTGCGGCACGGGGTGGACGCGCGCGTCGTACCAGAGCGTCGGCTCTGAAGCGGAGCGCTTGAGGGTCCGCTTCCGCGACCGTGGCCGCCCCTGCGTTTCATGCACAGGAAGCCGAAACCTGCGGCCGGCGCTGCTGCTCCCGCCGCGGCGCGCCGGCGAGCGACCCAGCCGGACGACGCTGGCGATACGCGACCGGCCATTCCTTCTCCCCTGCATCTGGTTCAAAATCTTGTCTGCAACTACGCCTACGCGGTCGCGCGCTTGCGTGCAGTTTGGACTTTGGAGATGGGTGCGGAAGGTTTGTTGTCTTGGTTGGTGGACGGTGGTGTCGTCGCCGCAATGTTTACTTTCGGGATATGGCGAGCCTCTTTATGCTTTACTCGATAGAGGAGGAAGCTTCTGGCCGTGTTTCTGCTTTGCGTAGACCCGATGCAGTAGACGCCCGGGTTCGCGATGTCACTGTGACTCTGTGAGTAACTGCGTGAGCCGGGAGCACGAGGAAACCGGGCAGGCGCTGGATTCTCCGCGTACACCTGATTCGGCACGGTCGTGCTGAGCGACAACAACCGTTCCACCGCCCACCGAGGATTTCCTGCCTCTGAGGCCAATTTGGTTGCAACTGGGGCTTTGACCATTGGTTTGGGGAGAATGGAAAATCCGGAACTACGATTTAAAAAAGTGCCATAATGAGTACAAAAATTGGACACCATGGAAACCAAGTCCTTTTTTCACAAAAATCGCAATTCATGGATTTACTTATTTCGTTTTTATGCTTGAGGATAGAGCATTATTCGTTGGTTTTTATTTGTCATGAATTTTATAAAATAAATTAGGTGTGACTAATATTAATAATTATTTATTTTCAAAATGGAGAGGCTAAAGAATCTCCCATAGTATCCCACCTACCGGAGATCAAGCTGGTTGCCATAAACTATCAGGCCTCCTTTGGATCAGAGGAATTTTAGAGGATTTTCGCAGGATTTCAATCCTAAGGATTGTTTCCTCAGGAACGTGTTTGGATTGCAGGATTGAGACCTTGAAATTCCTGAGGATTGGGTCCTAAGTGGCTGATTCCAGATGATTTTAGACATTAGGTCTGACGAGGGGTTAACTCATCAAATCCCATGGTTAAGGACCTAGGGTTGAGATTACTGGGAGAGAACGTGGTAGTACTGGCAGTTTCGTCGGCTGACAAGCAGAGGCAAAGATTTACCCAGATTCAGGCCCATCGGGTGGAGGTAAAGACCCTACTTCCTGCTTGTCTAGTATTGATCGTGTGAGATTATGCGGACAAGGAGAGCTCCGGCGAGATGTCGATCTCGCAAGGGATTTTGGTGGTTCGAGTATGGCTTCCCCGGGATCGGCGGCCCTCCAGCCTTTATAAGAGGTTGGGTCTCGGGAGTCCGTAACCGACCCTGTTTACATGTAAGGAAAGTATAAACCGACTATGTCTATGTCTAATCTTGGAGGGTACTCCATCTTGCCGGGCCTTTCGTCATGGGTTTCATTTAGGCTCTTGATAACTAGGCCTTAGTCGACACGTGCACCAGGTACCCTTACGGTAGGGTACCCGAGATGTATATCCTTGTCAGTAGCCCCCGAGTACTTGTCTGGCTCAAAGAATCGGGCATGGACTCATTCGTAAGTGCACGTCATATGCTTTGTATTATAATTGGAACTAGCAGGGTGGCCCGCGCATTTGCGCGGGTAGACTTTCTACGTACGTTATACAATTTTTTGATGTTATATGTTGCCGCGAAAGTTTAGTTTTTCATACAAAATATCTTATAATTATATATATGCTTGATACTTGTAATTTTTTATTTTACATAAACTTCATATTTGCATGGTTAGATTGTTGGATTTATTGTCATGTTCATTTAAATCCGCGGTTTAAACATCTTTGCAATATATATTTAGTTTCATTTTTTAATTTGACTTATTTTCCTCTAGACTTTTTTTTGTATTTATCTTTTTTTCTAAATACATCTGTTTACCCAATTTTCTTAGCTGACTACGGTTAATTTTTGCACGGAAACTTTTATAGATATATTTTATTGAACCATTTTTCTCTCACTTCTTTATTCAGTATACATATTCTTGGTTCACCTTTCTATTATGTACAACTGAGTGTGACTCTCTCCAAAGTCCCATTCCATTGCATTTCTCTTCAGTCTTCAAAGCTTGCCATTCCATTATCTTCCAGGTCATGCTGCATCTCGTCATAGACGATTTGGGTATGTAGGAAAGACCCTCTTAGTTCTGGTCGCCACTATGTAGGGCACGGCGGGCAGCAGTTCGGCAGGGGCGCCTGTAGCGTACGCGCAGCCGGCCGGCCGATCTGTAGATCGCGCAGCTATTTCAATCCGAGCTCGGTGGATCTAATTTCAGCAGGAATGGTAGCGTCATTCTTCCTCCTCTTTGCTTCAATTTCCTCATTTTCACGATTGACAATTCTGTATTTTTTCTGGCATACAATTAGTTGTATCTTATCCAACCATTGTTCTTCTGACTACACATTTGAGGTTAAATCAAGGTCCTCAATCTATACGTCCTTATGCAATCCATTGACCGTATTCATTAAAAGTCGCAGCCGCGGCCCGTATTCAAGAGGCAAGGTGCATGCCTTGGTGCTTCAGTCCCCCATGCACGGCTGCTTCCCCATTTAATTTTTTCCCCAATTTTGGATTACAGGATGATCCATAATTTAGTAAATTGTTTTAGTTTTGATATACTTCCAGCTGCAATGGCATTTTCATTGGTGACAGAGAGTAGCAATATAGCCAAATATATGATTGTATTTGTGTCCTTTAGATTGTAAAAGCAGGCACTTGAATATCCATCATTCTATATCCATCCGAATATAAAGATCCCTTTATCGAAAAAAAATCCATCCCAATGATAAAAAATATGTGGTTCAGTCTCCAGGAAATCCCTTTGATTGTAGATTTGAGAAAATATATAAAAACACATTATGCATTTTTTAATGGAAATATGAACTTTGTCTCGACACATGTATTTGGCTATGGAAAATAATGTCATGAAGTACCTGTGATGTTTGTTAAGCAATCTGGAATATGCTGTGCTGATCTCAAACGTTATATTTCTCTTTAGTGTTAGTCGGTTCTCTCCACTCCATCAATAATTACTTTAAATGTCTTCTACTCCTTTGCAATTTATAAGATCTCCTTATAAACAATATCCTTTGCGCTATCTTCACTCGAACACTCAGTGTCATCGATTAGCAGCTTCGTCCTTCTTTGTTTGTGACTCTTGACAATGCCACATATAGTTGCCCATGAAAGAATGCTTGCTTATTTAAGATATATTCCTACCTTATTCAAGGACTCACCTTGGATCCTATTTATGGTCATTGCGAAGCAGGCTGATAATGGATATTGTCTCCGTTTCACCATGAATGGATATTTTGAGTCGCAGGGTGACATGATAATCTGAGGTATGCATACCTTTTCGCTAACGTGCGTTCATGTAATCATTTGTGCCTCAATGTATTTGTTTCCAAGCTGTGTTATGATCATTCTCGTGCCGGTGCATAAAACTGCAGCTAGGTTGAAGTTGCGTAGGACCATCACCGGCAAACCTACCTTCAGTTTTAGCTGATGATCTGGGATTCCTAGGAACTTCAATGTGTTAAGGAACTCAGTAGGACACATGTTTTCTAATCTGCTGCTGTGCGTTGCTGTCTTGCACATGGTATCCATGATTCGGTATGTCACCTCTTCACCTTGTATCTAACCCATTATGTGCTCATTTATCTATAGCAAATATGCATGGTGATTACAAAAGTACTAACCAATCCAATTGATTCTTTACCTATCTCTTCCCTGCTTAGTGATATTTTGCTCAATGGCATCAGGAAACCATCCATGTTTTGTCATTCTTCCTCTTCCTTGCTTCAATTTCCTCATTTTTACAATTGACAATTCCGAATTCGTTTTGCCATACAGTTATTTGTTTTTTATCAAACCATTGATCTTCTCACTACATATTTGAGGATAAATCACGGTTAGGGTATCAGGGTCCACAATCTGTATTTGAGAAAGTAAAATACCCGTTTTCTTGTCTTTGACGTCTGTATCCAATTCATTGACTGTACTCAGTAAAATTCCCATTTATCCGATTTATGCTATGCCATTCTCTTGGAGGTGATACTTGTTGAAGATGCCGGCGAGGCTGCATCTCCCCATCTCGTCTGTCAAGTTCAGTGCTGACTGCACCGTGCGTGACCCCTCGTGGAGCTGTACGTGGTCGACGTTGTATCCTAATGAGATATATTTTTTGTGCATCTCCTGGAAAACTCTTTGCACCTTGTCGGCAAGATCGTGGCAGGGACGCTGGGTTGTCCTGCAGCTTCTTCCAGCATGCTCGATCATTGCCCTCGGTGCATCTCCAGTTCTGCATATGTGCATAATATATAGTCGCTGCTCCTTGCCTTAGCTTGTCATATTGCCGCCGACATCAAGCGATACACGAACGCATTTCTATCCGGCACAGGTCATGACTCCCAGTAACATTAGATCGATCGATCTGACCGTCAGCATGGCCGGCACACCATCCAGCGGATGACTCAACTTGGAATCCACAACTTGTATGGGGCACTCAAATTCATCCCTGTTCAGATCAAGCAATGACTACCAAAGATGGCAGCTTGCCCAGAAATCGGTGCGATAGTGTGGGTGGTCTAAACTGCACGCATAGGTGACCATGGCGACTGAGCTTTCATGCACGCAGTCAATTTAACCGGAATCCTGCACCAAATAATTGAATTGTAATCGACTCCAAACAAATTTCTTATTAAAAAAACTCAACAATAAACTTGAGTCCAGCACCGCTAGCTCGAGTCTACGTCCGTGGTCTGAAAAAAAATCTAGCCCAGCTGATGCAAACTGCGGACAGCATGGTCGATCACCAAATCCTCTACTGCTGAGGGCGTCCCACTTGTGTTTGCCTCATTGTATCGCCATCATCCACGTGTCCTGTGGCCTTCATCATTCGTGGCTTTACACCAGATTGATATCGTCAATTCGCCAGATGAACTCGTCGAAGAGCTTGTGCTAGATTCAGGGTACCTTGTGTGTTTGTTAGCATCCTTAGCGCGATATGGTGTCATCCTTCCTCGAGCTAGCTTCATGAGAGGGGGTCGACGTTGTCGCTTCGAGCTCATCGTCCACAGCAAGCTCGATCATTGCCCTCTGTGAATCTGTAGTTCTGCACATATACTCGCTGTTGCTTAGGTTGTCATATCGCCGCCGATGTCAAGCGATCAACCTTTTTTTTGGCAATACACAAACGCATCTCTTAAGTAAACATAATAACATAACGTGCTATCTTCTGATCATGTATAATCAGCAGATTTACCTCATGCTTATCTATGCTTTGGTATTTACAGGGATCAGTACGGCATGCATCTCCAAGCTGTTGCGTATGTATGCCTTCAGTCTTGATCGAATCGTCTAGATGCAAATAATCAAGCCCAGGTGATGCAAACTGCATGCCAGTTTACCAAATCCTCTACAGCCATCGGGCGCCGCACCAGCCTCTGGTCCTTGGGGGTCCGCCTGTCACCATCGATTCAAACCGCTGTGTGGGGACGTACGCCGTGGCTTCTTGCCAGGTCGATATCGCCATACAGACTCCTCAAAGACTTTGAGGTAGGCTCGGGTCATCTTTGGAGTTTGTCAGCTTCATTGGCGTGAGATCGATGTCGTTGCATCGAGGTAGCTTCGTCGGCGTGATATTGTCATTGCCTCGTCGAGCTCATGTATGGATGGCTTTATGCTGGGCCAAGAACACTGCCATCTCGAGATCCGCCGGACGACCGTCGTGAAGCCAGAGCAATCAACCGCCGACATCTACGTGTATACTACTCCATCGCGCAGAACCTGAAGCACCAGTCAATGTCAAAAGAATAAAGATTCGTGATATGTACGGTATCTGCCATGGGGTTCCTAATCTTAATCCAGAAGATGCATATCTGTGTTACGTGTCCTCGAAGGAGGCTAGTACTTTGCGTTGCATACTCCCGCCTAGAAGACGTGATCGATTATGGCTCGTACCAATCACGGACATTTTTTTATAGCGTTCGGTCATCGCCGCGGTTCGTTCGCTCTACTAAAAAAAAATCTGAATCGTTTTGTCTGAATCGGAGCCGTTAGTTTCTGTCGCTAACCGCTTGATAAATCTGAGCCGTTTATTATCCTGTGTTTTAATTATATAATAGATTCCTGTATGAATAGCACATGTTGGCTATGTCGAGTATCTCATCGACTGTGGTTTTTGCTTATGACGATCAAGGGATAATAACTTAGCAGGCCCAGCACACTCGACGGATAGGGACTGGTTAACTACACATTCGGGTAAAAGCTTACTAGCTTTCAATCAAACTCAAGTCCCGGACTCGAATCAGGAACAGACTGGTCAGATTCGACAAGGCCGCAGAGGTCTTACTGAGTCGATCTGTAGTATAGATTTGAATTTTACCCAACGCGTCCGTCAGGATTTTTCATCATGTCTGCTGACACGGAAAGTATAAGGATTGACGTTGCTGGAACGGTCCTTAGCCCAGCTCGAAAGTTCGGCTGGTCTTACCTTTGCACTATGCGTGCAGCATCCGAATATTTGCGGCGGACACAACTCAGGAATGTTTCGAGTATGATTTTGTATATGAACTGAGTCGAGCCTTTTGTCGACTGACACTTTGTCGTTATTCTATCGGGTGCGCGACAGCGCTCCCGATGGGAGTAGCCCCCGAGATTGTGCTTTATTACTTGCAATGGAGGATAATCTCAGATCTTCTTACCCTCCATATGTTAATCAAAGAAATTTTTGCCGTAATTCTATCGGGTGCACGACAGTGCTCCCGATGGGAGTAGCCCCCGAGATTATGCTGTATTGCTTGTAATGGAGGATAATCTCAAAATCATTTTATCTTGAGCATCTCCAGTCGAAGAATTTTTGATATGCTCCCGATGGGAGTAATATGCCTCAGCCGAAGGAACGATCGAGTGACTAATTTTGCCGGAACATTGCTTTTTCACACCCGAACCAAACAAGACAGTCGAATGACCGATATGCGTTGGGCTGACTCGAATGTATTTCTGATCAGAGCGCTTGCGATGACGTCAGGGATGACGTTTTGTGGCGACTGCGTTGCCTGACACGATAGCGTGCGTTATGCTGTGATAGATGGGACGTGACACGTCTGTGGGCCCACGATGCAGCCGTTTGGACTGGATTTGACCGTTCAGGCGAAATTTCTCCAGGACTATGATGACGGTTCCTAGATTCCCGTGCGTAGTGGGCGGAGTGGCCGGCGACGGTTACTCTCCACGGCTGCCACGTGTATGGCTGGATTTGCCACTTTGCCCACGACCTCGCATCAACGGTGCGGCTTCATTTGCGTTGAGGTTAAAAGGGTGCGGCAGAGTAAATAATATTTTTACTTGCCATTTGCTCTCCGCCGCCGCTGCTTCTTCTTCCTCCTAGCGCATCACCATAGCCCAACAGCCAATCTTTTGCACCCACGATCACGATGACGAAGCCCGCGGCCCGGAAGGGCAGGAGCGCCGCGAATGCGTCAGCAGACTGCCGCTGGAGCCGCTGCTAGCGGTTTGAAGAGGGACAAAGGCTCGTGGACCAAGACACCTGTAGCAAGAGGATGCTCACCGGCCTGCGGAACGACGGGCTGATTCCTGCGGACACCTCGCAGGTTCGCATCCCCGCCGCCGAGGTAATCCCGCGCCAGGCCCCAATGAGCGGTCTGTTTTGTGGATTTTGTGAACAGGGGATTCTCCTTCCCTGTTCACAACTTTCTTCGTGCACTGATGCACGTTTATGGAGTGCAATTGCACGATTTTACGCCCAATGGGCTTTTGCACATTGCGTGTTTCTTCGTTCTTTGCGAGTGCTTCTTGGGCGTTGCGCCCCACTTCGGGCTCTTTCGCCACATCTTCAACGTCAAGCGCCAGCACAGCGCCAAGGGACCTGGTGGTTTTGGAGTACAGACTCGACCTGACGTCGAGAAGTTCAAGATCAATTTCCTTGAGTCTGTGCAAGGATGGCGCCAAAAGTGGTTCTACATCAAGGATGTGACCATAGGCACCCAAGCGTTGGGTTGCCTCCCTTTGACGCAGACGCCCTGGTGAAGAAGAGGCCATCCTGGATCACCCAGCCGACCGGAGTCGAAGCCGAAGAGGCTGACATTCTGATGGAGAAGGTGCTAAAGCTTCAGACCACTATTGGTCGGGAGGTTACGGGCATCCATTTGCTAGCCATTATTGCCAAGAGGCGAGTGCAGCCCCTCCGAGCCCGAGCGCATGCTATGTGGGCATACAATGGGGTTTCTGATCCAACCCGCTCACGCGCAGTGGAGATTTCTGATGCGAAAGCAGAGAAGTTGGTAAGAAGCCTTACCAAACTGACTGATGAAGAGCCTTGTGAGATGAACTCTCCTGTGGCTCCTTATGAAACCAGCAACCCTCTACCAGAGGTAACAGTCGATACTATGTGTAAGTTGATATGTTATGCATGTGCGATATTAATTCCTTTGCTGTTTCTATGTGCAGGGACACAGAATGTATGAGTCGATGCATCCTCTGCCAGAGAGCGGCCCAGTACCGGACAATGAGCCACTCGAGGCGGGCTCTGATGATGAAGTGACCTCACTCGCCACCGCACATACGCCAGACGCCGATGAAGGCGATGCAGAAGTGCAGGCCAAGCAGAAGCGGTCGCGCGAGGAAGAAGACACTGCTGACTCAGAGGAGAAGGAGGGGAACGAGACGGAGTCGACGATGGCGCCACTCGATATCCCTCCGATTCGCTCGCTGCCTCCACGACCCCCGAAGAAATCATGCCCCAGCATGGGTGTGCTTGCACCTGGTCGAATGGTCGACCTTACGAAGAGTAAGTAGTATGAGCATCTGCTTTTTGATGGTTTACGAACGTTGTCAAGTTGTTAACTTTGCATGTGTGAAACAGCGTGTCCTCGGATGAGGATTTGCCACCGCCACCTCAGATGGAGAAGAGCAGTGCGGCGTCGACTGCTCGGAGTTTGCCACCAGAACAGCCGCCAACCGCTGCGACTCCGGCTGCCGCGGACGCGGCCACACCATCTGAGCCTGAGGTTGCGGCTGACAAAGAGGAGGCAGCAGCGACATGCGTTCCTGCGTCGACTTCCTCCTTCTTGAATCATGTAAGCTTGTACTTTTGTACCATAGTTGAATCATTAGCGGGTGTGAAAGCTGTTCATAGACCGATAAATCTATTCTGAACTTTCGCGTGTTGTGATGTAGTCATTTGTACAAGAGCTACTGAAGGTAGGCTCCAAATATGTACACATGGAGACGGAAGTCGCCACCTTGCAGTAACAACTCGAGGATGCGAAGAGTAAGTACCCTGTAATAAGCACTCGAGTGTTTTTGATGTGACCATCTTTTGCAGCATGTTGAAGAAATGCTTATGTGTCTCGCAGAGTCAGCGACTGCCGCTGCGGAAGAGATGGGAAAAGCTACCCGTCGAGTTGCTGATCTGGAGAAGAGGCTGAAGGCAGCCGAAGTAATGGAAGTGGTCGACTCTCTGCTGCCAGCACCACTTTGACAGGTATGCAATTTTGCCATTGCATTAGATATTTGAAGTTGTTGTATTATGCTTCTGAACATGGTATTTACATGCCATGCTAGGTGTGATGGACGGCCCTACTGACCATGGCAAGCAAAACATTGGCGCTTCACTTGATGAAAGTGTAGCTGTCGTAGAGGTTGCTAACAGTAGGGCAGGGGAGATGCTGACGAAGGTGGCGAGTGCTTTGGGCGCCCTTCACGGCAGCTTCTTCCTAGATGATGAGCTTCCATCTACGTTTGCAGAACTGGTGGAGTTGTTCAAGCCCGAAGGAACTGCCGTCGCCGATTTCTGTCGCGAGCAAATGGTAAGTGGTGCTCAGACTACTTTTCTCATGTTGCTCGCGCACGAAGTCAAGGCGGATTTTGACAAGGTTACGACGAAGTTCCCGAGGGGGCCTGGCGGCAAAACCGTCGGGTTAGGCACTTGGATGGAGGCTGCCCAAAAGTATGCTCAACAGCTTGTATCAACTGTTGAAGACAGGGCAGCCAAGGTTCAGGCGAAGAAGGCTTCCTCCAAGAAGTCGATGACTAGCGAGTGATTCCTGTCGCCTAGTTTTTAGGGATTTTTATGATTTTGCTTTTGCTGTAAAAACTTCAGACTTCGTATTTGTGCTTCATGAAATATGAACTCCAGTTATCGGGAGGCACAGCCCCCGAGCCTTTTGCTTGATCTCTTCTGTTTCTCTTATGCTCTGAGTTATTCTGGATGTAGAACCGAGCCTCTAGAACATCGACTGGTCCAGGTGCGAGCGGCTCCACCCAGTCACGTAGCGTGAATGACCAGAAAATCATCGACTTCCTTCAGCTCAAACTTTCCGAGGTGACAAGTGAGCTAAAGAAGACACAAGACGCATATGCTGAGTTGCAGTCGAGGCCATCCCCAACTACGGAGCGGGAGGCCTTTTTGCTTGAAGAGTTGGAGAAAGTGAACCTACAGCTTGAATGTAAGCTCTTATGGAAATTGAATTGTGCACTCGACTCAAAGGTCGACTGTGATAACAATTTTACATTATTTTTGCCATAGATGTCTGTTTTGACCAAGCGAAGGAGGAGGCGCGGCTACAAGACCGACTCGACGGTCAAGCGAGTAGCGCGGAGTACGCTGCCCACCCCTTTTGGTCGGACGGGCAAGGAGTGCCATTCTGGTAAAGCTTCTGGATCGTGCGTGGCGAACTGCCATTCGACTGGAGAGCTGCAGGTTAGCTTTGTTTCGAGTCCACGAAGCTTTGTTTCCTTTGAATGAGCAACCACAAAGCCTTGCTGCATTGCTGAAGAAATTTCGAAAGGGCAAGACGATCAAGAAATTTGTGCGCGAGCAACTGGTTAGCGGGGCTAACGTTGCCCTTGCCTTTGTGCGGTCGCATCTTCCGCACCTTAATTTGAAAAAGATTGTGATGGGTCCCGCACCCCTACCAGGTGGTGGTCCTGTGCCAATGGAGGAACATTACCAAGAGACACATGTGGATGCACTGGTCCTAATCCATCAGGTGCTGAAGGAGGAGGCAAAGTGGACCCATCCAAAGGGTGAACCTGTAGATTAGGGGTTTTATGCATAGGGGTTGGCCCCAGAGTGTAAAATGCAACACTTGTGAGTATTTATGAACTAAATATTCATATCTCCGCAGCCCCCGAGCCTGTTGAGTGGGGTGTATGAGGCAATTTATTGTAAAATTATGACTATCCAGCCCCCGAGCATTCGAGTGAGGTTGATGGAAACACTTAGAGTATAGAACATAAATTGCACAGCCCCCGAGTGTTCAAGTGAGGCTGTGAATTTTTGCGTTATTTTAAGCTTCGACTCATAATTTTGAGCAACTTTTCTGTTTATGTATGATTTTTATGACCTAGCCCCTGAGTATTCGAGTACGGCTGGAGTATTGTGTTTGAAGGAGTGAAGGCTCATGTTTTGAGATAGCGCAGCCCCCGAGTATTCGGGTGAGGCTAAGTTTGTGTGACTAAGTTATGCGAGTAGTAAGCAGGAAGAAATATGAGGAATTATTGATTATATTCCATTTATGAATGTTAAGCTGCAGGCCGCCTCATTAAAAACCTTCCAGTCCCTATAGGTACCCTGGTAAGGAAAAGAGCATGTCTGAAACCTGCAGCCATCCGACATATGTGCCTATTACATTGTGCGACTGAGCAATCTAAGCATAGAAACGGCGCAGCTGCGCAACGTTCCAAGGATTGTGCGAGAGTTCGCCTGTCTTCGCATGCTTCAGTCTGTATGCTCCACCACCAATGACCTCGGTGATGATGAAGGGTCCTTCCCATGGAGAAGCGAGTTTGTGCACCTTCTTTTGCTTCAGTCGAAGTACCAGGTCGCCAACCTCGAAGGATCTGGTACGCAGTCGACGGCTGTGATAGTTGCGGAGGTCTTGCTGATAGACAGCTTTGCGTGCTAGCGCCGTGTTGCGTGCTTCTTCGAGCAAGTCGACTGCATCTTCGAGTGCTTCATCTGCATCTTCTTCGTTGTATGCTTCGACTCTTGGTGCATTGAATCTTACGTCTGATGGCAGGATTGCCTCTGCGCCGTAGACCATGAAAAATGGGGTAAATTGTGTTGAGGCATTGGGAGTTGTGCGTAGGCTCCATAGCACAGATGGGAGTTCTTCGACCCAAGCACCCGCGGCCCTTTTGAGTGGCACCAGGAGGCGTTTCTTGATTCCGCTCGTCACGAGTCCATTGGCTTTTTCGACTTGGCCATTGGACTGCGGGTGTGCCACGGATGCATAGTTGAGCGTGATATCTTGCTCTTTGCAGAAAGTTCGAAACTCTTCAGCCGTGAAGTTTGTACCGTTATCAGTGATGATACTGCTTGGCACACCGAAGCGGTATATGATGGATTTTATGAAATTGACTGCTGTAGTGGCAGTCGAACTTGTGATAGGGACTGCTTCAATCCACTTGGTGAACTTGTCGACCGCCACCAGAAGGTGAGTATGCCCTCCATGGGAGGATTTTTTGAGTGGCCCGACCATATCGAGCCCCCATTGGGCGAAGGGCCAGGCCAATGGTATTGTCTTCAACGCCGATGCGGGTGCGTGCGGCTTTGTGGCGAATTTTTGACAGCCGATGCACCTTTTGACTATGTCCTCCGCGTCTTTGAGTGTTGTGGGCCAGTAGAAGCCTGCGCGAAAGGCTTTGGCTACGAGTGATCGACTGCTGGCATGATGCCCGCAGGTACCTGCATGAATATCACGAAGGATGGCCTGGCCATCTTCAAATGCTATGCATCGTTGGAACATACCTGATACACTGCGCTTGTATAGTTGCCGTTGATGACGGTTTATGCTTTAGATCTTCGAGTGACGCGTCTTGACTCTGTTATGTCTTCAGGTACCTCGCCGCGGAGTATGTATGCGAGGAAAGGTTGAGTCCAAGTTGGCTCGATGAGGAGTACATCGACTGGCGGGTCCTCTGTGCTAGGTGCTTTGCTCTTGGCTGTGCGGCTGATGTAGGAGATGTTCACTTTTTCTTGATGGCTGTGCTCGATGCGCTCAAAGAAGACACCAGGTGGAACTGGTGCTTTGGTCGCACCAATGTTGGCTAGCTTATCTGCTTCTTCATTGCTCTCACGCCTCATGTGCCGCAACTCGCAGCCTTCGAAGCTGCCCTCCATGAGGTTGTACAGGTCACGGTAGGCGATCATGTTATCTGCGATTGCATCGCAGGCCTTCATTGTTTGCTGTACCACAACATTCGAGTCACCGTAGATCATCAGTCGAGTGCACTCGAGGGCTTTGGCCATCCTCATGCCATGGATCAGGGCCTCGTACTCTGCTTCGTTATTGGATGGGAACTCGAATCCCATCTGCAGGATATAGCGAAGCTTGTCGCCTTTTGGTGATATGTGGATGACACCTGCGCCTGCGCCTTCGTTCTTCTTGGAGCCGTCAAAGTACATAGTCCATGAGTTGGACACATCTGGTGCTCCTGGCAGCTGAGCTTCAATCCACTCGGTGTGGAAGTCAGGTAAGACTTGTGCTTTGATGGCCTTCGGGTAATCATACTTGATATCTCGTGGCTAGCTCGATGAGCCATTTTGCGACTCGCCCAGTTGCGTTGGGGTTTGTGAGGATGTCCCGATCCCTGAGGTGCTGATTACAGTGATCGGGTGCTCTGCGAAGTAATGCGTCAGCTTCCTTGAGGACATGAACACGGCGTAGGCCAGCTTTTGATAGTGCGGGTACCGCTGCTTTGATATGGAGAGCACTTCACTCAAGTAATAGACTGGGCGTTGTATGCTTTGGGCGTGTCCCTCCTCCCTGCATTCGACTACCAGTACGGTGCTTACCACCCTGTTAGTTGCAGAGACATATAGGTATAGTGGCTCACGTTCCCTTGGTGCGACGAGGATTGGAGGGCTTGTGAGGACTCGCTTGAGGTCCGTGAAGGCTGCTTCGGCTTCTGGCGTCCACTCGAATTTGTCTGCTTTCTTCATCAGTCGATAGAACGGGAGTGCTTTTTCGCCTAGTTTGCTGATGAATCGACTGAGCGCTGCCACTCGACCGCTAACTTTTGCACGTCATGGAGCTTTGAAGGCCTTTGCATCGTCAAGATGGCCTGTATTTTCTCCGGGTCCGCCTCGATTCCACGAGCCGAGACTAGATACCCAGGAGCTGCCCGGCTGGCACGCCGAACGTGCACTTCTTCGGGTTGAGCTTGATGTGGAAGCGTTTGAGGTTTGCGAACGTCTCTCGCAAGTCATCGAGTAGTGTGTTTTCCTCCCTTGTTGTGATGACGATGTCGTCTACGTATACCTGGACGTTTCGCCCAATTTGCTTCTTGAGGCAATCTTGCATCATGCGCTGGTAGGTTGCGCCTGCGTTCTTGAGCCCAAAGGCATGGTTGTGTAGCAGTAGACCCCGAGTGGGGTTATGAACGCCGTTTTCTCTTCATCCTCTTCCTTCATCCTTATCTGGTGGTAACCCGAGTAAGCATCCAGGAAGGACAAGCGAGCGCACCCGGGGTGGAGTCGACGATCTGGTCGATTCGAGGTAGTGGAAAGTGATCCTTTGGACAACATTTATTGAGTGCTGTGAAATCTACGCACATCCGAAGGATATCTGTGCTTCTTCTCTACGAGTACGGGGTTGGCCACCCATTGTGATTTCTTGATTTCTCTGATGAAACCTGCTGCGAGCAGTCTGTCGACTTCGGCTTCGACTGCGTTCTTTTTGGGCCGGATATGCGGCGCATTGTTTGCTTGACTGGTTTAGCATCTGGAAATAATTGGAGAGAGTGCTCGGCGAATTCCCTGGGAATACCTGGCATGTCGGCTGGACACCACGCAAATATATCCCAGTTCTCACGGAGGAATTCGACGAGCGCGCTTTCCTATGCGATAGGCAGACTCGACGAGACATTGACTGTCTTGGTCGGGTCAGTCGGGTGCACCTGATGCGACCTTGTGTCATTGGTGGCATTGAATGCTCTGTCGACTGCCACCTTTTTGTGCTCCGGCATAAGTGTTCGATCGTTGGAGACCGCTAGATCGGCGAGTGTTGCTTCCATGCCGAACATCTCAGAGATTTTGCTAAACTCTCGGTCGCAAGAGTGGACTTTTGGAAGTTTCCCTTGACTGTGATTACTCCTTTTGGTCCAGGCATCTTCAGTGGAGGTATGCATAGTGTGGAACCGCCATGAATCGAGCGAACGTCGGGCGTCCAAGTATGGCGTGGTATTGTGACTTCCAGTCGACAACTTCGAACTCAATCGACTCTGTCCTGAAGTGGTTCTTGTCCCCGAACGTTACGTCGAGTTGTATGGTGCCTTCTGGGCTTATTGCTTTGCCTGGGACGATACCGTGAAAGGTATTTGAAGATCTTGGCAGGTTTTTAACTGACCTGTTCATTTTGCGGAGCGTATCTGCGAAGATGATGTTTATGCCGCTGCCACCATCCATGAAGACCTTGGACATGGCGTAGCCTCCAATTTGTGCGTCGAGTACCAGAGCAGAGTGCCCTGGACGAACGACTGATGGGGGTGGTCCTCCTGCTGAAGCTTATTGCAGTTTCGGATCCCTTCAAGAATTCAGTTACGGTAGGAGGTGACATGACCGCCATGTTTACTTGTCGAGTGCGAAGTTTTTGCTCCCTGTTGGAAGGGCGACCTTTCTGTATCATGTACATCTGCCCTTGGGGCGGAGGGTACTGAGGTTCGTCCACCCGAGGTACGGTTTGTATGGCACCCGCGATATTTCCGCCTGTGGCAGGCTGTGGTGGTGGAGGTGGTGCCATCAGAACATGCACATTGTTTGTCTGAGGCACAGGTGCAGGTGCGGGTGCATGTGCGGCTGTTGCCTTTCTGAGTTGGACGTATTCAGACGCTAGTTGATTGAATTCTCTACAGTTTCTCATCGAGTGATTGGAGCGCAATTTTTTGTCTTCCTCCTTGTACAGGTGTAATCTGCAATCAGCATCCATTTTTTCTTCGAATGATCGCTCGGATTGTGCGTCGGGTCGTGACTTGCGCCAGTCTTTCCTCTTGTAGCTCTCGCTGCGTTGACCGCGGTCTCGACTGTCCCGGCAATCATCTCGACTGTCCCGTCGATCTTCTGACCGTCGGTTGCTTCTGTCTTGGTCATTGCGGGGTGTGGAGAACCCAGCCGCCATGAACTCGGGTCTGTCGTCGTCGTAGTGATGTTTTGAACGCTTGCGCCTTCGGTCATTTCTGTATGAGTCTCTGCGGCTTCGACTGCCACTTTCATGATTGTCACGGTGACGAGGTTATGCTCTGCGGGTACCCCAGCGTAAAGGTACCTGGTGCACGTGATGATCAAAGAAGCCCAAGGATTAATCGAAGCCCACGAAGGAAGGCCTGAGACGAAGAGTGTTTTCCAAGTTAGATCGAGTTATAGTCGGTTAAGGCTTTCCATACATGTAACCTTGGTCGGTTATGTTTCCCGGGACCCAGCCTCCTATATAAAGGCTGGGAGGGTGATCGATCAAGGCAAGGAATCCATAGCCACCAAAACTTCGACGAGATCAGCAGCTCGTCGAACCCTTGTAACCCTCATATTCATACCATAAACAAAGACAAGCAGGAAGTAGGGGTTTTACCTCACTCGAGGGCCCTGAACCTGGGTAAATCCAGCTTGTCAGCCGTCGATTCCACCAGTACTACGCGTTCTCTACCACACAATCAACCCTAGGTATAGCAACCATGGGAATTGCCGAGGGCACACCTCGACAATTGGCGCCGTCTGTGGGAATCAGTAGTATTGGGCTCACGGTTTCGCCGGTTTCATCATCAAGCGGCCACCCGCCGATCGCATCTGCACAAGGTAACTCACCTACTACATCATCAAAAAGCAAATCACTGACCACCGCTGCAAACGGCAACTCGCCGGCAAGATCGACCAGCATCAATTCAAAAAGCGATCACTCGCCAAAATCTCCAAGGAGGCTCACGCCGCACTCGATGGAGGCTCAACAAGCCTTTGCCGCACTCGAATCAGGTTTCGATATTACAGTTGGAAAATTTAACCTCTTTGTTGATAAAGATGGTGTGCAGGACCTGTTAGACCCACTCGACATGGAGACACTCGACATGGAGACAATCGACAATGCTTCGACTGCAACACCATCCATCTTGGGCGCGACATCGTCACAAATCGTCCCGATCCAATCGCCAAGCGACTCTGCAACATCCATGACCTCGCAAGAGTTCCGTGATGAGGTGGCAAAAAGATTTGGAAGAAGCGAGATCGAATCTGCGTACCGCCCAAACAACCCAATCGAGGCACTCGATAACGTCGTCGATTGCTACGACGTCACGGGGAACGAGGAGAACATAGATGACAGCATATACCTCGCCGATCTCAACGGCCCAGAAATCCGTGCCAGCCACGAGATATTCACCTGCGATGCAAATAGCCAGGACAAGGCACTCGACGATCAACTCGATTGCGGCAGAAACCCCAGCAAGCAAAGCAACCCCAGCCTGGATGACGACGCCGAATCCATAATGCGCATTAGCAACACATGGGCAGAAGATCGAGTGTTCCATATCAGGTATACACCGCGAGTACAGCAGAAACGTCAGCAGCTGCAACATGCCGTCGACCTACTGAATACCCTTGCACAGTCACCATGCCTGACGGAACAACCACGCTGACCATCACGCAGAGATGGCGGAAAAAGTGAGCAAAGTAATCGAAAGCTGCACAATGCTACCAGCAAACGCAACTCCGGAAGAGGTATTGACCTTACAATACTTCCAGTGGCAAGAATCGATACGGTTGAAGAACTACCGAGCGGTACTCGAAGAACGCAAAAAGCAAGCCAGCATATCGAGTGCTCGGCGAAGAGCATTGTCACGAGTTCAACAGGCAGAAACGACCCCGCGAATAGGTCACGATTCATAAACCTCGGAGACGCAGATCGTGCAGCGGTCACTCGAAACCTAAACCCAGCCTTTATGGCAGTCGACGCGGAAGGAGTCCCCATACCTACTGAGCCAGCCGGGGCGCTGATGACGCTCGGCACCTATCTCAGAACAATCGAACCTCCTGCAGGAGACCCAAAGAGGGATCAGCACCTCCAACTGTACAAACAACTGGCAATAGCAGCACAAGCCATACAGCATCCACAAGCAACTCCAAGGAGAGATACAGATCGGGACCGTCGCAGTCGAAGTCCTCGGGGAAGGAGCAGTCGAAAAAGCTCACACCGTCATCACTCCAGCAGGAGCCACTCGAGGAGGTCATACAGCAACAGCTCAGACTCGGAAGCAGAAATCGGCCATGTGGAGCGCTATGCTTCACTCGACGATCCGGGAGGCTCGTATGCCCAAGAAATTTCGCTAGCTACCACGCCAAAGTTCAACTGCAAACAAGAGCCATCAGGCTGGCTAGAAGATTACAGGCTGGCAGTCGGATGTCAGCGCGGCACAAACTACAGCTATGCAGTACATACAACTCATGATGGAAGGAACAGCTCGCGATTGGCTCAAATCGCTACCCGAATCATACTACGATTCGTGGGAGCACTTCAAAGGTGATTTCATCAAATACTTCGAACCTCTATGTGAGCGCCCCAAAACTTTCGAGGAGCTCCGGACCTGCAAGCAAAAGTCAGATGAATCTCTGAGATCGTACATACGGCGGTGGACCACCATCCGTAACTCAGTAGGCAACGTATCAGAAGATAGGGCAATCGACGCCTTCAAAAACGGACTCTGGAGAAGACTTCAAAGAAACACTTGGTCGAGAAGATCCAAAGACAATGGCGCACTCATGGTACTCGCAACAAAATGGGCAGATGGAGAAGACTCCGTACGAGGCACTCGACCCGTACCCTCACATGAAAATCACGAGGGTGGCAGTCGAGACCGCAGAGATAGCTACAGAGATGATCGAAGGCGCAAACGCAAGCATCGTTATCACGATGACCATCCAAACTTCATCGCAGCAGGCTTTGTCCAGTCAAGGGACAGCCGCGACCAAACTGACAGACGACCCGACGATCATCGTGATAATCGAGATCATCGTACTACGAAGCCGAGGTAATCGAGACCATCGCACAGACGATCGACGTGACAGTCGAGACCACAGACGCGACGACCGCGATAGCTACAGAAGGCCAGAGTGGCGCAGGCGAGCAGACAAAGATCCTGAGCGCTCAATCGAAGAAAGGATGGACGATTATTGCAGATTCCATCTTTATAAAGGGGATGATGGTAAGCTTCGCTCTAACCACTCGCTGAGAAATTGCAGGGAATTCGATCAACTTGCGATTGAACATATACTGCGACTGCAAAGAGATGGACGTGCACCTCCTCAATTGCAGACTCCATCGACTACACACAAGCACAGCCTGTTCAGGCATATCAGCACCGCAACAAGTACAACAAGCACAGGTATATTCCATACCACCACAAACACAGCCTACTCAGGTGTATCCTGCACCAACACCAGCGCAACCGACGCCAGTGTATATGGTGCCAGCACAACCCGTTACGGGAACACAAATGGCAGCAGCCGTGCACCAGATGCAGCAAGGAGATGAACAAAAATATCCCGTAACTCGCGGGCAGATGAACATGATCCAGCGAGGACGTCCCTCCAATAGAGAGCAAAAGTTACACACTCGACACGTCAATATGGCGGTCATGGCACCCCCAGCTATCACAGATTTTTTGAAAGGATCAGAAACTCCGATTGTCTTCAATCGAGAGGACCATCCACCCGCAGTATATCGACCAGGGCATGCAGCCTTGGTACTCGACGCCCAAATCGGAGGCTACGCCATGACCAAGGTCTTCATGGACGGAGGTAGCGGCCTCAACATAATCTTTGCAGATACGCTACGCAGAATGAACAAATCAGTCGAAAATCTGCCAAAGTCCACAAGTACCTTCCACGGTATCGTCCCAGGCAAAGCAGTGCTCCCAGAAGGCACCATACAACTCGATGTTACGTTTGGAGATCCTACTCACTTCAGAACCGAGTCGATTGAGTTCGAAGTGGTCGATTGGAAGTCACAATACCATGCAATACTTGGGCGCCCCACTTTCGCTCGATTCATGGCCGTCCCACACTACGCCTACCTCAAGCTCAAAATGCCAGGACCAAAAGGATCATCACGATCAACGGGAACTTTCAAAGGTCAGATTCATGTGACCGTGACTTCAGCAAAATCTCAGAGATGTACGGGATGGAGCAATCACTCGCCGAGCTTGAGGTCTCCAATGACCGTACACCTCTACCAGAAAGCAAGAAGATGGCAATCGACAGAGGGCTCAAGCCATCAACGACGCGATGAAGCACAAGGGGCACCCGACTGACCTTCAGAGACGGTCAACATGTCGTCAAGTCACACTAGTACATAGAGGGGCGCATCTGCGTCAGTTCTATGCATAGATATGTAATAGCGCATAATGTCGGAAGAACCAGCAGGTTTCAGACGCACTCTTTTCCCTTACCAGGGTACCTAAGGGGACTGGAAGGTTTTTAATGAGGCGGCTTGCTGGTCGAACACATATTTCGAATAAAGATACATGTTCCTCCATATTTCTCATATATGCCTTTTATTGTTTACCCCACTCAAACACTCGGGGGCTCGAGCATAAAACCCAAACCCCACTCGATATACTCGGGGGCTGGGTCAAGCATAAAACTAAAAAACCCCACTCGATATACTCGGGGCTGGAAGCATAAAAACCAAAACCCACTCGATATACTCGGGGCTGGGTCAAGCATAAAAACTAAAAACCCCACTCGATATACTCGAGGGCTGGGTTCAAGAAAAATCAAAAATCCCACTCGATAGACTCGGGGGCTGTCACAAATATACGCATATAAATATTTCGCCACAAATACAAGAGTACATATTTACATTCGGAGAATGCCCCGATCACACAAAAAGTTTACAAGTTAAGAATCTGGCTCATCCTTTATATCCAGTACAGGACCAAAAAGCTGCTCCTTGCAGCAATCGATGAGTTCCTCAGCAGCAGAGCGTGTCTCGATCAAATGTGATTGGGATACAAGTGTGCCAATTGCAGGAGGTCGAATCGCAAAATTTGGCTTACGGCTGCGGATGTAAGCCATAGTGGCATTGGACCCAAGAATAGCAAGCTGCATCAAAGATTCTTTGACTGAATCCGTCACTCGAAAGATATCAATCAAAGGAAACAACCCTTGAGGCCCTGACGGGAAGAGCGCGCAATTTAGGCGAGTGAAGATACGCCTGCACATCTCGAGCACTTGGGCGTTTCGCCATACTCGATCCTTCAAAGTAACAAGTGTGCGAGCGTGCACCTTGTCCAAATAAAAATGCTGCCTGCCAGTAGTTGGTACTCAACAACATTATCAAGGAGTCGATTGACCCTCCTATTTTCCTGCTGGGCATCAGGCACAAAACCTGCAAAAGGCCAAAGTTACTGGTCCAAGGCATAATGCAAAAATACAACTTTTTAGCAAAAGCGGTATCATAAACTCACTCTCGAGTTGCCTGTTTATGTTGTCCATCTCGCCAAGAACATAATCCTCGCGTTGGGTAGCAAAACTTGGCTTGGAACGCAACAGCTCCAACTCAGCTCGAGTGCTTTTGAGTTCTTGCTCTAGTTCACTCACTCGATTCTTCGCAAGAGCGAGTGCCCTCGTGTCATTCCTTGCTGACCAGATGTTCGAGTACGAGAAGGAGAAGGTCCACCAGACTCGCATTCTTGTGGCTGGTTCATAAAACGCAACATTCAGAAGCCCAGACACACGAAGTTGCAAAATTCAGGTGATTCAGCAAATTTCATTCAAGCAAAAGCACCCAAAAGTATATACTAGCATAAACATAAGTAGCAAAAGCATACATGCCAAGTTCGAGTAATCAAATTACAGAGTAAAAAGTTCCTAGGCCTGCGAGATGGATTCTGCCCTATTTTTACGCGACTGAGCCCTAACAGCTTCAGCCCGCGTCCATAGTCTGGACGCAGATTTCGCTCAGACGCGTAGCTGGCTCGGTTACACCCCTGAATGATAGCGGCCTTCCATCAGGCTTTTTCGGGTAGTCCGATAAAGCACTGTCGAAATCGGCCTCTACACCATTGCCTAACAAAAGCCTGAGGGTGTACTCCGAGCCGCGTACCGTGAGTTCGCGGGCAAAATCCGCCACAATCGACGATCTTTCGCCAAAAGCTGCAGCAAGTCCTTCAGCAGTCGAAGGAGCGGTGGCTGTAGGACACATCCCCGCGTGCAAATTGCTAAGGGTACTGGTCACGGTAGCCAGATCGCCTTTGGTCTTGGACAGCACAGACTCGAGTTCCATTATTGCATCATCGAGTGACAATGAGTCACTCGATGGCTTAGTGGAAGTCAAGGCGCCTTCGGAACCTTCAAAATTCAGAAAGCAGAAGCCATAAGCAAAAGCTACTAAAATAACCAAAGAGCTACTACTCACAAAACAGTTCATTCACCTTTGGCAGCACATGCCATACTCGACAGACGTGCAGCAAGCTCCTTATCGCGGCGAGTGGTTGCGTCCTGAGCATCAGCAAGTGCTTTCTTTGATTCAGATTGCTGGTTGGAGAGCTTGGTCTGCAAATCCTGCATTTGTTTCTTCAGGCCCTCCACTTGCTCCTCAGCGACTTCTTGTTTTCTGTGGAGTTCACAAACATTCCCGATTAATGTCGTAACTTCAAAAGAAGGGAAAAGTTTCAGCAAAAAATGCTTACGCGCAAGCTCAGTCGAAGTTGACTGCAGGGAGTCCCTCTCTTGCTCCACTCGAACAAAGGTCTGAACCCAAGGGGCCATGGCGGCATACATAGGCTGAAACATAGTACGCATGCAGGAAAAATAAAATTTTCGAGTACAAGTAGGGACAGAAGCACTCACGTGATCAGTCCAAGAGGCAGGCTTGGAGGAGGAAGCCACGGCATCCGCAGTTGTGGCAGCTTTCTCCTTGTTCAAGTCAACAGTCATCAACTCAGTTGCGTCCTTGGCCGCTTCAAGAATAGGGTCATGTGCTGCTTCTGGAGGGATGGATGGCTGCGCCACAATCGACGTATCCGCGACTGGAGGTGGAGATGGCGATTTGTGTTGGAAATATGCCCTAGAGGCAATCATATTGATGATGATATTTCCACATGTTTATGAATCTCTGACAAAAGAATAATTGTCATTTCGTCCTTGAATAAACTATCATGATATTGGTTAATGAATACGTGATTCATTTGTGAAACCCATTATCTCTATGATGTTATTCTAAATAGCTTCCTGGTCAACAATCATATGAGGGAGCATATGATTTAGTGACCAGCACATGTATTGATAGATGATCATGTTTCACGGATCATTGATATGGAGATGTCGATCAATAATGTGGACTCATGCTATGAACATGGAGTTGGACTGACCCACCATGAGACACTGTGAGAATATATATTCTTTCATGTCATCAGCTGATCTCATACAATGTGTATGCTGATTCCTTAGACCTGAGATCTTCGCGTGAGCTTGGGATGTGTAAGGGCTTTACTTTGGGGCTATCCAACGCTACACCGTGAAAGGGTAGCTATAAAGATAGTTTCGGTTTTGTCACGAAACATGCTGCAAGTCATGGTTGATCAAGATGGGATTTGCCCTCCGTCCAACGGAGAGATATATCTTGGTCACTCGAATGACCGGATCCAGAAAATGTATGGTCGTACTCTCGGTTAAGTGTTAACCGTATTTCAGGGATTCCGTGTCATGGAAATCGAGAAAGATGATCGAGCTATTACAAGGATGACAAGTTCTCACCTTGAGCTTAATCAATATCGCACGGCAAAGGGAAGAGGTATATTATATTGTGGAAAGGTTCGTCCGATATGATCTTTACGTGTATTTGGGAGTCGGCACGTCTTGCTAGAGGCCGCTACCGATTATTGGTCGAGTAGTGTACTCGCGCCATATCCGTCTATACGTGAACCTATAGGGTCACACACTTAAGGGGTATGGAACAGAGACTGGATACGATCCATCTCTTATTGGGTTTATAGTGCTAATGGGTCTCTATTGTAGCAGCCTATTAGAAGGACTATATATAAGAGAGGAGTGGGCAGCTAGAGGACAGGAGTTGAAACCCTAGCCGCCGCACTCTCTCCACCAGATCGCGCCATCGGTGCTAGCACCCGACCGCGATGTTCCATCCATGTACGTGTGGATACCGATAGAGGTGCTACACTTAGAGCGCTTGGACGATCCGTTCATGGGATCCGCGTGGTGCTGTTCGTGGGATCGCGAGGAGGAGGAGTAGTACGACTACACGGCATCGACGCGCGACATCAACAGTCTTCCGCTGCAATGCGCGTCGAGAGGTAATTCTAGCTCCGTGATCGATTACTTGCAGGGGTTCCCGGGATGATCGTGGTAGAAAATTTTGATTTGTACTAGCGTAGCCTACCCCGATTCCCTACAGTGATATCAGAGCCATCCTGTTTAGTTTTCGATTCGGAGCGGGGTACAATGAGTTTGTGCCGGGGGCGGATTTGATCCGCGCCGTGGCAGATGCGATCTGCGCGCGGTTTCTTTCTGATGCATGAAGCAGATTCGATTCATGTGATGAACTGGATCGCGGACGTCGGCAGATTGGATTTGCCCACCGTCCGCAGCGGCGTACGTCCGAACCAGTCGATTTGTTTTTGCCCAGCAATCGGACAGATTGTCGATAAGATCGATGGGTTTCTGATTAGATCGGAGTCCCTTGCGGCCCGGACGTGCTAGTAGATGTGATGTACTAGTCGTCTGTGGTTTGTAGGGGTCGTTTGATTTCTGTCCCGGGAGCCGTCGGGTGATTCAGATGGAATGACTGGTTCCGGCGGCGAAGGCCTGACTAGCTCAGGCCGATGCATGCCCTCCCTGGTATGAAGGTTTTGCTGTTCCCTGTATCTGCACATGAGCATCCTTTTATCCTAATTGCTAATTAGTAGATATGATCTATATATATTAGCCAACTGGTTAAACTAGTACTCATATGCACCCAGTCTTGCTTACTGAAATTGTTTCAGAGGATAATTCCTTTTGGGCTTGTAATCTGCAGTCTGCACTCCAATTAGCTGCATAGTGATGCAGAGTTAACGGAAGCAGCTGAATGCCAGGTCGTGAGCATGTGTGTGTGTTTTTCACGATGCACTATTGGAATTGGTGGCCGGCATTGCTGATGCTCTCAAGCGAGCATGCGGCATTGCCGTTTCTGACGGACTGTACACACATGGTAAAAGGTAATAATGGCTAATACGATTAGTCAGTATTGATTAGTATATCTGATATACAATCATGTGTGTCTTCCGGCCGGACGATACGTATACTGATACTGTGATACATAATGAGCAAGATCGTTTCATACATGGATACTAGTAGGTACGATACATGTGTGTTTTTCCTTCCCATGCAAAGCTGCGGCAATGGACTAGATACGATCTTTTTGTTGTTTTAGCCAGCCTGGTAAATGTTCTTCTAATGGTGATTAGCAGCTAGTAGATGTGATCTGCTATTTGAACATAAACCGGCATGTGTGGAAGAGAACAGATGTAAAGTACTGGCTGTACTCGATGCTGCATGATGATGCATATATGAAAACAAGAGACATGTTATTTAATCCATGTGATGGATTTGGGAATTGAGCACAATCCTGGCCGTGGTTTATAGCTGATCGATCCATGAGATGGATTAATAGTTTAGTCCATGTGATGGATTAATTTCTTATGAACCATGAGTTGGATGAGTTATAACATAGATGCGATCTATTGTTAGATACTGGTATATTTACATCTGTACACGTATTTGATACTGGTTCAGAGTTCGCGCACATGCTGATTTTATATTTGGCTTAGTGTTGGAGCAGTTTCAGTTTTGATCTGTAGAAGTGACGTGCTCCAATGCTAATTTTTATTATCAGATGCTGCGTAAGTAAACAATGGCAGATATGATCTGCAGGTTCTTCTTGAACATTATGTGGTCGTATGACGACGAGTGTTTGCAGACTTTGCAATATGTTTATTCTTAGTCGATATGATCGGCCGAGTGCTTTTTGGTTGGATTCATGTCAATTTGATCGACTAGCCATTCTAACTTCTGAGTACATTTGTAAGCATGGTTGGAAAGGGGTTTCCAAAAGTTTATAAATGTTATTCGTGTATATGCTGGTTATAAAGTGTTATAATGCAGTGCCAAAATATATTGATGCTTATTGATTGATAAGATTAATTGATAATTCCTTTTGCATACTAGCCGGTGAATTTGTTCTCGCGAACTTGTGCGATTGGACATGGTTATCGAAAATTGTTTTCGTGTATGATTCCTGATGCATTGTATATGTTACCAATTCACGTTATTATCTTAGAGAATTTGATTCTTTGCAAAAAAATGTTTTGTGATTAATAATGTGAGGATGGTTAACTCCATTCATGGTGTGCACATATGATGTGCATTGAGCGCATGCCACAATAAAGTGTTATGGTACGGTATTCGCGCTAGGATACATGTGACGTGTCATGAAGAAGGCAAGCAGTGAAAAGATGTGGCGACAAAGGTCGTCATTGCAAAGGTGCACAAATTTACAGTTAATTTGATTATCCGCAATTTGTTATTATACCTTTGCAAGCTCTACTTCTATTATTGTTTTGTTGCTTGCCATGCTTGTTACATAATAGAGTAGATTCTCTCACAAATGTTAAGTTAAACAAATGCCCTCCCAACTAAAACTTGCACCATCCCATGTCTTCTACAATTGATGGTGGGACTGTTGCCGCAGACGCCTCAGTTTTCGTTGACTAGTTGGGTTTGTATCGGTTAGATGGTATTTTCTGTTGCCGCAGTGTGCCATCTACCGGTAGCTTACACGCATAAGGGGTTGGTTAACTTATCAAGGTAATCTTAACGGTTAAGCGCCTTTGGGCATAAAGGTTGGGTTTTTAGGCATAGAGATGTCGCCCAACAACAAGAGTCGTATGTGATATGATTAGCAAGTGTTGCTTACCGATCTACCTTGTCTTCTAGCAGTGATGCATACATCACTAGTTGACTTGTTCGTTGCGGATCTTGAATCGCTAAAAGTCGTATGAGGGATACGAATTTAGTGGGAGTATCTTTTATCAAATAGTTTAATGCAAGATACTTCTTCATAAACATACATCTTAGCTTTGCATGAATATTACTGTTGTAGATTCATTTTGATATGGCTACATTCAGTTTTATAGTTTTATGTGTGTTCGATTATAGTTAGAACTATTTTTGGCTGATGCTATATTTGGAGAATTGTTCCCAAGTAGAATGTTATTGGAATATATTTAAAAGTGTACTTGTTCATTTAGCTGTGTCTTATTGCTACTCAAGAAATGCTTATGAAGCATCACATTTCCTTATTACTTGCATTCTCTTAATTGCCGCAAACTACTCTGAGCTTTTGAAGCAAGATGAGAATTTGCTCGTCTACAATATGATTGTTAGACTAAAAGGCATGTTTGAGAAATAAACAAAAAGTCGAGATGTTTGACATCTTCGGGATGTTGTTGATGCAAGATAGCGGAAGGAAATTCAGTCGATCTCCATGTAATTAAATTATTTAGTTACATTGAGAATACGGAAAATGTTTCCGCGTGTCAAGTGTTGACTAATGTTTGATTCCCTCATTCATTTTGATTGTCAAATGATTGTCGTGAATATAGTGGACCAAAGTGCATTAGATGCATGTGATAGATGAGTTAAGCATTAAGAATAGGCATTGATCATGTGATGATTATGCCGAGACAAGTGTTTGAAAATGATAGGTTAGGACTAAAGCATGTCTTAGGATATGATCATGAGCATCAGCTTATGCCCAATCATCCGATCTCTGTTCTAACTCATGACGATGAGTGGCACTTAGTCGTTGCAGTTATTGAAGGAAAGAGGTGCATGAATTTGAGGACTAGAAAGTGGGCAAGGAAAGTGTGACTTCATTGTCCACAATGTTTGTTGTGAATATTCTCATTGTTGATCGTCAAACAAGCTCTTTAGTATTTGATACTTAATCGATTGCATCGGGCAATGCGATAATTGAGCTGATTTTGACGAAAGGTTAAGTAGTGATCGAAGATGGTCTTCGTAATAGCAATGCGGAAGTAGTTTCCACATTGGCTGTTTATATGCTGCAATTGTTGCTATTGTCAAACCTGTGAATGGAACTAGATAAATGTTATCATGTTTCTACCCTCATCACCTGCATAACTTATGTCGTTTGACAGAAGGTTATAAATTCTAAATAGAGAACAAGAGTTGTTCGATATTATGAATGATGTGTTGAGTGGGAGTACTCCATTAGCGAATGGACTACTCATCTTAGTTTTGACAAAGTCGTATAGTTTCACAACATTAATTAAGAGTATGGCAAGATAATTAATATTCTTTGATTTGATCATAGACATATATTTGAGCTGTACATGGTAACCATGTGTAGCAATGTGGAATTGTTCTACTATTGCTATAGCCATCGAAGCATCCAAATGTTGGACCATTCGGGTGGTATATATATGATCAAACCTTGTTAGACATGGTTAGATCAATGGTAAACCTTTCTTGTCCGAAGTTCTTTTTCCGTTGCACGTAAGAATGAGTTGTTCTAATGTAGAATTGGGTTCTTCTATTTGAGACCATATGAAAGACACCGTATATGATATTGATCAGGAGGCGTCCTGAGTTGTCGTTTCATGAGGTCATCATAGCGTTATGAAGAGGGCAAAATGTTTGTCGTTCTGAAATATCTTTCTTAGAGAAATTGTTTCTCTAATAGAATTAGTGGGAGCACGAGGCGACTCAAATTTGTTTGAGACGCGCCTACCCAGAGAGCGCAGGTCATGTACTCGTCGGTAATACGACTTGTACATGAAGGAGCGTGATGGACCCTGACTCAAGAAAATGGTTTTGAACCATTACACTCGTAATAGATTTATGCATGTCATTAAGGTTATGAACCTGGCTGACACAAGTAGTGGTGAAGTGTTTCTTGAAGTTCAAATTGTTGAACATAATGAAATCTTCTAGTCTATTGTGATGCTAAAATCTTTTGTGAGTGAACGTTATTGTTTGACATAGTCAAAATGTTTGATTTTGCCAATACAATAAGAAGTCTTATTTGCAACAAGATTAGTGGGAGTACACTCGTATTGATCATGCATGTGGAGACATGAAGATTAGGATAATATTCTAATAATTGAATCCTTGTAATCTTCAGAAGAAAAGAGTTTCTTAGTGAAGTAATGATTGTTGAAGTGTTCATCAATTAGTATGTCACCATGATTGTCATGATGAATACCAAAAAGGATATGTAATTTGTTATGCGTGTCATGAACAAATATCAGTCAAATCCGAGTGAAAGTCACTCAGCTATGGTTTAAATCCTCGGGTGCTTCAGAAGCACAAAAGGATTGTTTCAATGGTTAGTGGAGCTATTAGTAAAGAGTTACGTTGCTGCTCATTACCAAGTTCATAATCGTTCATGTTATGTTTTGAAAGACGGTGAGCTGGAATTGTTCCATGCGAGAGGCCGAATTTCATTATTTGCAATTGATGCACGGGCAACAAATGTTATTGCACCGCCAGCAAAGCGTAAACCAAATCTAAGTGTTAGATGCACCGATGAGTAAGTGTTACTCGATTCTTGTATAGTGATACATGATTGACTCTAGTGCAAGTGGGAGACTGTTGGAAATATGCCCTAGAGGCAATCATATTGATGATGATATTTCCACATGTTTATGAATCTCTGACAAAAGAATAATTGTCATTCCGTCCCTTGAATAAACTATCATGATATTGGTTAATGAATACGTGATTCATTTGTGAAACCCATTATCTCTATGATGTTATTCTAAATAGGTTCCTGGTCAACAATCATATGAGGGGGCATATGATTTAGTGACTAGCACATGTATTGATAGATGATCATGTTTCACGGATCATTGACATGGAGATGTCGATCAATAATGTGGACTCATGCTATGAACATGGAGTTGGACTGACCCACCATGAGACACTGTGAGAATATCTATTCTTTCATGTCATCAGCTGATCTCATACAATGTGTATGCTGATTCCTTAGACCTGAGATCTTCGCGTGAGCTTGGGATGTGTAAGGGCTTTACTTTGGGGCTATCCAACGCTACACCGTGAAAGGGTAGCTATAAAGGTAGCTTCGGTTTTGTCACGAAACATGCTGCAAGTCATGGTTGATCAAGATGGGATTTGCCCTCCGTCCAACGGAGAGATATATCTTGGCCACTCGAATGACCGGATCCAGAAAATGTATGGCCGTACTCTCGGTTAAGTGTTAACCGTGTTTCAGGGATTCCTTGTCATGGAAATCGAGAAAGATGATCGAGCTATTACAAGGATGACAAGTTCTCACCTTGAGCTTAATCAATATCGCACGGCAAAGGGAAGAGGTATATTATATTGTGGAAAGGTTCGTCTGATATGATCTTTACGTTTATTTGGGAGTCGGCACGTCTTGCTAGAGGCCGCTACCGATTATTGGTCAAGTAGTGTACTCGCGCCATGTCCATCTATACGTGAACCTATAGGGTCACACACTTAAGGGGTATGGAACAGAGACTGGATACGATCCATCTCTTATTGGGTTTATAGTGCTAATGGGTCTCTATTGTAGCAGCCTATTAGAAGGACTATATAAGAGAGGAGTGGGCAGCCTAGAGGACAGGAGTTGAAACCCTAGCCGCCGCACTCTCTCCACCAGATCGCGCCATCGGTGCTAGCACCCCGACCGCGATGTTCCATCCCTGTACGTGTGGATACCGATAGAGGTGTTACACTTGGAGCGCTTGGACGATCCGTTCATGGGATCCGCGTGGTGTTGTTCGTGGGATCGCGAGGAGGAGAGGAGTAGTACGACTACACGGCATCGACGCGCGACATCAACAGTCTTCCGCTGCAATGTGCGTCGAGAGGTAATTCTAGCTCCGTGATCGATTACTTGCAGGGGTTCCCGGGATGATCGTGGTAGAAAATTTTGATTTATGCTAGCGTAGCCTACCCCGATTCCTACAATTTGCGACTGGTATCATAAAGCAAAAATACATCCAATCAAGAAACAAAAACCATAAAGGCACGGCCACAAATAATGGAATAGACCATAAAGCAAACCTTGGCTCATCTTCTTCATCAGAATCAGGTTCGTCACCAAGGGAGAAAACACCCAGTCGAGAGGTGTTACTCGAAGTTGCAGGAGGACGAGAAGCCAGAGGGGAGACGGTCAGAGGATGGTTTTTAGCAGGAGAAGGGATACCCGAATTACCGGTATCCCCCTGCTCATCCTCTGTACTCGAAGACTCTGGAAGAACCAAACGTTGGTGTTTAGGCTTGCGAGGACCCTGCTCAGCATCTGATTCATCTGAAGCATCCGCCACAACCTGTTCTACCTCTTCCCCTGTTTCTTCTTCGGGATTATCCTGAGGGGTCGAATGGTAGAAGCAGGTGTTGGGGGAATACTTTCTGGATTAACCCGCGGCCCAGTGCGACTTAACTTACTCGCACGGACGAAGGCCCACTTGGGAGCAAGCCCAATATTGAACCGCCATAAGGGAAAGATCTAGAAGACATATCCCGGAGGACGTGAAGACCAAGTAGTCTCCGAGTAGGCCTCTGTGGATGTATTCCTTATGGGGAAGTTTCCTTTTGTAACCTAGCGAGCCTCTGTGTATATAAAGAGGACTCGCAGGACTTAGAGCGGGTCAAGCTATCAAGCCCTAAACCCTAGCTCATACGGCGAGTACCAGATCGGATCGCCTCCATTGTAACACCTCGATTATCATATCAATACCAATCTAGGGTAGGCAGGAAGTAGGTCTTTTACCTCACATTGAGGGGGCCGAACCTGGGTAAATCTGTGTTGATCTTTGTTCCTGCGATCCCAAGCTCGGAGATGCTTGACTCGCATAATCCCACACCTACGAAGTCATCTATGACACCTGACGTGACAAACCCACGACAGTTGGCGCCCACCGTGGGGCCTGCGGTCAAGAGCGTCACGTTCCGCGCAGGATCCATGAAGGGAGCTGAAGATCTTGTTGTTGGCCGTATCATCACGGTCAATGGCACACCCCTCATCGACGATTCAAGCTGGGGGCCGGAAGCAGATTATTTGGAGACCGGCCACGTCATCCCGTTCGGATCCATCAACGTCTTCGTCGGCTTCATCGGTGGCAGGTCCGTTAGATCGGTCCAGAAGGCGATTCAGTAGAAGAAGTCGCCGATGACGGGGAAGAATCCGTGGAAAGCATGGACTCGCAAGAGTTTGGGTCCATCATACCTGCCTTTGAAGAAAGTTGCTGGGGTTACCCACCAGAAATCACATCATCACCAGATCAAGAGATGGCACAAGTCGCGGTTTACATGGCCGGAGGAGCAGGTGCATCAGGAACTGCTGGAGAAACCGAGGCATCGGCACCCCCAAGCAACCCACTTCTTGTCCCTGTGTCAGCCACGAACGCCGCCCTCCGTGCAACAGAAATTGAGGCCGCCAGGGCCGAGCTCCTGTATGAGGTTCGAAGGATGGAAGAAGAGCGCCGCAGGCTCGATCAGATAAACCAAGGAATCCAACAGGAGCGGCAGAGAGTAGCCGCGCTGGCTGCGACTCAACAACAGGTTGACCCGCAAACACAGCTGCGCGCGACTCAACCAACAGTGGAAATCCCGCTCACTCCAGCCGCGGGACGGGAATCCAGACGACTGCGGAAGGAAGGGTACCAACAAATCAAGAGACCCAGCAACAACCAAGGAGGTTTCACACCCCACAGGGCCATTACCAGAACCCTGTCGATAATATGTATGCTGCGGCTAATATCTTGACTCAGATGGTACCAACAGGCGATGACCCGGTCAATGCTGAGGCGCGGCGCGCGATTCAGATGCTAAGTACGGCAGTCCTGCAACAAGCCAATAGGGCGGAAGCCGAAGCACAGCTGCCCCTCGTACCAGCCAATCACAGGATTACAGCAGAAAGAAGCGTCCAGAGCAGGCCACCAGAGGACGTGTCAGGAGTCGCACAGAGGCAGCAGGAGCAAGTCGCAGAAGCGCAGGCGAATGCACCATTGATGCAAAAGCGCCCGCAGATAACCCCGCAGGCGCGCCCACAGCCCTGTCCTCGCGACTCAAGGGACCGGCGTGTTTCACTGAGAGGATCAGATCGGAACCTTTTCCTGAAGATTTCAAAGGGCCACGCAAGGTGGCAAACTATAACGCCAGCATGGATCCAACCACTTGGCTCAACAATTACGAGATGGGCATGAGCATCCTAAACGCATCTGAAGAGATCTGCGCACGCTACCTAAACATGATGCTAGAAGGAGCAGCGCACATATGGCTGCAAAATTTGCCTCCCAACTCTATAAATACTTGGGAGGAACTGAAGGATGCCTTCATTAAGAACTTCCAAGGAACTTGCAAGCGACTCTGCAATATAGAAGATTTAGAGCGTTGTGTCCAGAAGGAAGGCGAGTCAAGTCGCCATTGGATGAAAAGGGTGGCAGAAATAATACACTCCTCAGATAATATACCACCAAGCTCAGCCGTCCTGGTGATGGAGAAAAACTGCAAGTTTGAGCCGCTGATTCATAAGCTGGGTCGCATGAAGGATAAAGTCAAGAGCCTCAGCGAGGTGATGGCTGCGGCTAACAAATATGCCAGCTCAGACAAAACCAGAGACGCGTCAGACGGAGAAGAAGAGGAGGTTGCTGCAAAAGGAAAGAAAAACTCCAACAAGCCCCAGCAGCAGCAAACGAGCCACAACAACACGAGTCAAAACAAACGCAAAAGCGAAGATGGTCACTCAGGGCTCGTCGCCAATGCGTGGAGGATTCAGAGGCCAGCGTGGAAGGGGTCGAGGATACGGCTCCCGTCCAATCAATATGCAAGAAGTTTTCAACCGGCCATGCGACCTTCATGCGACAGGTGATGGACGGCCAGCGGACCATACCAAGGCGCAATGCCATTATTACAAAAAGTGGAAAGAAGAGAGCCAACACAACGGGGGGAATTCCCATGAAGGAAACCCTAGTGCGGCTCATAACACAAACATTGGGCAGCACGGCGCGAGTAACCCCAGGCAGACGGGGCAGTATCACACAATAGTTATCGATACCTCCAAAAGAGAAGAGAAATTGAGCCGGAGAAGTCAGCAGGTGAACGCCGTGATACCAGCAACACCCGCTTGGTTAAGGTGGTCGAATACGCGGTAACCTGGAGTCGCGACGACCACCCGCCACAGGTACGGGAACCTGGCAAGTTGGCACTGGTTGTGGCACCATACGTTGCAGGATACAAGCTGACCAAAGTGCTTATGGATGGAGGAAGCAGCATTAATATCTTGTACTACGATACTTTCCAGCGTCTAGGACTCAAGGATTCCAGCCTGCAGCCCACGTCAACAGTATTTCACGGCATTGTCCCAGGAAGGTCCGCACGGCCAGTGGGGAAAATAACCCTAGGGGTAACTTTTGGAACAGAAGAGAACTTTAGAAGTGAATTCCTAAGCTTCGAAGTGGTAAAATTCCAAAGCCCATATCACGCCTTGTTTGGAAGAACGGCCTTTGCTAAGTTTATGGCCAGGCCATGCTACG
Organism: Poa pratensis; assembly: GCA_947311845.1. Classification (NCBI taxonomy): domain Eukaryota; kingdom Viridiplantae; phylum Streptophyta; class Magnoliopsida; order Poales; family Poaceae; genus Poa; species Poa pratensis. The sequence continues at coordinate 143,417,208 of CAMZMU010000041.1, forward strand.
TGTACCTACAGTTGAAGATACCAGGACCAAAAGGGGTCATCACAGTGTACGGAGATAGAGAAAAAGCAATAGAATGTGAGAAAGGAGATGCGGCTTTCGCAGAATCCGCCTGTGCCGCGGAAGAACTAAAAGGTTATAAGTCGCAGGTGGACCCAAACGATATGAGTGTGGTTACCACGCCATCTGCCGAGCCACCAATGAAATTCAAAGCGGCCCAGGACACTAAGCAGATAAATCTTGTTCCTGGCGACTCATCCAAGCAAACTAGCATTGGAGCACACATGGAAGAAGAGCAGGAGAAGGCCCTCGTCGCTTTTCTCCAGGAAAATAAAGACATCTTCGCATGGAAGCCGTCAGATATGCCAGGGGTACCAAGAGAATTAGCAGAACATAGCCTCAAAGTGAACCCTGCGGCTAAACCAGTGAAGCAGCCACTACGGCGTTTTCATGATGACAGGAGAAAGGCAATAGGAGAGGAAATAGCTCGCTTGCTGGCTGCAGGATTCATCACAGAGGTATACCATCCGGAATGGGTGGCAAATCCAGTATTGGTTATGAAAAAGAACGGTACGTGGCGAATGTGCGTTGATTACACCAGTCTTAACAAAGCTTGTCCAAAGGATCCATTTGCTTTGCCAAGAATCGACCAAGTAATTGATTCAACTGCTGGGTGCGAGCTGTTATGCTTTTTGGACGCCTATTCAGGCTACCATCAAATCAAGATGAAGAGGGACCAAGAAAAACGTCCTTCATCACACCCTTCGGAGCTTTTTGTTACGTCAGCATGCCCTTTGGGTTGAAGAACGCAGGTGCGACTTACCAAAGATGCATTCAGAATTGCCTACATGAGCAAATAGGTCGCAACGTTCATGCCTACGTGGATGATATTGTGATTAAATCGCAAGTTAGCCAGGATCTTATTGGTGATCTGGCAGAGACATTCACAAATCTCAGAAAATACAACATGAAGCTCAACCCCACAAAGTGCGTTTTCGGAGTACCAGCAGGAAAGCTATTGGGATTCATAGTATCAGAAAGAGGCATTGAGGCCAATCCTGACAAGATAAAGGCCGTGATGGATCTCCAAAAGCCAGAAAAGATAAAAGATGTACAGCGGCTTACTGGTTGCGTAGCAGCTTTGAGTCGCTTTATATCAAGATTGGGAGAAAAGCACTACCTTTGTACAGACTGTTGAAAAAATCAGACACCTTCGTTTGGGACGCAGAGGCCGACGAAGCTCTGACAGCCTTGAAACATCAATTGACAATGCTCCAGTTCTGGCGGCTCCAAAAGATAAAGAGCCAATGCTACTATACATAGCGGCAAATTCCCGCGCTGTGAGTGCTGTCATGGTTGTGGAGAGACAAGAAACGGAAAGGAATACCCTGTCCAGAGACCAGTATACTACGTGAGCGAAGTCCTCACAGCTTCCAAACAGCGTTACCCACAGTGGCAGAAGTTGGTGTTTGGAGTGTTCATGGCGAGTCGCAAGCTGAAGCACTACTTCCAAGAGCATCCAATAACTGTGGTGAGTTCAGCACCATTGGCAGATATCATTCGTAATCGAGAAGCTACTGGAAGAGTCGCTAAGTGGGCGATCGAGTTGGGACCACATCACATCAGTTACGAGCCGCGCACATCAATTAAGTCGCAAGCCCTTGCAGATTTTATTAACGATTGGACAGAAATCCAAGTTGCTCCTAGCATGGCAGAAACCAAATACTGGACCATGCATTTTGATGGGTCAAGACAGTTGCAAGGCTCGGGGCTGGAGTTGTTCTGACATCTCCCAAGGGAGACAAGCTGCGGTATGTGTTACAGATACACTTCAACTGCACAAATAACGTGGCGGAGTACGAGGCACTGCTTCATGGTCTACGTATAGCAAAGGAGATGAACATCAGTCGCATACGCTGTTTTGGCGATTCAGACTTGGTGGCACAGCAGGTCTCGGAACGTGGGACAGCAAGGATGCGAACATGGCTGCATATAGGAGAGAGGTGGACAGAATTGCTGGACATTTCACTGGATACCAAGTTGAACATATTGATCGGAGACAAAATGAAGCTGCGGATGCCCTGTCTCGGCTTGGATCCAATAGACAGTCAGTCCCACCCAATGTTTTCCTGGATGAACTGCACAATCCATCAGTCAAACCTCCAGCAGAGATTGACATTGCAGAGCCAGAGGATGATTCAACTTTAGTCGCAGCCCTGCATGAACAGCCAGGATGGACAGAGCCATACATGGCATATTTAAGTCGCGGAGTGCTGCCGGACGATGAAATTGAGGCGCGCAAAATCATACGACGATCAAAGGCCTATACAATCATCAACAACGAATTATACAAGCGCAGCGTATCAGGAGCATTCCAAAGATGTGTCTCACCAGAAGAGGGACGAAAAATCTTGCACGAAATTCATTCAGGCGATTGTGGCCATCATGCTTCGTCAAGATCTTTGGTGGCAAAGGCGTTCCGACATGGATTCTTCTGGTTAACAGCATTAGCAGACAGAGCAAATTGTCAGAGTGTGCGATGGATGTCAAAGATACGCTAGGCAAGATCATATGCCAGCCCAAGCACTTCGCACAATACCCATCACATGGCCTTTTGCCGTATGGGGTTTTGACATGGTAGGGCCTTTCAGACGGTCTTCAAACGGAAAAACTCACCTCTTAGTCATGGTGGACAAATTCACAAAGTGGATAGAAGCAGAACCTGTGGGAGATTGCGAGGCTGAAACAGCAGTCAAGTTCTTGAAGAAGGTCATATTCCGCTTCGGTTACCCCCATAGTATCATTACAGACAATGGGATCTCCCGGAGATGCCGGAGACAGAAGCTAGAAGACAATGAGCCCAGTCAGCTCAGTGCTACAGTGCACACACCGTGTTTCTTGTCTGTTTGACCTCTCACTTGTCCCCTGGGTACCTATATAAAGGGCACCAGGGGGAAGAGGCGAAGAGGCTCCCGACGCTGGCTCATTTCCCCCCTTTGGCTTAGCTTCTTCTTCTTCCTTGAGTTCTTCTTCATGGCTAGCTCCTCACAGCTCAAGGAGCACTTGTACAAATCATATACAAAGAGGAGAATACATCAAGTAGGCTAGTGCTGCAGTAGGGGTTTTACCTCCTCACGAGGCCCCGAAGCAGGGTACATCGGGTGTGCTTTGTGTTCTTGCGGTTCTTGTTCTTGTTCTTGCTTGTTCTTCGTGTTCTTCGTGTGTTATTCGTGTGCGGTTTCACTGCGCAATCCCTCCCCGAATCCACAAGCACCCGTTCGGCCCCAGAATAAGCCACCCCGTGGCATCTGCGTGATTCCCACCACGACAGTTGGCGCCCACCGTGGGGCTGGAGCGGCGCTTGCTGGGCTAATTTCGGACGGGATCTTCGTCGTCAACGCAGGGACTCAACATCGCCATTGTCCCCGCGCTCTAGCTTGACATCATCGACAGATCCGTGGTGTGAAAAGTGACCCGGGGACTCGACTTCGGCATCGTCTCCATGTGTTAACTCATTTTCGAGTGGATTACAGTTCGAATCCGGATTGCCCTGAAATCCGGGTTACCCTGAAATCTGGGTTACCCTGGAAATCCGAGTCAAGTCTTGGCAATCCGAATCAAGTTTTGGAAATCTGAGTTGAGGTTGGAAATCCGAGTCAAGTCTTGGCAATCCGAATCAAGTTTTGGAAATCCGAGTCAAGTCTTGGCAATCCGAATCAAGTTTTGGAAATATGAGTTGAGGTTGAAAATTCGAGTCAAGTCTTGGCAATCCGAATCAAGTTTTGGAAATCCGAGTCAAGTCTTGGCAATCCGAATCAAGTTTTGGAAATCTGAGTTGAGGTTGGAAATCCGAGTCAAGTCTTGGCAATCTGAATCAAGTCTTGGAAATCCAAGTTGAGGCTGAAAATCCGAGTCAAGTCTGGGCAATCCGAATCAAGTCTTGGAAATCCGAGTTGAGGTGGTCCGGGCCGAGATGTTGATGACCCAGGCTAGCGTTTTCTTCGACTACTCCAACAACATTGCCTTGTAAGTATCAAATATATGTCTGCTTTATGCTTCTGCGTAGTCTCAAACAGTACTCGGGGACTGGCCCCTCTTTTCTACCTTGCTTTGATTAGTTGTTTTCCCCGGGGGCAAAGTGTTTTCACCCGGGGACTGGATAGCCAGTCCAGTTTAGTTTTGTCTCAAAGTTACTCGGGGACTGCCCCTTCGCTTTTGTCTAGTGTTTCCCCCGGGACAAGATGTCTTGACTCGGGGACTGGGTAGCCAGTCTGTTTTACATCTTCTCCTAGATAAGAAAAGTAACTCGGGGACTCGGTTGAAACCGAGTCTAGTTTTTTGTGCATAGTATCTGCTGTTAGATTCATTTTCTATCAACTGCTATAGCTAGTTTGCCTCGGTTAGTATAATTGTTATTCCCGTCAAATATTTTCCATAATATGTATGTTGGACTAACCTTAAAAGGTGACATCGGTTTTGTTGAGAATGTTCGTTACTGAGATATCCTGGAAATCCGAAGTATTCCAGAAATCCGAGGTGTATTGTAATCCGGGTCACATTGGAAGTTCGGATCGCATTTGGTAATCCGGGTCATATTGGTAATCCGAATCACATTGGAAGTTCGGATCGCATTTGGTAATCCGTGTCATATTGGTAATCCGAATCACATTTGGTAATCCGGATCATATTGGTAATCCGAATCACATTGGAAGTCCGGATCGCATTTGGTAATCCGGGTCATATTGGTAATCCGAATCACATTTGGTAATCCGCGTCATATTGGTAATCCGAATCACATTTGGTAATCTGGATCGTATTGTAATCCGAATCACATTGGAAATATGGGTCCTATTGGTAATCCGAATCACATTTGGTAATCTGGATCGTATGGGTAATCCGAATCACATTGGAATCTGGGTCACATTGGTAATCCGGATCATATTGGTAATCCGAATCATATTGGAAATCCAAGGTATCATGGTTATATTGGTTATCTCAAATTATCCGAGGTACCCTAGCAATATCGGTATTCTCTAGATCGCCGGGTATTTCGGTTTACCACAGTATCACAGTATCATTCCCCATCCCGGATCGCAGTTTATTTCAATTTGTCACAATATCATAACATCATTCCATATCTCACATCGTTGTTTATTCTGTTTGCCAGCAAGCAGGAGGTTGTGCGTACGGAAGTTTTTGGTATGGTTATTTATTTTTCTAAGTCTATGCGCGACTCTGCGAGTCCCCCGTAGCCTCGGGGACTACTGTCGGGGATGTGACCCCGGGTACCCCAGAGTTGTTGCTTTGACCGAAGCTCCTAGGACTTCAGATGCGCTCCAAGTCGAGGCAGGTGGCCTCGACTCTACATCCCTAACCGGATCACTCTCCGCCTACGCCGGGACATCCCTAACCGGATCACTCTCCGCCTACGCCGGGACATCCCTAACCGGATCACTCTCCGCCTACGCCGGGACATCCTTATCCGGATCACTCTCCGCCTACGCTGGGACATCCTTATCCGGATCACTCTCCGCCTACGCCGGGACATCCTTATCCGGATCACTCTCCGCCTACGCCGGGACATCCCTAACCGGATCACCCGGAGATGCCGGAGACAGAAGCTAGAAGACAAATGAGCCCAGTCAGCTCAGTGCTACAGTGCACGCACAGTGTTTCTTGTCTGTTTGACCTCTCACTTGTCCCCTGGGCACCTATATAAAGGGCACCAGGGGGAAGAGGCGAAGAGGCTCCCGATGCTGGCTCATTTCCCCCCTTTGGCTTAGCTTCTTCTTCCTTGAGTTCTTCTTCATGGCTAGCTCCTCACAGCTCAAGGAGCACTTGTACAAATCATATACAAAGAGGAGAATACATCAAGTAGGCTAGTGCTGCAGTAGGGGTTTTACCTCCTCACGAGGGCCCCGAAGCAGGGTACATCGGGTGTGCTTTGTGTTCTTGCGGTTCTTGTTCTTGCTTGTTCTTCGTGTTCTTCGTGTGTTCTTCGTGTGCGGTTTCACTGCGCAATCCCTCCCCGAATCCACAAGCACCCGTTCGGCCCCAGAATAAGCCACCCCGTGGCATCTGCGTGATTCCCACCACGACAAGGCCTCTATGGATGTATTCCTTATGGGGGAAGTTTCCTTTTGTAAACCTAGCGAGCCTCTGTGTATATAAAGAGGACTCGCAGGACTTAGAGCGGGTCGAGCTATCAAGCCCTAAACCCTAGCTCATACGGCGAGTACCAGATCGGATCGCCTCCATTGTAACACCTCGATTATCATATCAATACCAATCTAGGGTAGGCAGGAAGTAGGTCTTTTACCTCACATTGAAGGGGCCGAACCTGGGTAAATCTGTGTTGATCTTTGTTCCTGCGATCCCAAGCTCGGAGATGCTTGACTCGCATAATCCCACACCTACGAAGTCATCTATGACACCTGACGTGACAAACCCACGACAGCAGGGTCAGCAATGGGCAGCTTGGTTTCCTCCTGTATCGCCGTCTCCAAAGTAGGCCCGGCTTCAGGTAAAGGAGGCAGAGAGGTGGCAGTCGAGTGACCCTATGTAACAAGCACAATTCGTAATCATAAGAACGAAAGTAAAAAAGGATGCAAAGACAGATGGTGAGGCATAAAAACGGCAAAAAGAATCACTTACTGCGGGTAAGGCCTTCTCTGGCCCGTAGGGGACGTGCGGGAAGTTGAAGTCGATTTTTGTGGAAGCTTTGATGCTCATGATCTTTTCACCTGATCACTGAGCTCCTTCTACGTCAACTCGGTGGTACTCATCCTGATGCTGTCGAGTGGACCTTCATACTGCCACATCGGGTGGGCACGAAGGCGCATGGGCCACACTCGCATCTTCAAATAAGTGCTGATCAACTGAATACCAGAAACAGTCTTCAGCAACTTGCCAATTTCATTCAGCAAAGGGGTGGCTTCTTTGGCTTCAGCAGGAGAGATAGGGTGATCCCAGGCCACCGTTTTCTTCGGAGAATTCTCACTCGAAAAGGCCGGGAGCACCACCTGGTCGACTGGCACATAGAACCATTTGGTCCGCCAGCCTTGGGCAGAATCGACTGTCTTCAAGCTAAAGTAGTGCGAATCGCTTCGCACTTGGACTTGAAATCCACCCACCGGGCAAGGGCGTTTACCCCGGCAATTGTGGCGCACCTTGAAGATATGCTTCCACAATGCCCAGCTGGGGGACACCCCCAAGAAACACTCGCATAGCACCATGAAGCAGGCGATATGCATAATGCTGTTGGGAGTAAGATCATGAATCTACAGGCCATAGGCGTACAGTAGCCCTCGCACAAAATCATGCAAAGGGAAAGAAAACCCGTGGGAGAGGAATTCCGCGAAGCAGATGCGCTCGCCGTCGCGAGGTCAGGGCGTACCTCCAGACCTGGAGCACGTGCGGCCAACTGGTCAGCCGGCGGCAGCCAACCCTTCTGACGATACTCAGAAAGGGTGTCCTCGGTTACACTGGATCTCGTCCAGTCACCGGGGATCTTCAAAAGCGCATCGGCAGGCTCACTCGCCATGGCCGCATCCTTCCCCTTGTCCGCTGGATCGGTGGCGGGAACAGTTGCAGCGGCACGCTTGATCTTCTTTGGCGCCATCGCAAAAGGAGCAGAAAGCAAGGAGCTTGGGAGGCAGAGCAATGGTGTGCGGTGCGCAAGGAAGAGGAGGAACAGAGGAAATGAATGGCAAGTAAATCAAAATCTTGCGCAACAACTGCTACTTACCACGCAACGCAAAAACTTCATCATAACCGTCCGTCCAAACATGCATAGTATCTGGCCGTACACATGGCGAGCGAAGAGAGCAACCGTCGCATCCCACGTCGCCCACTACGCACAAAACCCTAGGAGGTCATGATGGCGCGGCAAAAAATATGCCACGTCCGGTCAAATCAAAGCTGAAACGGCGTCTTCTGCGGTCAAACCTCAGAACATTGGGCCCACACAGACATGTCCTGTCAAAGCAGCGAGCGCACGCCTAAGACGTCACGAATGACGTCAGGTATGAAGATAGCATACACATTCGATTGGAGGATTCAAGATTACAATCGACAAAGGTTTCGACTGGCAGAAGTATTCCCATGGGAGCATATCAAAAAAATTCTCGTGATTAATCAGGAAGAAACAAAGTTATTGAGATTATCCTTTACTCCAAATGAAATAAAGCATAATCTCGGGGGCTACTCCCATGGGAGCGCTGTCGCGCTCCCATAGATTTCAGAACAAGGTAAGAAAATTCACTCGACTACAGACTCGATTAAAATGCAGTAAGTACTTCACAAATCGAAGAATCAAACTTCATAAATTCCCGGACTATGCCAATCGCAGATGTTTCGGATGTTGCATACGCAAATGCAAAGATAAGACTTGCCGAGCAATCGAGATGGGCCGAGAGACGCTCCAACAGTATTTTCCCTTGAAATTTTCCGTGTCAACAGACATGATGAAAATCCTGACGGATGCGTTAGGTATCAAAAGTTAAACTGCAGAGCGAATCAGTAAGACCTACAACGGCCTGAGTCGAGCCTGTCCAGTATGTTCCAGCTTCGAGTCCGGGGACTCGAACCTGATTGAAGGCTAGTATGGTTTCGCCCAAATGTGCGGTTAACTGAGCTCGATTTTCGAGTGAATTAGGCCTACTATGTCAAAATCCCTAGTCAAAAGTTTCAAAAGTGTTCCAGTTTCGATTCCGGGGACTCGAACCTGATTGAAGGCTAGTATGGTTTCGCCCAAAGGTGCGGTTAACTAAGCTCGATTTTCGAGTGAATCAAGCCTACTATGTCAAAATCCCTAGGCAAAAGTTTCAAAAGTGTTCCAGCTTCGAGTCCGGGGACTCGAACCTGATTGAAGGCTAGTATGGTTTCGCCCAAAGGTGTGGTTAACTGAGCTCAATTTTCGAGTGAATCAGGCCTACTATGTCAATATCCCTAGGCAAAATCTTTCGACTGAGTTCCTGGCTCGAGTCCAGGGACTCGAGTTCGACTAACGATTAGTAAGGTTTTTTGCTTAAGTAAGCAGTTAACTGAGCTCGATTTTCGAGTGGATCAGGCCTACTATGTTAATATCCCTTGGTTCACATACGCATACAATCGAAGCAAATTAAGAGTAGAAGGATTACATCGGATCAGGAGTACAAAAGCTCAGAAGACTATGACGTGCACGATGAAGGGAGCACATGCTCGATTCTTCGAGTCAAGCAAGTACTTGGGGGCTAATGACGAGGTTATGCTCTGCGGGTACCCCAGCGTAAAGGTACCTGGTGCACGTGATGATCAAAGAAGCCCAAGGATTAATCGAAGCCCACGAAGGAAGGCCTGAGACGAAGAGTGTTTTCCAAGTTAGATCGAGTTATAGTCGGTTAAGGCTTTCCATACATGTAACCTTGGTCGGTTATGTTTCCCGGGACCCAGCCTCCTATATAAAGGCTGGGAGGGTGATCGATCAAGGCAAGGAATCCATAGCCACCAAAACTTCGACGAGATCAGCAGCTCGTCGAACCCTTGTAACCCTCATATTCATACCATAAACAAAGACAAGCAGGAAGTAGGGGTTTTACCTCACTCGAGGGCCCTGAACCTGGGTAAATCCAGCTTGTCAGCCGTCGATTCCACCAGTACTACGCGTTCTCTACCACACAATCAACCCTAGGTATAGCAACCATGGGAATTGCCGAGGGCACACCTCGACACACGGGGTGAGGACCCGTGTGTGGTGCGCGTCACGTCTTCTCCGTCTGCCCACTCAGTCGCGATCTTCAAGAGGTTAGCCACAGAGGTTGGCTTTTGGCGACCAAGTGCTTCTTTGAAGTCCCATGATGAAAGCATCCATGGTCATATCTTCTGAAATTACACCAACTGAGTTGCGTATCTTAGTCCATCATCTGATGTATGACCTCAACGTTTCGTCTGACCGTTGAACGCAAGCTCGCAGCTCCTCGAACGTTTTTGGGCGCTCACATAGAGGCTCGAAGTTTTTGACGAAGTCTGTGCGGAAGTGATCCCACGAGTCGTATGTTGATGGAGGTAGAGCCTTGAGCCAGTCGCAGGCTGTGCCTTCGAACATGAGTCATATGTATTGCATGGCTGTGGTGTTCGTGCCTCGGTGGCACGAGACAGCCAGTCTGTAGTCTTCCAGCCATCCTGAAGGTTCCTGTCGACCCATGTATTTGGGCTGTTCGGATGTGAGTTTTAAACCTTTTGGGCATCCGTGTCTCACGAACGCGTCGAGTGAAGCACGGAGCTCCGCACGACTGAGGCTCCTGATCAGAGTACGAGTCGCTACTGTAAGATCTGCGTGATCTGCTCCTGGACCTGCGCCGACGTGAGCTGCTTCTTTCCTTCGAGTGGTGGCGGTGACCACTGCGATTATGCTCTTCACGATGGGTGTTAATTATGGCACGATCTCGACTCCCTCCTGGAGTTGTTGGGATTTGGCGTATGGCCTTTGCTGCTAAGGCGAGTGATTTGATCTGTTGGCGATGTAGTTTTGCATTAGGGTCATCAGCTGGAGGCTTGATTGCCTCTAGGTATGTTGCAGCGGTAAAGAGAGCACCCGCGGCTGTTTTGGGTACTGACACTCCCTCCTCATCGTATGTCATGAAAGAGTTGCCTAGGTTGCGGGTCAGTGCTGCCCTCTCATCTGGCATGAGGTGTGACACCTTGATCTGAGTCTTGTGACTACTCGCCCGGTGGAGCTCAGGGAGAGCTGTCTTCTTCGCGCACTCGACAAGCTAGCTTGCTTTTTACGTTCTTCGAGTGTTGCTCTGATCTGCTGCAGTCCAAGTGACTCCTGCCAGTTGAAGTACTGGAAGGTCAACATCTCCTCCTGTGTTGCGTCTGCTAGCATCATTGTGCACTCCTTGATGACTTTATCTGCTTTTGCTACCATCTCAGCAGTAATTGTGAGATTTGTGACTCCATCCGGCATAGTAACCGTGCACGGAACTCTGTAGGCCTGCGACTGGCCGCAGCATCCGATGATTCTACGGCGAAGCCAACGTAGACCTGCTGGGGTATTACCCGAGGGTATGTGTATGTGTTTTCGAGTCCCGTCTTGGACTCGACGTCCTCATCGAGGCTCATGTAGGAGTCGATATGCCCATCGAGTGGTCTGTCTGGACGGATCTCGCTGTCGATGTCCTCATCGCTTATGCTCATCCCGGCATCGGCGAAGTTGTTATGAATCTCGAAGTCGGGTTGGTGTTGGTGCAGATCTCGGAGTCGACGTAGTTGTCAATATGAGTTTCGGGATCGTCGAAGTCGCTGAGGGAGATCCCGTAGTCGAAACTATCCTCGAGTGGGAGATCGAGCTCGGGATCGTTTGTGCGGTATGCTGATTCGGCCTCCTCGCCTTGGAGTTCTTCAATGAGCTCGTTGATCTCTCGAGTCGACATGGTTGTTGCAGAGGAGCAAGCTTGGAGGATCGACGATGGTATGGACGCAGTTGATGGATCCGCAGTCGAAGGAGCCGCAACCGATGGAGCCTCGGGTGCGGAAGTCGCGAGTTGGCGTGGATCTGTCAAGTCCTGCACACCAACCTTGTTGACGAAAAAATTGAACGAACCAACGGTTAAACCCAAGCCTGACTCGAGATCGAGAATGTCGCCTGGAATTCTGGCGAGTGTGGCTCGAAATCCATCAGAGGATCTGATGTGCTTTTTGCAGGTGAAGCTGGCATGCTGCCGTTTGTCGAGTGAGTCGGCAAGTTGCCGTGTGCCGCCTGAGTCGGTGAGTTCTGGTTTGTTGATATAGCCGGCGAGTTGCCGTTTGTAGATCCGATCGGCGAGTCGCCATTTTCCGATGGAACCGAAGAAACCGTGAGTCCAGCACTATTCTTTCCCACAGACGGCGCCAATTGACGAGGGGTTAACTCATCAAATCCCATGGTTAAGGACCTAGGGTTGAGATTACGGGGAGAAAACGTGGTAGTACTGGTAGTTTCGTCGGCTGACAAGCAGAGACAAAGATTTACCCAGGTTCAGGCCCTCGGGTGGAGGTAAAGACCCTACTTCCTGCTTGTCTGGTATTGATCGTGTGAGATTATGCGGTTACAAGGAGAGCTCCGGCGAGATGTCGATCTCGCTAGGGATTTTGGTGGTTCGAGTATGGCTTCCCCAGGATCAGCGGCCCTTCCAGCCTTTATAAGAGGCTGGGTCTCGGGAGTCCGTAACCGACCCTGTTTATATGTGAGGAAAGTATAAACCGACTATGCCTATGTCTAATCTTGGAGGGTACTCCATCTTGCTGGCCTTTCGTCATGGGCTTCATGTAGTCTCTTGATAACTGGCCTTAGTCGACACGTGCACCAGGTACCCTTACGGTTGGGTACCCGAGATGTATATCCTTGTCAAGGTCTGACCTCTAGGAAATTTTCCTGGCGCGAAAAGAGAGCGTTGAGCTGGGCGCTCGCGCCAAAAACTACAGCACTGAGAGCATCTCCACTCGCGGCGACCAAATGGGCGCCCAAAGGCCTTTGGGGCGTGCCGGACAGAATATTGCTCCCACTCGTGGCGCCAAAAGCAAATTTCGTCCGGAAGCGCCCACTTTTCTGTCCGGCAGCGCCACATGAAGCCCTTGGAATGGGGAGGCCTTGGGCGGCCCCGGACACAAAATCTCTTCCGCGTGACCCACTCATCGGCCACCATGTCTCTCTCCTCTCTCCTGACACTCCTCCACCCAAATCTCACGGTCTCTCTCCGTCTCTCTCCTCTATCTTTTTCATCCAGCGACCACAGCCTAGGCGGCCGCCTCCACCTCGCGCCATGTCGTTCCCTCCTGCTCCACTGTCGTCGACCGCCGGGGCGCAGCAGCCCAAGGAGGAAGACGCCGCCGAGCTCGAGGTCGCGCGTACCAGGTTGTCGTCCTCCACGTCCTCCCGCGTGATGGGCTGCCGCCACGCTCGACCACGGGCACGACCTCGCCAGCGCCGTATTCGGCCTACTCCTGGCTGTGCTCGCTGGCCTGCTCGCGCGCCGGCGTGGCTACTCGCTCTGGTTCCCGGCGCGGTCCTTGGTCCTGACCACGGGGAGCAGGAAGAGCGACTCGCACTCGCACGCCTCCTCGCCGCGCGCGATGCCCAGGAGCCCGCCATGCCTTCTCCTCTGCTCCCAGCCCACCATGCTCACTCGCACGGCATCCCGAAGGTTGCCAGCACGACATCGCCAGCACCGTCTTCGGCCTCTTCCTGGTCGTGCTCGCTGGCCTGTGCGGCGCGTACCAGTTCGCCGTCGTCCACGTCCTCCCCGCGTGCTCGAGGTCGTGGCGGAGGTGGCCGAGCTGGCGTGTACCAGGTCGCCGATCGAGCCCCTGCTGGTCTGCGGGCACCGGTTGGACGGCAACGGCGGCATGGGCACGCTCCACTCGGAGAAATTCTCCAACGAGCTGAGCCCGGGATGGCCGCCCCGCTCGCGCGCCGGCGCGGCTACTCGCTCTGTTTCCCGGCACTGTCCTTGGTCCTGACCACGGGAGCAGGAAGAGCGACTCGCACTCGCAAGCCTCCTCGCCGCTCGCGATGCCCAGGAGCCCGCCATGCCTTCTCCTTTGCTCCCAGCCCGCCATGCTCACTCGCACGGCATCCCGGAGGTTGCCAGCATGGACTCGGCGTCCGCCGCAGAAGGTGTCCAGCACGGCCTCGTCGGCGGCCGGAGGGCGTCCTCGCCGTCTTGAGCACCGACCCGAGCCTGGCGCCCAAGGTCCAGAAGAGCGCGGGCGCTGGACGGCTCAGTCGCTCTGGTCAGCTCGGTGGCGCCGAGCCTGGCGCCCAAGGTCGTCGGACGACTCGGCTGCGCTGGACATCGTGCTCGCTGGCGCTGGTCAGCTCGGTGGCGCCGAGCCTGGCGCCCAAGGTCGTCGGGTGCTCGTCGGCCCTCCATGGGCCTCGCGCTCTGCTTCTTGACGAGCTGTTGCCGGAAGGCTAGACGGGGAGGACAAGCACAGGAACTGTTTGTAGAAATGCTAGAGCCAAAGAAAAAGATAAAGGACAATTTGTCCGGATGATTCAGGCGGCACGAGTGGGAGCATGCACGCTCCATACTAGTTTGTCCTTCCGGACACGCCCCAAATCACTCCTCCGGACACCCTTTGGGCGCCCATTTGGGTGCCGCGAGTGAGATGCTCTGATTCATCTCCTGAACGCTTGAGCACATCCCCAAACTCCAAAATAGTATTTAATGTATGGGTTCCTGCACAATTCCTATGGTACAGCCAAATGCTCTTTAGTCTTTACGTTGTCATTCCTCAGGTTTGCCGTTCCAGAGGATTGGAGATGTTAGGCATCCGAACCCTCTATTTTTCCTATTCCTTTGGTTTCTGAATCCTATGATTCAAAGAAGCCTCAATTGTTATCTTTTGTGTTGGAGATTTTTAGTTGATGGCCTACCACAGCACCAATGACTTCATGTTACTCTGCCTAAACCTGCAACTCGACTTTTATAAGTTGAAAGGCTCCCTTCCTCAAGACTCCTTTTTCTTATTATTACCCAGTCTCATTCCGTGTGATATTTGTTGGGCCTCTGCATACGAAGGATTTCAATTTCGGTATGTGTGGGCATAGAAGGCATTAGGAATATTGATGGATCACTGGAATTACAATATGCACGAGCACGCTCATTCTTATCCTCTTCCTTCTCTCTCCTGGCCGCTCCTCCCCTCCTCCTTGAGAGTCGCTGTTGCGTGCCCGGCGCCGCTCTGGCTTCCTTCCGCCGGCGCTGCCGGCCGGAGCGGAGCTAGGGATGGTGGCCGTGGCCTCTTGTACAGGCTAGTAGTTGTAGTTCTCGCCGTAGTAGTAGGCGTAGGCTTAGTTGCTTTGTCCTGTTTGGCTTTTGGCGAGATGCCTGCCTCTGGTCCGCTGCTTTCGCCTGGCGCGGGCTGGCCGGCGGTTGACTGCTCCGGTGAGCTCCTGTGGAGGAAGGTTGCTGGTGGAGTTCTGCTGGTCGAAGGCCTTCTTCTTCATAATGGCGTTTCTGGCCAGTTCTGGTTTTGGCGTGGTGGTGCTGCATCCTCTGCTCCGGCCGGCCATGGAGGCGAGGGGAGGAGTTGGATTGCTGCCCGGAGCACTGGATCTGGGCCTGGAGCTGAGGAGTTGCTGCAGGAGTTCTCGAGCCACTCCTGGCAGTGTGCAAGGTCGACGTCGCCGCCGTTTGAGCTCTGGAGGTCAGAGCTTATGGCTTGGTTCGGTGTCGCCGGGCCGTCCTCTTTCCCTCTTAAGCTCGGTTGGTGGCTTCTGTTCTGGAAGCCATCGGTGGCTGCTCTGCAACCGGCGTCAAGCAGGTGGTACCTCTTCCTCTCCTGGCCGGCCTCGGTGGCGAGGGGGAGAAGAAGAGGGGTGCAGGGCTATGGGAGCGCAGTGGCTATCCCGGCGGTGATGAGGATGCATCGTCGGAGTGCGAGATCCTGCCGGCTTCTGGAGCTCCATGGAGGAGTTTCTCGTCGTCAGGTACCAAGCGCCACTGTCCTTTGTTGGTGTCCTCTGTTTGCTGTGGTTGGTGGTGGTTTTCTTCGATGGTCTTGCTCCGGCCGGCCGCGGTGGCGAGGGGAGTGACCGTTTGGAGATTGGCGTCGATGGTGGTTGGCCTGGGTGTTGCCGAGTTGGCGGAAGATGGGTGGATCGGGAAGGTGGTGCTATGACCGAGCTCGTTCATTGTTCTGGGTCTTCGTCGCGCAGCGGCAAGCGGTTCTACGGTCGACTACATGAAGTGGAGGTGCTCTCTTCCCTGCGATTGGCGGTACGGCGGCTTCGGTGATAGCTAGGTTCTGGGAGCGCGGCGGCGGATCCGATTGTAATCCTCTCAGTTGACTCAGGGTGCTTTGTGCAATTTACAGGGTCTTTTATTTTCTTTCTTTGTTGGACCTGTCTGTAAGTTGTACTGGGTTTTCTGAATTTATGAATCAGATCCTTTCCTCAAAAAAAAAAATACAATATGCACGAGCGGTCAGAGTCGTACGCCTCTCCATTGCCATCCTGTTCTACCGCCTCAGCTATTCTATGTTTGTCTCGTTTCTCCACTAAACACTAACCAATTATGCTCCAGTTTTCGCCCGGTTTCTTTCCCTACTAAATCAAGCATTTTCTTCTTAATTAATGGAGAAGTCAAAGCTTTTGTCTTTGTTTTAAAAAATATGCTCCAGCTGTTACGCCACGCTCTCATTCTTTCTAGATAAACCATGGGTGGAGCATTTTTTCTCTTGGTTGGATGGAATGGGGATCGGCAGAGTTAAGCCAGTACGGGGAGGGGACATCTTGGTAGTGGTATGACTAACTAAGGTGATCATCTGAACTATAGAGCCTTTAGATTTCTTCTTTTGAGTGTGGTGGTTGTTTGTGTTTTGGCTGAAACTTTGTAAGAATGTTGGTTTCGTTAATGAAATCGGGGTATCCAAACAACGCACGGGACGTATTTCGGTTTTTCATTCTAAATATATATTTTTCATTCTAAATATATACGCAGAGCAGCAAAATTCCTACATTATAATTATAAAAAGAAAACATAGGTAAACCCTAGATTTAGGGTGGCTACCGGAGGCCTACCCTTCCTTGTCATCGAGGAGGTTGTTGTACGATAAAGCTGACCACAAATGCGCCGATGGCCTTACCGCCAGCCTGTGCGGTACTGTAGATGGTCCGTCCTCCTTCATTGAGGATGGCGTCTCGGGGAACTCGAAGAACATGCAAGGTTGTGCACGGCCGCTCGCAGAACGGATGGCACTAGAATTTTTTCGGAATTTAAGTGCCACTGGAATTCTCTCCGAATTCAAGTGTCCGCCGTACATCAAGTGCTCGTCATATTGGGATGGCATGGTCCCAATACCACTGGCACCAGTCGACCCCAAAAGGTATGGGCGCTACCAACGTGGTGTAGCCCCAGACGGGTCGCCTAGAGCCGAGGCCGCGTGGCGCTGCTTGGGGCTAGGGTTGTGTTGCTGTTGGCGGCAGGGCAGCAGATTCGGAGAGTGGAGTGGACGAGGATGAGCGCCCTCACACTGACGCGTGGCACTAAAAAGTATCCGAGAGACAGATGAGAGGGCAGTTGGGTCGCTATCATGTGGGACTGGGGCGGACATTGAGCTAACGCGTGAAGTGACAGAGCAGCTGGCCGACCCGGAGTACGTGGAGGATAGCCTGTACTAGCCGCGCTCAGCGTGGGTCGGCGATCGACGACCACCGCGGCCCCGTGTGCCCGACGCGCAACAACAGATAGTGGCGCCATTGCTGGTGGGGAGGCCGGAGCTTCCACACGTTGATGCGGAGTACGGCTACACCGCGTCGGCCGATTACTCCCGCGACATGTGGGAGCTGCTGTCGAGCTCCTCCACCACATGCAGTTCGTCGTCCAGCGCGCGCTCGACGACGCCGCGCTTCGTCAAGATCAAGACCGAGTCCATGCCGCCACCATGGGGTGGCCTGAAGATCAAGGACGAGCCGGGATGGCGTGACCATCCGTGACTTCGATCCGCCGCCGCGCCCAATAAGGGTGAAGGCCGAGCCGGGGACGGCCCGCGGCGGCCTGCGGCAAGAATGTGTCGCGCCGCCGCCGCAGCCGACGCTGACGGACGAGGAGGCCGAGGCCCAGTTTCTGAGCGACCTCACCCTCGCCTAGAAACTGTCGTTCGACACGATCCAACCGGCGTCACGGGGGTTTGCCGAGCATTGGTCGTGTGTCGACAACGACATCATTGACGTCGACGCCAAGGAGGAGAAGGCCGCCGCGCCAGCGCCGCCCCCGGTGAATATGAAGGAGGAGCCGGCCGAGGCGCAGCCGCAGCAGGACAAGGCGACGTGTGGGACGTCGACCCAGCGGTGTCGGCGAACGACTGCGACCAATACTACGGCTACTTCACCGGCCTTTAGACTAGGTTTTAGTTTAGCTAAATTTAGTCAAATTTTGAAAAAATATCAAATTTCAATGAAATATGTTAAGTTTGAGTGAATTCCGTCGTCGCATTTTTTTCCGAAAAAACCTATTGGGAGCGCCCGGTGAGGCGCGGCGCTTCCAATAGGCGGCAACCACTGCCAGCACGCCCAATGACATTTGTGCGGTACATTTGCCGGACGCTCTATTGGACGCGCCGGTGGAGATGCTCTTATGGCAAGCAAGCCTATATTTGTTGGTTTCAATAGGACTCCTTAGGAGGGTTCTTTCTAGAGTAAAGTCTAATATAAACCTTGAAGTCATAGAGCATGTCTAAAACTAACCCTGAACTATCAATCCTGGGAATCACCACCCTGAACTTACACTTCCCGTCGATGCTTGCCTCACACTCATTTCCCAGCCATTTTGTTGATGTGGCCACAGTCAAAGCCGGGATCATTGACTAATCTTTCGCTCCACAATTTTGAAGGTAAACTTTTGCGCGTAGACCGACGCATTGCTTGTGCTGTGCTCGAGTGCTTGGACGCCGCGGTGGTGATCGGGACAGGTTGTCAGTGTTTGGGAACGAACAAAATGCTATCTTAGACCAGGAATCAAAAGTTTAGAGTGCTGATTTCTAGGATTAGGAGTTTAGGGTTTAATCCCAGCACCCTCTACAACTTCAAGGTTTATTTCAGACTTTACTCTTCTTTCTATCTACTACTCATGTATCCACCCGACACGAAACGGACGCGGGCCGTGTTTTCTGTTCACACGGACGGAAATGGACGCGGGCAGGCGAAATACGTCCCGCTTTGTAGTTAACCTTGACACGGCCCAAAGGCAGAGGACCTGTCTTGTTACGGGAAGTGGTAATGTAAACGTTCAAGTAATCATACAACAGTTTTGGCTTCAGATTGCTTGGAGGTGATAAATGCCATGAAGAACAATTATCTTCCTAGATATACGGGTGGTGCTAAAAGAGATTAGTAGTAGAAAGGAAGCTTTCATGTCTGTTTGCTTTCGACATGAAGGAAGAGCATCAAATGTCCGCGCTCATGATTTAGCTCGTAGCTCTCTAGATTTGGTACAAGGTCGTCGGTTATGGCTCCTGCAATCTCCTGATACATCCATTGTACCTATGATTATTGAGTAATATAGATAGCTGTACCCCTAAAAAAAAGTAATCATACAACAGTTTTTGCTAAAACAAGGGAGGCACGAATCGCACGATGGTAATGGTTTTGGCCCGAAACCCGTGGAGCTCAAATTTCGAACGGTGCACGCACACTGAACATGTTAGTAAACGCTATATGTACAGCGGTGGCCAAATCCCGGCGAGGAGCTACAGACTAAAGTTCAGGCGAAGATTAGCTTCTGACAGTACATGTAGTGGAGGTGCTGCGGTGACACAGCCTCGCTCCCCTCCCCGCGTCTCTCGCGACCCGCGCCGCCCCCGCGGCGGCCGGGCCGCGCCACCGCCTCTCACCTCTCGTCCCCTCCCTAAACTCCTCCCTCCGCCGTCGCTGGTGTCCGCGCCGGCCCTTGGCCGGACGGCGCCGGTGACGGCGGATCCGTCGGCCTCTCCCCTTCCTGGTAGTTGAGTGGCGCGGGGCAGCCCAGCTCCAGAAGGTGCTCCTCGGGCGGCACAGGTCCGGCGCGGCGCTGTCTCTCTCCGGCGTGATGCGGATGGTGAACGGGGGCGGCGGCGCTGCCGTTCGGTGGCTGGGGCAGCGGCGGTGAATCCGGCCCTGCAGGCCCAGATCTGGGCCCTTTGGGCCCGATCTGGGTTAGGGCGGGTTTGCCTCGTTGCCTCCGGTTTGGCCTGATGCGCGGCTCGCGACGGAGATGACAGCGGTGACGCCACCCTTGCTGCAGCGTGGCGGTGGGAGCTTCACGGGCCTAGCTGGGTCCGGCTGAGCCTAGGAACCGAGTGGGTAGCGGCGGTGGCGGCCTATGTGCAGCAGCATGGCGGCGGGGAGTTTACGAGCCCTCGGGCTCGGCCGGGCCTGCTTGGCCTGGTGTGTCCCTGCTGCCGTGTCCGGTCAGCACCTGCCGGTGGCGGTGGAGGACGTCCTCCAGGTGGATGCGCTGCTGCCGCCCTCCAGTTCCAATGTGGCTCGGTGTGCTCTTGTCGTAGCGTCCGGTCGGCTATCATCTTTGACGGTGGAGGTTGTTCCCTCCCGCGTGGTTGTGACTTTGTCGGACCCTGTATACGGCTGCTTCGTCTCGGACTGACCGGCCCTGCTATGTTTGCCATGGTGAGACGACGTTGGTGACTTCAAGACCGTGGTGGCGTCTGTTGGTGGGCGCCAAGATGGGTGGAGCGCTTCAGATTGTCCGAGACGTGGTTTTTTTGGGGTTGGGAGAAATCCCTGCCGTTTTGGCACTGGCGTGGTGACGCTTGTGAATGTCACCCTTCCTTCTTGAGGGGCGTCGGGTGTACCTCTTCCCCATTCCTCGGAGCGTACCGGGGGAAACTCTAGGTCTGTCCGGGCAGCAGCGTCGTCGTCGTCGCTTTCCTTCTTGGAAGTGTTGTTTGGTAAGCGGTGATTTAGAGTGCTAGGTCTGTGGTGGGACTTCGTCGGAGAGGGCGCAGCGGTTGCGGGTTACTTTCGTTTTCGTTGATCCGCCGGTGTCGGCTTTGTTTTCTTTTCTTTTTCTCTTCCTTTTCTTTTGGGCATGATTGTGCTGTTTGCCCCAGCGGTGGCCTCAATGTTGTATCGGGTGGTTGCTATATTAATATAGCGGGGCGAAAGCCTATTTCTTCAGTACATGCAGTGGATCGCGGAAGCGATGGAGCACAAACACATCGCCGCTTATATATCTAACTATATAATGGACGCCGGGAATGCGGGCCTCACAGCGCTCGGGGGCACTGTAGCTAACACTGTAGCATCTAACTATATAATGGACGCCGGGAATGCCGGCCTCACAGCGCTCGGGCACTGTAGACGCCGGGAATGCCGGCCTCACAGCGCTCGGGCACTGTAGTACAGTGCCCGAGCGCTGTGAGGCCGGCATTCCCGGCGTACCGAGTTTCCAAATCGCGATCCGTTTTCGGAGACATGAGAGTGCCCCGCGGTACTGTAGCTAACACTGTTGCTATCTACAGTACCGCGGTGGGCCCCACCTGTCAGCCTCACTGCGCGCCGGCATTTTGCAAAAAAAAGACACGCAAACCCAAAAATTGCACCGCAAACTCCCACTTTTCCACGGAGAGGGACCCGGATGCAATTTTAGAAAACTTCAGGGACCCCGCTGCAAAAACACACGCGTACACCCCCTCCTTCTCTCTCCCCGCGCGGCGCTGAGTTCGCCGCCGGCCGCCACGCTCCATGCCGCCGCTCCGGTCCTCCCCGTCCAGATCCACGCGCACGGGCGGCTCCGCCGTCGCCTCCTCTCTCTCCTCACCGAGCGCCACGTGCTGGGACGCCGGAGCCACGCCAGAATCACCGCCGCCGTGCCCCTGCTCCTCCGCCGCGATTGCTCGCCGCCGGCGACGCTCCCGCGAACAATCCGCAGCGGCGCTTCCACTTCCGGGTGCCCCGTGTCCAAGCGCGTCTCACACGACCGACCAGCGTCCCAGATGGCGGCGAATCGACGCAGGCATCCTCCGCCGTACGGCGTGCTCGCCGTGCCCGCAGACGCCACTGATGACGTCATCCAAACGTTGCAGTGGGTCCCCCCGTCAGCGACCTATTTTTTTCGCAGAAGTTTGAGAAAATACGAAATCCCTGACAGGTGGGCCCGTCTGCTTACAATTTTTTTAGAAAATAGTATTAATATTGTAAAATCAATAGTTTAAAAACTATCCATCAGAAAAATGTGTAAAAAATATCAACATGTCCAAAACAATACATGCTAATTACTTACGACATAATGCAAACATTTTTTAACATTTTAATTTGGCAAATATTTGAAACAACCTAACTGCATTCCCTCTAAATAAATTGAAAAAAATTAATAAATATACTTACACACTGTATTTCCCTAAATTATGGAGTTTAATTAAATATCTGTGTCACGCTACAAACATATTACACCATTAAATTTTCTAAAAAAAATTAAAGATACTCCACACAACAAATTACGACAACTTTTAACATTTCAAATCACAACGACCGCAGTGGGTTTTACTGGTGATGGAATATAAAAGTTTCTTTTATTTAATTTTGGCAATTATTTTTATAATCTACAAAGGATAAGACAAATGTAAAATATTTAGAGTAATTTTTGAGCAAAAGAAAAAGATAAGAAAAATGCAAAATGTAAAGTGCAATAATAACTTTAAATGTACCCGTCGAGAAAATATGACAAATATATCAACTCGAACACAACAAAAACAAAAACAAAAAACAAAAAAAATGGTTATTTATGGCATATGCTACAATTTTAAATTTGAATATTTTAAATTTTGAATGCCCAAATTAAAATTTGAACGTCTTTCGAAACTTATCATCTACTAAACACAAAAAAAAAGCGAAAAACTTCCCGATTTTAACAATTTTTACAACTTGGACAACATATAACTGCAACCTTTCCTTCCGAATTTCAACAAATTCAAATCTACACAACTTTTAAATACAGATATTTCTAAATTTGGATTTTTTACACCACGCTATTCCTTCTTCTAACAATACGGGCGCGTCTTATAAAGTAAAAATAATCCAAATCTAAACAATTTTAGACCATAGCCTTTTTTGAATTTCAATAATTTTCAAACCTAAACGATTTTTTAATATGTACATTCTCAAATTTCAGTTATACCACACATCCACGACTTACAAATTTGCATATTTTAAAAATCTAAATGCCTTATAAACCTACACATTTTACAAACGTAAAAACAGAAAATAATTCAAACCTGAATAACTTCACAAATGAACAACTTTTTAAAACTTAACCATTTTCAAACGTAAACTTTCTATAAACTCCAACAATTTTGAAACCTAAAAATATTTCTGAATACGTACATTTTCCAAATTTAAATTAATGTTCAAATTGGTTAATATTTGCAGATAACCATAATATAATTCCTCTGATTATGCTGCTTCATAAGAAAATTATGGTCAAATGGAACCATACTTGATCATTTAAATTTACCTAACATATTTGCAAGCAATATAACTTAAATCTCTCTAATTATGTAGTTGCATTTAAAAAAAATGCTTGATTCGATGAATATTTCCACAAAATGCAAACACATTTACTCTAATTATAGATTGATTTCAAACTGAATTTCAGCTAAGCACATTATACGATTTAGAACTAACACCTTTCTTTACAATATATATAACGTAACTAAAAAAAATTATCATAAAATATTCTCAGCAAAAGCGCGGCGTGTCGCCGCACCAAATTTAACTAGTTACATTAGATGGGTCCTGGGAATATCCCTTCCTCCCTCTGCCTGTTCCACTCGACAACCTGCAAATCACACTCTCCTTAACAACACGGACGATGGAGATTGGAGATCGAAGAAACACCATATATGAGAGAACCTGCGTACCCATTCTGTCGGGCAGAGAGATCTGTAGTAACGCTGGAACTTGTCGCACTCCGACTTGTCACCTTCCTTGGCCTTCATACACCTGACATACTCACGCCAGACATATCGCAAGCTTGATTGAACTCCCGATCTAGAGTGGAGAGGAAAGCAAGCGTGCATATGCAGCTACTACTCCATAGTTTACCTGTGGTACTCGAGGTAGCGCGCGTAGCAGTGGCGCGTCTGGTTCTGGGTCGGGAACCGGATGTCGCACGGCGCGGTGCGGAGCTCGATGGTGGCGCCCTCCGGCGGGGGCGGCGGCGAGTCCGCCACGCTGCCGGGCTCATGCGGCGGCCTGGGCGCCTGCTCCCCTCGGGCCACCTTGTTGACGTCCCTGCTGCGCATCTTCTCATGCGGGTTCACGATGGTGCTCGCCATGCCGGAGATCGGAGCTAGCGGCGGCCGGTGCTCGGGACACAACGCGGTGGATGGCACGTGGAGGCTGTACACTTCCTCTGGATCATGGTGTGTCTTTTGTACTAGTGTTAAAGCGGCGGAAGCACTGCAGAGGGGAGTGAAGCCTCACCAGGTGTTTGTATCTGGCAGAGGCACGTGTTGGAATGCGTAAACGTTCGAGAGAGATGTTGATCAAAGTAGACAAATGAAAATCATCCTTTTTAGAACGGAGGGAGTATATCTCAATGGCGCGACACCATATCTATACTACTATTAAAAGAGCAAACATGTTGGATACTTTAAATCTTGTCCGTTCAATTTTTAATTAACGATCTAGATTGTCCCGATGTCGAGCACCAAACACTTTAAATCTTGTCCGTTTAATTTTTAATCAACGATCTAGATTGTTGATCATATGGTTGAAAAAATATTCCCTGATTCCTTGCGAACTCTGGATCGGTCCGTTCTCGGTCGCCACTCGATTTGTGAGCATAGACCGTGTACAATGAGGACTCGATAATGTAGGCATCCGCACGTACGAACGAAAACCATAGTCTCATGCAAGTCGGCGCGCCCTAGCTATACATATTCCACAGCGCCACGTCCTCTCTATATGTTAGCCCTCGACACGAACCCCTAGGCCTAGGCAGCCGATTCGATTAAGTCGCTCTCTATATCGGCGTCGTCGGTCTCGCAGGGAGATCCTTATCTACGGCCCGCCCGGCACGCTACTCGCACGCCATCGCGTCCAAGGATCAAATCCGTCATGGCCGGCCAGAGCGAGGATTAGCGTAGGCAGAGAAGAAGACGACGTCCAAAGCTCATGGACGGGCTACAGTCGCGCGCGCTGGACATGGTCACCGCCACCACCAACCGCCCCAAAAGCCAGGAGGTCACGCTCCGATGCCCACCACGCCTACCCGGGAATCCACTCCGTGCGCTGAACCTTGCGCTTACCTCCTACTGGCGGTGTCCGTGTGGTAAGCAAGATGAACGGTACGCCCTTCAGGACAGCGGAGAACTCAAGCGGGTCGGTGAGGATGACACATCACGAGCAGCTCTATTCAATGAAATCCTTCTTCGTACCTTTAGGATCATGGCTTCGTGAACGATCCGAATATCCGACAGTCAATAATCCGGGACGCGGGAGAAAATGCCGAGGTTTCCGGCCCATCTCTCCAATGGATGGTTCGTCGCCGTAGTGTTACGTCCTGGCAGTGCGACATCGCGCCGGGGGAGGCTGGCTCAGTTGCGGATAGACAATGGCGAACGGCGGCCGTCCATGCGGAGAGAATCGCCGTGCGGCAGCGTCCAGTCATGGAAACGACAGGCCAGCAGCAACACCAAATCACCAGTACACTCTGGCAGGAGCTGGATGTGGCCATGTGGGGCGGATGTGGAGAAGTATAGGACGGCATCACCTGGGCGGAGGTAGTCCTCGACAGACCACTCACAGATGAATCGGGACTGGGGTTGCGGTCTACAACGCCTTCACGGACAGTCTACAACTCAACATATGTGTCTTTTTTCTCATGGAGATTAACTGTTCTTCTCTAATATTAGGTTTTGAGATGTTGACCGAATAGCTAGGTCCTTGATTGTTTGCCTGAAGGTTCTGTTTAGAGTTTTCTTTCAACTTGATCGGGAGGAGCAAGAAAACATACTGCAGATTTGTCACTAGGTGCATGAGGAGATAACATACAAATTAGAGGAGCTTATGTGTAGCTAAGTTTGTTAATCCCCCTCTCTCTTTTTTCTTAAATTATGTTCATCGTCAGTGGTATACATAATTGCTCGCTTGGGATTTGTTTTTTTTTGTTGCTTTCATGAACCAGCTCACATAACTGGAGAGCTGGTTGAATGGCAATCACAATTTGATCATGTTGTGCACGACATACCTAGAAACTTTCAAGGTCATGAGGATCAAGGGAGATGGGTTTTGGCAGTCCACGTAATAGCTCAATTGGATATGCGGGGCTTTGACGGAAAGTGTGATTTGCTCCCGAGCTCCAGTGCTCCCTCCATTTAAAAAAATTCGAAAATTATATTTTAGAGTTTCAAAAAATTCTGAAAAAAATCACGGGTGTAGCCAGGTGTATCCAATAAACGTGCGAATTTTCCTATTTTGAATATAGGATCTGAGTTTTCATTCTCAAACTGTATGTTTGATTGATAAGCTAATCTTAGCAGTTGGGAACGACATATAGCTGCCTTTTTTTTTTCTTTGCCAACATTTAGATCTGTGTAGTGAAGGATTATGCTGGGAGAGTTCATCAACAGCAAACTGACATAAGTATTATGCTTGTGATTTTTATTTGTGTCACCGATGACTTCTATGAGATTGATTTGTTTTTATTCTTTTAACATGCATGGATCTAAGATAAAGGATTCTATCTGTTTAATTCCTCCATCATCTCATGGATTGTCTACTACACAAAGTAGCCAAAGTTCAATGTTGTGGCAATGTGAGCCAACATGATCGAGTAGGACTGGAAAAAAAAATCATCAGTCTATTTTTTAGTAGCACTTTGGTAGGTTAATATATTTTTTAGTAGCACACAGTCTATTTTTTGTTTAATTTTTATAGTACTATTTAATTTTGTTAATACGTGCATTGCACGTGCACCATTACTAGTGTGGTTAAAGGAGTCAACTTCACGTTTCAAATACACAACAGACAAGAATGCCACTTTTTTTTGACACATCCAACTTCCACGTATATCCACCAGAGATCCACATACACAGTACATAGAAATAAAACGAAGAAAGAACAATACGAGGAGGAGGAGCCAGAGCAAGCTCCAAGATCACCAGCTTCACCGGCGACGAAGACGAAGAGCAGCAACCGCCGTCTTGCCACTGCCTGGGAGCAAATTTTCCCTTGAAAGACGCCGCCTAGCATGCCCGCCGCACCGCGGCAGAGCCCTTGACGATGAACGACCATGGCGGACGCCCCCCTGGCCCAGCAACGCCGCAAAACCCCAGCCGCCTTCAGATCCGACGCAGAAGAGAGCTGAAGAACTCGAGCACCTCCGGGATCCGGCCGCCCGATCCGCCGCCACTGCAGATCTGACGGGAACCAAAGGACCTCGAGCACCACGCCGGGCCTCGAGCTCCAGCCAGCCGTGCGTGTCGACGTCGAGCCCCACGGAGCACCGCCGCCGGAGAAGAACACGCCGGCACCAAAACGCCCACCACCAGCACCACCTCCTCCAGGGCGCCGCCGGCAGGCACTCCGCCCTACCCTACCATATGTACAAGCCGGCACCGGGGATCCCCACCCTCCCGCCGCCGAAGCGGCCGGCGGAGGAGAGGAATCCCGCGGCGTGGCAGCGAGCACGCGGCGGGTCGACGGAGGCGTCCAAAAATCGCCTTCTTTTCCACTCTCAAACAGTGACGGGGAGAGGGGTCGGGCTGCCGTATGTCCAGTGACAAGAATGCCACTTGAAAATTCATCATACAACTATTAAAGGGTACAAAACAACAGCAGTTTCCATAGATACTATATATAAAGGATGGACAGATTCACATCGTTTCAGGGCATCCACGTCACGGGTGAACCACTGCCGTCCGATCCGCGCGATCGGACGGACAGAAAACGGCCACGCCAGGCTTCCAGCACGAGCTACAGTGCGGGCTTATTTTCTACCAATCAGCGGCCGACACGTCAGCCGGTGGGCAGCCGGTCGCCCCGGTTTCCAACCGGTCACCCGTCGCGCACGATTTTTGACGCGGCAAATTTGCAAAAAAATACTCCCACCTCGAGAAATTACCTCACAGTCCAATTTTTTTCACTGCGAGGGACTTGTTTGCAATTCAGCGAAATTCTTCGGACCTCCATGCAAAAAAACCACGCCGCACCTCCCGCTCCCTCCTTCTCCCGCGCCGCTGGAAATCGCCGCCGCCGCCGACACGCTCCGCCGCCCCTCCGCACCTCCCCGGTCAAATCGAAGCACGCAGCGTGCTCCGCCGCCGCGCCCTCTCCATCCTCGCCGACGGCCGCGTGCCGGGACAGCCAGAGACGCCGCGATTCCGCCTCGCCGTGCTCCGCCTGCGCGGCCGCGGATTTGGTCGCCGCCCGTCCAGCTCGCCTGGGGCTCCTCTCGTGGATCCGCGCGGTGCCGGCCTCGCGCGCGTGCGCCGCTGCGCGAGCTCGGCAGCGCCGGCTGACGTCACATGCCGACGTCAGCACGGTCCCACCTGTCAGCTGCTCAGTGCACGCTAAAAAAAATATTTTGACAAAAATTGTAAAATTCAAAACTTTCAAACCGTAATTCAAAAAAATGGAAAAAAAAATACCAAAATTTGTAGGAAAAAAAGATCTTTACAACTAACACATCTCCTTGCATGCTTACACAACTTTAACAAAAAAATCATTACAAGAACTAATATAACTTTCAAATATTAATTATGCATCCTCTGGAAAAAATGTAAAATTGTTGAATATTCGGACATATTCCAAGCAGCAAATTCTAATTTAGTATACGTACATTCTTGCATTATTTTCTGAATGTAGTACTCCAGTCTTTCCCAAATATATTTTACGGTGAACGTGTAAAATATTATTTCAATTTAAAACTTAACCAAGACAACGATTTCTCAGAAGGATGCAACAGTATTTCTTCTTCTAACAGCAATCTAATCCAATAAACATTTAGCTAACACATTTTCATACATGCTTAAACAACTTCACAAAATTTTAATTACAAGAAATAGAATAATTTATGTATTAATTATGGAGCTTATGGGAAAACATTTCAAATTGCTGAATATTCGCATATACTTAAAACAACAAATTCTAATTCAGTATAAATATATTCTTCCAACTTTTCACGACTGTATTATTCGAGTCTTTCCAAAATATTTTACGTCGCAACTGGAAAATGTTATTTCGATTTGAAACTTAACGATTTGAAACTTAATCAAAACAACAATTTCTCACAACGATACGACGGTATTTCTTTTTCTAACGACAGTTCAATCATAATGTATCAACAGAATCGCACAAAAAAAAAGTTGGCTATTTATGCCGTCTGATCAAATTCCATCTTTCAATATTCTAAAATTCCGAATACCTTTCAAATCCGAGCATCTAAGAAACATAAGCATAATTCAAATATGGAAAATTTCCCACTTCTACCAATTTTCGAAATTTGAACAACTCACAAATACAAGCTTTTTCTTGACTTCCACCAAATTTAAATCCGAAAAACATTTGGACATGGGCATTTTCAAATTTCAAGTATTTTCACCATGGTAATTACAAATACGACAAAAAAAACAGCATGACTACAAAAATAAACGCTGACTATTTATATCATACGATCAAAATTCAAACTTGAATATTTCGAAAATCCAGTTGCCTTTCAAATCTAACCATTTAACAAACGTCAAACAAATTCAAATATGAACAACTTCCCAAATTTAACAATCTCTGAAATTTCAACAACTTATAAGTGTAAGCTTTTTTTTTGAATTTCAACAGAATTAAATCTAAACAAATTTTGAATGCGGGCATTTACAAATCTGAATTTTTTACACCTCCGTATTTTTTCTTCTAACGCGCGGCATGTGCCACGCTAAGTTGCCTAGTAGTCACAAGGTGCGACTCAGATATGACGTCCATGATGAACTGCAAGCAAAGGTAGGCATTTGACACAATCATCATACAGATTGAAGAAACTAAAGGAATTAAAAAACATATTTCTTGATCATCGTGTTCACATAAGCCACATTTGATGTGTGGATCATGCTTGTTTAAGGTGCTGAAAATGAATGTCTACGCCACAATGAGGCTGAAATTTTACGTATGTCATTGCAAAGATTCAATTCCCCTTTTCCCGTATCATAAACATGGGCCCACCGCCATCTCTGTTAGAATGTTAAAGATGCCTAATTTTTTCTAAGATGACAAGCCTCACTGTTTCTCAAAAAGCCACCAAATCTCTGAGGCAAGCAAGGGTTTCTAGGGTGTGTTTGGATTGTGACAAAAATACACCTTACAAGTTTGCGCTACCAAAGATTTGGCTAGCCAAAATTTTGGTTGAGGGTCGCCAATGAGTTGGCCAACAATGGCTAGAAAAATGAACTACAGTTGGTAAAGGAACATTGGCATGCCAGAAAGTTGGCAACTACCCAAACAAAGACCAATTTTTTGGTCATGGTAAGGTGCATTTTGGTCACAATCCAAAACACAGTAGAATGGTAAAAAAAATCCAAAACACACCCTGAACCCAGTATCTTTTTGAATCTAAGCAACAGAGACCAAAACATAGGACTTCAGCAGCACTGAGCTTAGGGTCCTGGAAATGACCTGTGTGGGCGTCGCCACGGCCAAGTGGCCTACTCATTGAGATGCTGCTGTAGGCCTTTTGACTGGGAGTTATTTCTGCCAGAAGTGCAGCAGGAGCATGGGTAGGGAGCAGTCGCGACCTCAGCCATAACAAAATCTGATGGCTGATGGGCGCAGATTTGGCCCAGCTAAGTGGTTGCATCTTGCATGGGTGCTGACGTGACAGCCACCGAAGGGTGAGGCGCATTTGGCTGAGATCATGACTCAAGACACCAGCAGGTCATGTCGAAACGCCGGCCATGACGATTTTGCGGTCAGTGGGGTGGACAAACCCAAGTCCATTTATACATACAAAAATGGACTACAGTCCAACAAATATGTTAAATACGTCCTAAAAGTTATGCCATCTCCTTTCTTGGTTGATGCTCAATGCAAATATACTTACTAACAATGTACCTAATGGTAGAAGTTAAAATCACAGTTTAATCTCAAAACCAAAAGTATATGACCACATCAAGGAACATATGATCCAACCGCATAAAAACCTATGATCTTAACAAAATATTCACAAGTTTACATCATCTGCACACGACAAGTTAGGATAGCCATCTCAAACTTATTGGTTTCAGTAGTATGCCTGTGATTGTACAGGACTAGTTCAGAAATGGCCAATTTGGTCAACAATTTATAAGCGACAGCACAATCAGATGGAACTTAATTTTCACTCTGAAAATTCACTACCCTCGTGCACATTGTGACACATAGGTTATCAGCACAGCAATAACAAACACAAAATACAAAACAGAGCAAGATCAAATATCTTATCTGGTACATATGACTACTAAATATAACACCTAACTCTAGCCGGAGAAACCATTTAAGAGTAAAATGTCTTAAATAATTCAAATCATAGAACCAACAAAGAATTGCATAACTGCAGGTTTACTTCTATCATAGACCAAACTGATCTAAAGCTAAAGTTATTTAACAGGCATCAGCACCTACCCTTTATGGACGTTGCCTAGAACTCAGGAAGATGAGTGAAACAAAAGCACTTTCTATCCCATTTATGAAATAAGCATATACCAAAAATCTAATCTAAAGCACACATCTCATTTTCACCTTGGGATATTAACTAAAAATGGGCAACTGGGTCATTTCAAGCCCTTCCTTTTAAAGCATAGAAAGCAATAGATAGCTATAGAACTGTACTGAAGTACATAACAAAAAAAACACAGAAAGTAAATGGCACCTCTTGAGACTTAAAATGCTGAAAGAACCACATAATCTCCACAATGAAGATCAGACTCAACATTTTCCCTCTGCAAAAATGATAGAAAAATGAATCCGAAGCAATGAGCTGCCTGTAAAAATGTAATGAGTTTGTTCAACCTGAAACCAACACAACAAAAGCAGATAATATTTGGGTATGACACAGTTTGCGGCACACACCACCAATACAATAAGATACACAGGTCCAGTTCTAGATCATCATAAATAAACTTAAGTTACAGCAATATAAAAGCTGGTTTGCAAACAAGAAAATATAATGATTCAAATTGTTGTAATGTTTGTACCTCATAAGAACTAATCTAGACCCCTCACATTCTAGTCGAAGTTCCCCTCACAATATTCAAGAAGGATCATCAGCTCTTTTTCGACAGATTGCTTCAGTGAGATGCAAAGACGGTGTCATTTCTTCTTGGAGGTCTATCGGGAACTGATCCTGGCTTAAACTTTGAGGCCTCGTGCCTTGCAAGTTCTGGTGGCACAGGACTATTGCTCTGTATAAGCATCTGCTTCAGATCATAGAAAATATCAGTGTTTTCATGAGTTAAGAATGAAGTTGCAAGTCCCTTCTTTCCTGCACGCCCTGTTCTTCCAATACGATGTGTGTACGTATCAACTGAACTGGGCATCTCATAATTGATCACATGAGCAACATCAGGAATATCAATACCACGCCCTGCAACATCGGTAGCCACAAGAACATTAAACCGGCGGTTCCTAAATCCATCAAGACTGATTTCCCTCTGGTCTTGTGACTTCCCTCCATGCAGGGCTGTGACGCGGAAGCCTGCCTTGTCCAGATCCTTGGAACGATTGTCTGCAGACTTCTTTGTATTGCAGAATACTATGGCTGTCTTGTCCCCAAGATCTGTGAGTATCTTCTGGAGTCGTGACATCTTCTCTGACTCCTTCACCATGATCACGTTCTGGGTAATCAGATCTGTGGCCTTGCCAGCTGTGCCAATTGTGACGACGACTGGGTTCCGGAGGTACTTTCTAGCAAGGCGTTCAACAGCAGGTGGCATGGTCGCACTGAACATATAAGTTGTCCTGTAAATCTTCTTCTCATCCAGTTCCTCTTCCTCATTCTCAGGTTTCAAGTTACTTGATGGCATGGCATCAAGTACACCAACAACCTGTGGCTCAAAGCCCATATCAATCATTCTGTCAGCCTCATCAAGT
This sequence comes from Poa pratensis, assembly GCA_947311845.1. Classification (NCBI taxonomy): domain Eukaryota; kingdom Viridiplantae; phylum Streptophyta; class Magnoliopsida; order Poales; family Poaceae; genus Poa; species Poa pratensis. The sequence goes on from CAMZMU010000041.1 coordinate 143,449,783, forward strand.
ACAACATAATTGCACTGGTTGAGCACAGCATACCTTCTCTCCAAACAATCAAGAAGACGACCAGGCGTTGCAATCACAACTTCACAGCCCTGCCTAATCTTGAAGCCTTGCTCCTCAATCGACTGACCACCAACAATGGAGACAACCTTAATGCCTAGGTAGGTTGCGAATTTCACAGTCTCTTCTTCAATCTGTTGAGCAAGCTCACGAGTAGGTGCCATAACAACAGCATAAGGACCCTCGGCCTCATTCTCCTCGCTTATAGGCGGCAAGCGAGTAATGTATGACAGCATAGGGAGCACAAAAGCTGCAGTCTTACCAGAACCTGTCTCGGCAATACCAATGACATCACGCTGCTGGAGACCAAGTGGAATGGCAGCCATCTGGATCGGTGAGGGTTTCTCGTACCCAACTTTCTCAATCGCACGAAGCAGTTCACTCCCAAGCTTGCTCTCGGGCCAGTTTCGCATAGGGCGGGGTATGCGAGATCCCTTGTAGGAGATATTGAAGTCCTCACGGAAAATACGCCAATCCCGCTCAGTCATCTCCTCGATCCCCTTCTCGGACCAGTGCCTGTCCACACGCATGTCAAAGGCATCATACATCTCCGCAGCAGCAGCCTTCTTCTTATCTGCAACATCATCCTCTGGCCGGTCCTCCACACCAAACTTGCGGCGCTGCTCGGCACGGGTCTCCTTCTCAAACACGGCCGCTGCCTTCTTCTGCTCACGGCGGTCGATCCCAGCAAGGAATCCACGGCCGTAGAGCAGCCGGGCCTCGTGCGGCGTCTGGTAGAGCGCGTTCATGTCGCGGCTGGTGTCCTCGGTGTTCTCCCAGTCGAACGAGAAGCGGAACTTCTCCGAGGGCTTGATGACCCGCTTCTTGGGCTTCTTGGACCCCAGGTACTGCTCCTTGATGGCCTCCAGCTCCTTCTCGCGCTCCCTCTCGCCATCTTCTCCAGCCGATCCTTCTCCCTGTCCTTGTCCCGCTCCCCACGCTCCCTGTCCCGGTGCTCCCTGTCCGGTCGCGGTCGCGGTCCCTGTCCCGGCGAGACGGCTCGTCCCGGTCGCGGTGCCTATCGCGATCCCGATCTCGGTCTCGGCGGGAGTCGTCGTCGCGGCGGCGGTCCCGGTCGCGGTCGCGGTCCCGGTCCCGGTCCCGGTCGGAGGAGTCGCGGTGGGCCGAGGAGGAGGAGTCCCGAGGGGCGCCGGAAGGGGTGTCGGCGCAGCGGCCCGGGGGAGCGACTTAAGGATGTCGAGCGCGGATTGGCGCTGGTCCGCGACGGCGGCCTGGCGGCGCTCGAGGGCGAGGCGCTGGCGCTCCTCCTTGGAGAGGAACACGGGCTTCGCCTCCACGGCGTCCAGGGAACGCTTCATGGCGGCGGCGGCGCGGCGGAGCGAGGAGCCGTGCCGATGCGCGCAGGGGAAGGGTTTGTGGACAGGTGGGGGATTTTTCCAAACAGATCAGGCGGCTTTGCTACTTGCCACGGTAGGAGACAGACTTTCCGTCAAAGAGGAACCGACCTAGTGGAGTTTGGGCCTTCGTGCCGAAAATTAGTGGACGATACCAGGCCCAGGGCTGCAGCGCTCTGCAGTATTGTACTAGTATGTAATTCTTAATTTTATGTCTAGTAGGATAATAAAAATCGAATACTACTGTACCTTCGCTATATAGTAGATGCATGCCAATATAAGTCGGAGATAATTCTCGAAGGAACTTTCACAAATGGATTTGCTAGTTCTAAGTCGCTCAGTCGCGTTAGTCACCGTTAGATGTGTGTGCAAAGATTCGTGTGTTTTCCTTTTTTTTCAACACGTCGCTCTGTTCCTATTTGTCTGTTGGGAGCGTGCGACCGTGTTTGCCCAGACGTGTGGCCGTGTGGGCCTTTTTCTGCAAGCAGTGTCCTGTATCATGGGCTTTAGTAGTAGCTGTCTTTTATTATTATTATTATTATTTTGCTCGTTGCTTTTCTTTTGACTACGGCTCATTTTTTTCTTTTTTCTGTTGTATTTAGCTACACGGTCTACTTTTCCTTTATTTTTTCTGTTGTATGTTCCCTTTTTTCTTTTCTTTTTTGCTTGTTGTATTTGGTGTGCACCACTTAGTGGTACGACTATATTGTCTCTCTTGTAAACATTCTTTTTTTTATTGATGGTTACATCGCTTCAAAAATGGTGGCACGATAATTATTTCTTATCTTTCTTATCGTCTATTTTCATGTCTTATTTTTTTCACCGTTGTAACAAGTCACTTTTACATTGATTTTCTTTACCTTTTTATGTGCAAATTAAACAATATATTGAAGTTTCTTTGTCATGTGTAACTAAGTATAAATTACATGTCATGTGTAGCTAGGTGCTTGTCTGGTTTTAGTGGATGCATCCGTGTTTACTCCACTTTCTGTTTTTATCTCACGATTAATATCAATTTTTGCATTTTCTCTTTATTTGTACGTTCCCAACTTGGTGTACGTCTATCTTGTGCCTTTTGTTATGTCTTCCTAATTTTTTGATTTTGTTAATTTACGGTTGATAGATAATGAAGTTAGAACTCGGTCGACACCTCAATTGTTGAATCGCCCCTTGATTCGTGCTAGCGTGAAGTTTACAACCGGGATTTTTCAGTTGCAAGTAGGTTGTAACTGAGTTTTTGCTTTTCTAATTACAATTTTGTTGTAACTGGGAGAAAATGTTTTTGACCGTGGGATTTGCGGTTGGTTTGTGCTGCTTGGGAGTTGCAATTGGGTAGCAAATGAGTTTTTCCAGTTGAAAGTGGGTTGCAGCCGAGTTTTCTCTAGTTGCAAGTGTGTTACAACTGAGTTTTTTCGAGTAGCTGGTGGGTTGCAACTGAGAATAAATGTCCATCTTTGTTTTTGTGAAGTGTGTTGGCTGTGAGTTGCAAGCGGGCTGCAACCTAGTTTTTCCAGTTGCAAGTGCGTTGCAACTAAGGAAAATATTAATTCTTTAGTTGCAAGTGGGTTGCAACTAGTAACATTTTATCAGTTCCAACTAGATTATAATTGAGATTTTTTTGGTTGCAAGTGGGTTGCAACTGAGTTATATTTATCAATTTTGCCGATTCTTGGTCGACGAAGATTTAACTTAGAGCTCGGTCAACTCTTGAAATGGTGATTACGTCGTGACGTGTGATAGCTTGCGAGTTGCAATTGGGTTATAACTAAGTTACATGTGGATTGCAGTTGCGTTCTTTTTTTCAGTTGCAAGTGGGTTGAAACTTGTAGCTAATTTTTTCAGTTGCAAGTGGGTTACACCAGCCATTTGAGTTTTTATTTCCAATAACAAGTGGGTAGCAACTGAATTCTATTCCGGTTGCAAGTGGGTTGTAACTGAGATATTTGAGTTGAAATTAAATTATTTTATGAGTTGCAACTGAGATTTTGAGTTGCATTTTTTTTGCAAGTTGCAAGTGAGTTGAACTGAGATTTTTGTGTTTCAAATGGTTTGCAACTGAATTTTTTTAGTTGCAAGTGGGTTGTAACTGAGATTTTTTAATTGCAAATGTGATGCAACTAAGTTTTTTTTTTTTGTTGCAATTGGGTTGAAACTGAGATTTCTGAGTTGCAAGTGGATTGAAACTGAATTTTTTCCCTTTGCGAGTGGGTTGCAACTTAATTTTTCAGTTACAAATGGGTTGCAAAATAGTTTTTCCCATTTACAGATGGTTGCATCTAAGATGTTCCAATTGCAAATTGGTTACAACTAGGTTTTTTTTGTCAGTTACATGTGAGTTGCAACTAGGTTTTTTATTTGCAAGTGGGGAGAGAAAAATATAAATGTTTGATTTATGCCATGACTTGCCAAGGATGAGAGTTATAATCGGGTTGCAACCGAGACTTGGTGACATCATGTAACCAATAATTACTTTCAATAATTCTAAACTATTTTTAATGAGGAGCGACTTTTTTTGTTAGTGTATCATATTATGTAGCTACCTTCTGTGCATTACCGGAAAAAAAAAAACCATGCCAGCATGCCCTACGACAAAAACAAAAGAGACAAAAACAAAAGAGAAGCAGCTAGCAGCCTAGCAAGCCCAAAAAGTAAAGGCCCATAATCCATGGAAGGGAGTCGCGTGGACTGGACAAGAACGATCGCTCCACGGTCGATTGAGAAGTGAACCAGACAGTCCCTTTCACAAAACATACTCCCTCCATGCCTAATTATAAGATGTTTTAGATATTGCAATAATGTGAACAATATACGGACTAAAATGAGTGAATATACACATTAAAACATGTTAGATGCATACGAATCTGAGATAAGAGAGAGAAACTATAAACATCTTATATTTAGAAACGAAGAGAGTATTATGTACAGTTCTGTGGCGAATTAAAATCTAAACCCTATCATATCGTTGCATCCTGGAGACCTAGACATGCTGAAGCTAGCCTGGAGTACTGAACCAACAAACAAGCTTCGACCATTGCGGACGCAGTTTTGGTCATGAGCACCCGAAGCCGAAGGTTCATGAACTGCACTGCGTGGGCAGCATCACAGCATGGTAGTAGGGCTAGGTCTCCTTCTCAAAGACAGTTGCCGCCTTCTTGAGCTCACGACGGTCGATCCCTGTCAGGCTGTAGAGCAGCCGAACCTCCTGCGATCTGGTAGAGCGTGTTCATCTCGCGAATGGCGTCCTCGATGTTCTCCCAGTTGAACGTGTAGCGGAACATCTCCGAGGGCCTGATCCGGATGACCCGCTTCTCCTCCAGCCCCTTCTCCTGCTCCGCCATCTTCTCCAGCCGATCCTTCTCCCTATCCGGGTGCTCCCTGTCACGGTCATGGTCTTCGTCCCTGTCCTGGTGGGACAGCTCGTCTCGGTCTCGGTCGCAGTCCTTACCCCGATCTGGATCTCGGCGGGAGTCGTCATTGCGGTGTCTGTCCCAGTCCCGGTCGGAGGAGTCGCAGTGGGCAGAGGAGGAGGATTCGGTGCCGGACGGGGGAGTGGGGCGGGGGGAGCGACTGGAGGATGTCGAGCGCGGAGCGGCGACGGCCGGCAACGGCGGCCTGGAGGGTCACGAGGGGAGAGGCAAGGAGCTGACGCTCCTCCTCGAGGAGGAACACGGGCCTCGCCTCCATGACGTCCGAGGAACGCTTCGTAACGGCGGCTAGGCAGCGGGAGGTGTAGCCGGCGTGATGACGCGTGCACGACTGCAAGGTGGGAGGGTTTGTGGACGAACGGGGGAAATAAATCAAGCGGCTTTGCTACTTGTCAGTTGTCACGGTAGCTAGGAGACCGACTCGTTCCGTCAAAGAGAAACCGACCTAGTGGAGTTTGGGCCGGAAGAATAGTTCTGGCCGCATTGTTAGTTTTGTTTGGTAAATCCAGTCCACTTACTAGGTTCACAAAAAGGGGCTTTGCGATCACCATAGAACTCAGCGGGCCTTTTTCTATTCCTCCCGGAAGCAGGGTTCTGAAAAAATCACATGGAGCTTGGGCCGCCATATGCTTATTTTGAACCAGCAGCTAAGATCCATATTTAAGTTTTCAAAAAAAAGAGAGCTAAGATCCATATTTTGTCTAAAAAAAACTAAGATCCATATATAGCTTGTGTAGGGTCTTTTGTTTTTGGGTAGTCCGAACGTTATTATGAATGTGCGACCGACACTACACTATGTAGGTACATGTGCATGCAGGTGAGGTGCCGCCATGTCGGTCGGTCCTAGAAACGGCAGCAGCTAATGAGGAGTTAACGACCGGACGTGCTGCAACCTAGGGATCACCAGGCGGCTCTTTTGCTCTATAGGGATAACGAGGGGGGGGGGGGGGGGGGGGGGACATAGCACAATTCTTCTTGGAGGAGAGTATTGGTTTGCCCAGGTGACTGATCCTGACCTTAAGAAACGGAGTTAATTTGGAAAATTAGTGTAAGCTACAAATTTTGTATAGTACAAAGTACAGAAAAAATTGTGGCCAATTGCAGCTTCCAACCATAGGCGCTAAGAAACCGCCGTAGATGAAAGCATGTTTGCTGACCATTTTCTCCTAACCTCCTCTCTTCATTTATTGGCAATTGATAGAATTATCTATGATCTATTTTGGAATCCTTTTTTGTTTAAACTTTTTTTGTTTACGAGGTCTTTTTTGTTACCACATGAGTGGATATATAGGAAAGGAATCCAAATCTGCTGAATCAGTAGTTGTGCTCTCGTCGTCATGTTGAGTGGATGGGAATTTCAACCCCAAGAGCAATTTATATTTGTATGCATTTTCCTCCTTATATCCAAATTTCTCTTTTTTTCTTACTATAGTTGGATCGATTCTGTGTGTGACGTTGGTTTACCTGGTAATGAGTTTTATCAAACAACTCGTCGAGACCACGATATCTACACATTAAATCAATGAATGGTTATGACGGATGTAAATGAAACAAAAGGTCGTATTTTTTCCAGCAAGTAGTACACTACTTTTTACTTATTTACTAATAGAACTATATACTGAAGTAAATTTGAGGCAAAGCAATTTTATCTATCATGAAATAAAGAACGGTGCCTAATGGATATTGTTTATCCTGGAAAAAACGGAGGAAGATTTTTATCTGGAATTATAATAAAAATTGTATTTTCTATCTACATCTAGTTTCCTCCAGCATAATATCTTTTTTTTATTCTAAATTCCTGAAAACTCACAAGAATTATTAATAAGACGGTTATGTTATATTAGCAATACCTAGATTGTCCTGGTTTTATTCACTTTATTACTTCTAGAATAGGTGCATTGATACCGTCCATCTGGTAATCCCGCGAAATCTCGTGTAAACACATGATAGAATAGAAGAATTTAATGGAATTACCAATTCGCTCTTTTAACCTAATTCATTTGATTAATGCATCAACAACACAAGTAGCCATTTTTTAACCTATTTTTTGTTTGAAAAAGTGCGCTTGTCTTATTCAAATTCAAAGGTTCCTTCAATCTAAAATAAAGGCATTTTGCTGATTTTTTTTTTTGCTATATCCAATTTTGCCGATGATACACCATTTCATTGACATCATTTAGCGTAATGGAAACACCATATGCATCCATCTCTTGGCTCGAGAATTTTACAATATAGATGGTACAGAAACTAGGTTATTCTATAAATTAATTGTGGATGTAGCTCTGCGGGATGTGTCAGATCCCACATAAGAAACTCGCTCATTCATTGAACTGGTTGTATTTTTGCGTCGCAATAGAAGCATGCTCATGTTGCTTCAGCGCCGTTCTCTGTAATAAGTAAATGCTATATTTTCCTTTGAGGTTGTCAAAATTATTTGCAATAATATATTGGCCATAACTGAGGAGTTCATCAATGAAATTACCATTTCCTCACATTGCCACCGGCAATGAAGACTACTGTAGCATGTAGTTCTTTATTGTCCAGGATAAAAGTTGCATATACTTGTGTAGTTTTGTCATCGAGATATCAACATAACTATAAATTAGAGCGGAAACTCTTTTTTGGCTCCCGAGTTTTCAGTGCTCTCTCTATTTAAAAAAATAAAAATCAAATTTAGAAATTTAAAACAATCTTGCACGTCGTCAATGATGTATCCCAGAAACATGCAAAATCTTGATTTGAAATACCTTATATTCCGAGCTACACAAAAATGTCAAATCTAAGTTTTGTATCCAAAAGTCTCTCTCCCAAAGCCAATGATTCTGCTCAAAGTTAATGAAGATGACCACCTCACGTCGTGTGGTGTCGCCGGGAACAGACCATTAACCGGCTCTATTTGACCTTCCCCTTACCACACACTCGCATGCAGGAGGCAGAGCGTGCTCCATCTCCACGCTTAAAGCCAAAGCAAGCGTCCCTCTCGATCGCATCAGTTCCGTTCGGTGATGCGAATGCGATACGATGCGATGCAGCTTGTTAACCTGCTCGTCGCTTAGCAATCACAGCACAGTAACCGACACATTACGTAATCAGAGCATAGTACCACACAAGTGACATGCCATCTCGACAGGAACTGCACCAAGCAGGCTCCGACCATTGCGGCAGCAGACAGAGCTCGACTTCGATCGATTGGTGTTCTTGTCATGCTAGCAGCAGTACTAGCTAGAGAAGAAGATCTCATTCTGACGATGATGATGATGCACATACATCAGGTTCATGAACTGCACTGCAAATGCAATGCATGGGCAGCATCGCAACATGGTAGGGGCACACCCCAACCAACAGATTGTTCGGTGAGCTGCATCCATAATTCGTGACAGCTAAAACACCCAATCATGGACCACAGTTGCTTTCAGCGCAGAACTAACTACTAAAATCGTCAAAAGGTAAAAGGGAAGCTCAAGCCACACACAGCAATGCTTCTTCTCATCGGACAATCATGGCACGCACGATGCACTCGAAAACAGCCTCACATTCCAAAAGCCAGAAGCATTACATTCTTCTATCTAGAAAATGTACAGGCGAAAATAATAAAAGAACTAAAGAAGAAGCCCACTAAAGACTAACAATTCTTTAACAATCTTTCTTTTATATCCAACCCTATACCTGGCACCGGAGCTGGCGGTGGCCTGTTTCACCTTAATTAATGCATCCCAAAGATCTCTCGAAAGCCATGATTTGTGCCACAAGACACACCTCATGGGGGGTGGGCGGCTCACCAACCCTATATCGCCCTTGCAAAAGTTTGGATCGAACTCCCCATCGAATTGAAACCAGAACAAAATTAAAGGACACAACGTGGGGAGTGGTCCACCAAAAAACCTTACAAGGCAGATTTGCGGCATGATCTGCCTTCCGAATTCCGATAGCGATGCCGAACCCACCATAGAATGAGAGCACCAGGAGGAGCTCCTTCTCCTCCTGAGACTGAGCCCAACTTCTGGCATGGCCATAGTCCTAAGCTAGTCGACAAACATTCTTCTTCTTTTTTCTCAGTGCTGGTATATTTCATCTTGATGCATTGTCGTCGAACATGATAATGGAGCTCAGCTGCTCATCTGTAAGCAGAAAGCAAGAATTAAAGGTTTTGACATAATTCAATTTAGGCCAGAATGTGGTCTTGTTAGGCAGGAAACTTTGGTGGAAATTTTAAGTATTGTACAAAGGGTATGTGGGGTGCATAGCTTCCTTTAGGAAAGTGGTATTTTATCTATTCATTGTGTATGTATGGAACTAATGAACTTGTACAGTTGCACTAAACTAATTCTCTTAGAACCTAAACAGGGAAACAATGATTGTACTATACTCCATGTGCAATATAATATTCAGCAAATCATCATCATGAAAGGTGCACCTTTTTACCTTTAATCCGTGTAAGGATGCACATATTGGGGCGAGAGTTCTCCAAGGTTCCTTGCACGCTGCTCAATCCTTCTGAGGTCCCGAAGATGCTGTAAGATCTCCTGAAGAAGAACAAACCCTTTGCCTCCTTTGTTCAAAGACCTCACACACTGTTTTATGAACTCCTTGTCTGCCTCCAGAGCATGCAAGCGCTCATGGACTTGATCAATTTCACTGGCAATTGCGAGTTTATCTTGCTCCTTAGCAAGTTCCAACACGACTTCTGCCGAAGGATCTGCCGCGGTATATTGCTTTGTGAGGAGGCCATTCCCATTTTCCGCAGTAGCATCATCAAATAGAGGGAGGAGCTTCTTTCTCCTATAGCTCACACCTTTTCTACTATCATGAAGTTTGAAGCTGATATCCTCATCCGAGAAACCATTTGAGGCACCGTTCGAATGGTCGTCTTCTGCGAAAAGCTTGTCCATCTTCATGTTATCAAATTCTTCATCTTCGAGGTCAAAAAGCCTCTCCTCTAATACTTTAAGTTGTTCCAATATGGAGAGCCTCTCTTCCTCACAATCAGCCAGCGAGCCATCAATTGTAACAATATGACTAGTGGTTTCATGTAAAACAACATCAGTAGGACTACTGCCATTGCTTCCATTAAGACCATGGGCAGATTCATCACCCTCATAGAAACTTTGGGAAAGATCATCACTGTCCTCAGCACTTGATGATGCTGAAGATGATCCATTCTGGTCATCAGCCTTCTGCCTGGACATTTTCCTCCTCTCCTTCGCCTCATAGAGATGAATCTTGTGGCGATATAATTCGAGCTCTCTCTCCATATCTTGCCTCTCCTTATCTGTCTTCACAACTAGATCATTCAGCCTCTGGAGTGCTTCTTGATCATACTCCGACTGCTCTTCCATAAGCCGCTGGTACTGCATCGCCTCCATCTGCATTGCAGCCTTCTGTTCTTGCAAGCGATTTATCATTGCCATGGTCTCATCAGCAGCTATAGCTGCTGCACTCCTCTCATTTTCAAGTTCTGCATATAGTGCGCTCAATGATTTGTGCGCAGCTGCCAAAGCAGACTTTAGTTGATCAACAGTCACCAGTTCAACACTTTCCAGATCAGTAGACATAGTAGCAAGACTTGAGTCAACAGACTTGGTATCAGAGGTCACTGCTTCAGGGTCTGGCAACTCCTGCAAATAACTAATGCCTTCAATATGGGTTACTGTATCAGGAATTTTCTTATCCTCGGCATCACTGCAGTCAGGAGATGATTTGTCTGAAGTTATTGAGTGTCCATCAGAAAGCTGGTGCAAGCTTGGTAGAAGAGCCTCGGATGGATCAACTTCAATATCATCTGTTCAAATATTCAAATATGAAGAATTGCTTAAAAAACATGCTGATAATGTTAGAGAAGTCAATCAAAATGCAGCAAACAAGTAGAAACAAGCAGCACTTCTATAGTCTTAACATTTTACCTTTGCCTGTGGTGGTGTTAACACCGAGAGACTCAAGAACCCCTGCTGCCAAATAAATGGAGAAGTCCTTCAGCTCAGGCTGTTCAACATGCTTTTCAGTGTTCTCACTTAAACTCATGGTAACTTGTTCCCAAGAATCAAGTGCCACAGGGTCCGATTCTTGTTGTGACTCAGCCTGTGCAGTTATGTCCTCTTCAAACTCTTCATCGATATGCTTCACCTCAGTGTTCTCATTCGAAGCCTCAGCGTCACATGACCCACATTCCTTTGGCGTAGCGTGCCATTCATTATGTATATCAGCTTGTTGAACCGGCACCTCTTCGGTAGTTTCATCCGATTTCTCAACAACAAATCCATGTTCGCTGGTATCTGATGGCATGGAAAACAATTCATGTGTAATAGCGCCCTGTTCAACTTGCTCATCATCCTCTGACATCTCATCCCCAATTGCTATATCCTGATAATTTTCCTTCAATCCATTGTTCCCCTGAGGAGCTGCGTGCAACATTTTAAAATCAATATGGTTTTCTAATTAACATAAAATAAGCAAAACTATCAGCACGACACAACTCAAAGGACACAGTAAATGACATGGAATCGCTGTTTAGTTAAGATGTCTATTTCATGCTATCAATGCCACTTCCCATTTCTTCAGTTTCATTAAAGGTTCATCAATACAGATGCTAAAATCTAGCATATCATATGGATGGATCAGCTAACATAAGAAGTCTAGGTAGAAATTGGCATGGTATTTTGCAAGAAATTATACTATATATGCATTCTACTTCACTGAATGACTAGCATCACAAATAGATATGCAGTGAAAATGGCAAGTATACAGTAAATAAATATGAAGCGAAGCAATTGTAAAGGTAGGTTATTGCTACAGCCAAGGCATGGATGAATTGGATATACAGAATGCAAGTCTATCAAAGTACAGTACTCCCTCCGATCCACTAAAAGGGGCGTGGGAATTGAACTTGCTTAGTACAAGTACATAGCTGTATGTGCGACTGTTTTTCTGGATCAGAGGGAGTAATAAAAATGACTTACAGTGCTGATCAGCTAAGCTCTCTGCAATTTCTCCTGCATTTGTCTCACAGCTGAGTTCATTGTCCATACTAGCAACCGAGACGACCAGGGCAGCAATCGCTCCACCGATAGACCGATCAACCATATCATCCATCTTCTCATCATCAGAAGCCACAACATATTTCTCCTCATTGCCATTAACCTCGTTCTTCAGCGCCACATAGTCCCGCTCCATGGTCCCATGATCAAATTCTTCCTTCCCCTCACCACTGGGTTCAGATGACAGCTCAGACACACCGACGGCCAACGAGCCAATGGAATCAAGAGGCGCCACAGCATTGCCAGCACAATGAGCTGGCATGGCACAAACAGAATCATCAGCATCCACCACTGGCTTCTCGTCGAAAAGCTCGATCACAGGACCGTCCTCGGACACGAAGACCACATCTTCACATAGACACGCCAAGGAATCATCTAGCTCGTTGCCGCAGTCCAGGTCGCCTGACGCCGTCCTGGGGAGCAGGAACGGCGGCGAGTAGAACCCGCTCTCGAGCGCGACGCCGCAGCAGGCGCAGGCGAGGTCCCGCTCCCCGAGTTCGCTCCGCCTCATCCACGACAGCAGCGCCTTCCCGGACGCGGCCCCGCAGTCCTCGCACATGTCGGCGGCGTCCGCGAGCCGGCGGTGCGCGCGGCAGTAGCCGAGGCGCGACACCTCGGAGGCGTGCGCGTCGCAGAGCACGCGGCGGAGGGGCTCGGCGCCTCCGCCGGCGTCGCGGCGGCGGGAGGGCTCGAAAAGGCTGTCGACGCCGAGGCGGGAGCAGAGCGCGCAGGGCGGCGGCAGGCCGCAGAAGGCGGCGAACCTGGCGATGAGGTAGGAGAAGACGCCGTTGGCGAGGAGGAGCGCGATGAGGATCCACTCGAGGAGCGCGTAGGCGAGCAGCCGCGCGACCCGGTTGCTCTTCTTGCACATGGCGGCGGTGCGGTGGGCGCCGCCCGCCGCCACGGGCGCCTCCGACTCCGACGAGACCACCATCTCCCCGGCTCGGCTTCTCGACGGCCGGGCGGGAATGCGGTCAATATTGCCGTGTAATCAAAGGAAGCGCAGAAATCCGCGCTCTTGGCCACTAACTCCACAATTGGACTGAAAAGTATCGGAAAATAGGGACGGCCGAAATGCAATTTCTGGTGGAATAACCCAACCACTCTCGAGAAGAAGGAGCCGGTTTCGTTGAAGAAAAGAACAAAAACAAGAAAAGAAAAAGAGAACTGCCTCCGACTGTACCAGATTGCAACGAGGACGAGATTTTTCACAGGTGGAATCTGGGGGTGACGAGGGAGGAAGACCAAGAACACGCGATGGAATCTCTAGACGCGGAGGAGGACGAGGAGGAGGAGAGGGTCGAAGAGGGCGATGGTGACAGAATTGCGAGGTGCTAGCAGTGTCCAGACGAAGAGGAGGGGAGGGAGTTTGGTGAAAAGAATGGAGGCGAAGGAGGGAAGAAGATATCGAGGGGGAGGAGAATAAACGAAACGGAAAAGCGCTGCTGGGCGGCCGGGGCAGCGAGGCTACTGGTAATCAGCGTCATTACTCCCTATAATGGCGTAATAAATCGAGTATCAAAGCGAAATCCAAGAACACGCACGCGGAGCGGAGTGTGGTTAGATTTTCCAACGTCTCTTTTGCTTTTCCGTTTGACTACGTAGCTAGATAGATTCTGGATTTCTGGTGTTCCTTCTCCGAGCAGACACGTCTTGGTCGGTCGGTCGGACGGACGGCGGCGAGATGCTGCTGCTTTGCCGGAGCCGCCGTCACGTCAACCGCACGGCTTGCTCGAGTAGCCGGGCGCGATCGGGCGGGTTAGCGACGGCGTACCGGAAATGGCACGGGCACGGCGGGTTGGACTTGCGCCAAGCCACTAGTTTATCCCGTACCCAAAGACGACCGGATCAGAGACATGGTAGTACTAGTACTGCTGCGACTCCACCTGATCTGTCACTCCCTCACGATCTGCGAGAGAAGAGATAACGTGGTGGCACTTCTAGCGTCTTTGACCTGGCTTTTTCTATCCGGAGTTCCGGACAGCTATTATATACTCATTGGTCGTTTAAGCCAGCTGAGGCACGGATCTTTGGTGTGTCAATCTATCTTCTTTTTTAAGACAATGGAACAATAATCCTGGTATATCCAATCTGCGATATTGTGTCAAAAAAAATCTTGGATGCATACAACCAAATTATATTCAAAACGGTGCTCGAAACATCGAGGCACGACGGTTTATAGCAGACAAAAAAATATATCATGTGGCGGTTAATACCAGTACCCGGCCCGTCGTGGAAGGTCGTATTCTCATTTTCTAGTTGCAGAGACTTTATCGAGAAAGTCCAACATTTAGGTTGGTAAGCAACCCGACACCCGACTATCTACCAGTCTTACAACCAGTCATAGAAACAAGGACAAGAAAAAAAAAACACGGGCACCACTTGGGACACCAATAGACATGTCTTCAGAAAAAAAATATCATAGATAACATTGTGGCAACCAACAATTATAAACAATAAACGGTCTTCGACATAGTAATAGTACACATATGATAACATTGTCGCAGCCAACCAGTAAAACCCAGAACATCGTAGGGAGATGTGTGGATATATTAGTTGTTTTTGTAGGTTGCACTATCAAGTGAGTCTGCTACACAGAGTGACAAAGTTGCCTTTTTGAAATTCCAATTGTTAGTCTGCTTAGGAATAAAGGGGTACAATGGATTGGTCTTGCATGGAGCGCGGGAATATTTTTCACGAGATGGCGGGAAACTTTCTGACATGGGTATGCCTATCGGGTACCCTACCGTGAGGGTACCTGGTGCACGTATCGACTAGGCCCAACTATCAGAGCCTATAAGAAAGCCCATGAAGGGAGGCCCAACAAGATGGAGTATCCTCCAAACTGGCGAAGCCATAGTCGGTTTAGAGTTTCTTTACTTGTAAATCGAGTCGGTTACGAACACCCGAGACCCAGCCTACTATTTAAGGACTGGGAGGGCCATCGAACCAGACCACGTACTTTCAGAGCCACCAAAACCTAGCGAGATCGACATCTCGCCGGGATCCTTGTAACCATCATATTCACAAAGCAATAACAGACAGCAGGACGTAGGGGGTGTTACCTCCACACGAGGGCCCTGAACCTGGGTAAAATCTTTGCCCTGCTTGTCAGCCGACGATACTTCCAGCTCTACCACGTTCTCTCCCCATATTCATAACCTAGGGACCTTAACCATGGGTCTTGATGAGTCTACCCCTCGTCACTTTCCACTCATTTATTGCCAAAAATGGCACGGTAAAACATGACGTCGAGAAGAAAAAAAAGTTGTGGTATAAAACATTATTCTATGTGAATATGGATATACATGCATGGAGATTACTACTATAGGCGATGAAGTGGATAGGGACACGCAGGAATTTATATCAAGCCAAATCAATGCGATACAGTTAGGTGCTCTTGATCTTCACAAATGGGAGCAGCGAGTGAAATCCTTTGAAAACCTAATTCAAACCAACCAAACTCTACTTGAAATGTATTTCAATTCACACGGTTTGTGAATTCTCACGATTAAGAGGAAAGCTTGAATAAGGTGTGGTCTTGGTCATCTTTACACGGGTAAGTCTAGATCTTGGATTGCACAAGAGGAGGATGGAAGCAAAGCTCAACCTTCTTTTAGCATGGGAGTTGCTTCACTCACTAAAAGTACGCAAATAGCCGAATATGTTACTTGTTTTTGTTGTTTTACGATCAAGTGAGTCAGGTACAAGGGGTTACCTTTTCGAAGTTCCAACTGTAAGTCCAGTTAGGAATAAAGGGGTATGTGGTGAGTCTTGCATGGAGAGCAGGAATATTTTTCACGATATCGCGGGAAATTAGCACTCATTTGTCGCCAAAAAGTGGCATGGTAAAACATGACATCGAGAAGAAAAACAATTATTGTATCCAAACATTATTGTACATGAATATGGAAATACATGCATGGAGATTACTACTATAGGAAATGGTTAGGGACTTCAACACA
Organism: Poa pratensis; assembly: GCA_947311845.1. Taxonomy (NCBI): domain Eukaryota; kingdom Viridiplantae; phylum Streptophyta; class Magnoliopsida; order Poales; family Poaceae; genus Poa; species Poa pratensis. Next base: position 143,465,616 of record CAMZMU010000041.1, read on the forward strand.
CATAAAATATATCAAACCTGATCAATGTGATACAGTTAGGTGCTCCTGATCTTCACAAATGGGAGAGAGCTAGCTAGTAAACTCAGTAACGCAACCCAACAATGAATTCCAGCGAGTGAAATCCTTTGAAAACCTAATTCAAATCAACCAAACTACTTGAAACCGTATTTCACTCCACACGGTTTGTGAATTCTCACGGTCCAAGAGGAAACCTTGAATAAGGTGGTATTGGTCATCTCTACATGGGGAAGTCTTGATCTTGGATTGCACAAGAGGAGGGTTGAAGCAAAGCTCAACCTTCTTTTAGTATGGGAGTCGCTTCACTCACTAAAATTGTCGAATATGTTACTTGTTTTGGAGGTTGTACAATCAAGCGAGTCTGCTACAAGGAGATAACTTTTCAAAATTTCAATGTTCGTCCACCTAGGAATAAAGGGGTACGTGGTCGGTCTTGCATGGAGCACGAAATATTTTTCACCAGATGACGAAAAATTTCAAACATGCCGGAATTTATGTTAAAAGCTCAATCAATATGGTACAATTAGGGGCTCATGGTCTTCACGAATTGGAGATAGCAAGCCTAGTGATACCCACAAGTGTAGATAATTGTTTGTAGTACTTATCAACAAGAATAGAATGTCAAACTCACAGAGAGTTGAAGGTACTAGTTAGCAAGATTAGCAAAAAAATAAAAGTAAAAGTGTGAGCCTGGTTCATCGCCGGCGAGCCCAATCTGGAGAAGTCAGTGCTGCAGGACAACGTTAGTTTATGCGGATTTTTTCAATGTTGCATGATAGTTTTGAATGCTTCAAACTCGCGCGTGTTCTGCTGCGAAAACACGAGCGAGATGTTGCGAGAATTATGAGCCTATGATGCAAATGTTGCTTCAATGTTGTAAATGTCTTTGTGAGAAGTTCCAAACGTTGTGCTCTAATGCTTCATACATTTGACTTTTTCTCGAGATTTTGGTGCGACCGATTACGTTTTGCTGCATACTCATTTTTTTGCTGCACCAGTGTTTTCTTCCATGATTTTTTTATAGCTTTGTCCCACTAGGGAATAAAAATGATGCAACGATGTTACCATCGCACAAAATATTTGCTACTCCCTCCATTCACTTTTATAAGGCAATCTAACTTTTTTCGAAAATACACGTATCTAGACATATTTATTCCGTAGTGGGACAAAGCTATATAAGACATTCTAACTTTTTTCGAAAACACGCGTATCTAGACATATTTAGTGTGTATGTTCACTCATTTTGATATGTATCCAGTCTATATTAAAATATGTAGAATCTTTTATAAAAGTGAACGGAGGGAGTACGTGGGATGGAGGCCGCATTGTTCGGACGGACGAGATTTGCTTTTTAGTGACATCCGACGGTTGGGGAGGCCGGGGAGTTTTGCCCCAAATATCTCGTAGGATGCTCAGTCCCATCCGAAAATTAAATCATATCATAAAAGGGAACACAATACAGCAGTCACTTAACAATCCAGTAATAACTTGCCATAAACTTCCGTTTAGGCAATCTTAGACCAGGTGCTTAGATAGGTGCTTACCAAAATAAACCAAGCTTTTTCATAGGAGGGGTGCCTAGTTAAGCATTTGTCTAGTACAAATAAGCACCGATGCTTAGTTAAAAACCGGTTAATTTTTTTAAGCACCTCCATAAGCACCTTGCATTGTACATGCCCTTATAGTAGCTTTCCATTAGTCCAATATGATTGCCTCATGCAAACCATCATCCTCCTCGGGTGCAATGGTGGACACATGAGGTCATGAACCCAACACGCCAAGGTTCGAGACTTGTCCCCTATAAAGAATAAGTCAGGTGGCGCCTCCCCTTATGTTCTCATTCTGATACAAACCATCATCATTACATCATCAAAAGCTAATATATGCTTCTCGCAAAAAAAAACTAATAGTATATGCTAACAGAGCACTGGCGTAACAGAGTTTCAGCCATGCCTTTAACGGAAAATTAAGAGGATTTGGCAAAATAGAAGTGAATAAAGCTTTTTCTTTCGGCTGAAACTCTTCAGCGTTTTGCTTTCTAAAGCTCCTACTTGCTTTGCTCGCACGTACGCAAGCCTTCTAAGAAAAAACCTCAAATCATGATCGCCCAAGGACCGGAAGAATCTGCATTACGATTAGTTTAGTTTCTTGCCGGCCACTTTTTCTGAAGTCGAAATGATTCGACAACGATCATGTATTCGTTCCGGAGGAATGTCGTGGTAGTGTTTGATTACAGCACTAGTGCATGCACGTGTCATCCCAGGCAAAGAAAAGTTTACCAATATTGAAAGCAAGCCATTGAAGCAATCAAGTGATCGAGGAGCTTAAAGAGGTAATTTTAGCTACTTAGAGCCGTAGAGCATAGTACCAACTGAATTTCCGATGGTTAGTATTACTTCAGAATTAGAACTATAACTGTATCACTGAACACAATGATCATACTGCAACCTTCCGCGGCGGCGGAAGGCGCTATGGATGCGGTCAGCTGTGCCGTCAAGACACTGACCGGACGGGTCAACAGCCATGTACTCCCTCCGTTCGGATTTAATTGACACACATTTGGTTACATATAGATGTATCTAGACACTAAACAAGTATAGATATATCCATATTTAGACAAAACCAAGTCAATTAATTTGGAACGGAGGGAGTAGATCACAAGACAAGTTAAAATAAAGATAATTAAGACCAGAGTAAGTACAGTTGCTTCAGTGACAGAAGTGAATATATGCAGCACTGGCACGTCTGAAGCTAATCCAGGGAATCGAGTTCGCTCATGTGATCTCATCTCAGTCATCTGCATTCTGCTTTTGAAAGCCAAATTAGCAACTCGTGCGTTCTGGGCCAACTCATAACTGGCGGGCAGAAAACAAGTTTAATGATACCCAAGATGATATGAACTGCAAAAGATACAACAGCAGCAGAAGATAAATATGATAAGTGATAAGATCAGCAAGCTTCAAATATATGGTTCGTCTCCCATCGCTCTTTATCGTAGATGGAGGAAGCTGTAAACTGCAGATTCCTTTGATGAGAATAGGAGAGCAAACAAGTATTCTGAACACATATTCAGGCACACAAATATATCCCTGTCTAGGGAGTTCAGTTCAAGACTCAAGACCTCAGGCATTTAGCTGAGTATATATATTGACAACGCACCTTGTGCTTATAGTTAAAGAGCACCAAAGGCAGCAATATAACAAATCATGTTCGTAAATAGATATCTGAAGTATAACGTTTTGTTCGTGTTTCTTGTGTAGTGCCGAACTTTCCAACATATTCTCCTCCAAGGAACCAACCTACACCTAAGTGAAAAATAACTAGTGATGTAGCAAGTTAGACCTAGACCTGAAAAAAGTCATGGCTACCGCATACTGCTAGAAATTAACAGTCAGTATTTTCATACATACACAATCAAGAATCAACAAATGCAAAAACACATTATGCAGAAACAAAAACATTCAGGTATGCATGTCAAACCTAATGCAATATCTGAACACCTAAATGAATAAAACTGTTTAAGGATTCTCCATAAAAATTGTACATGTTACACACAACTGGAAAAGTTCGTTATCATGGAGCACAATCTAAATGGAAGAATCGATTCATGACATTAATTGTTCCAGAGCAACATTACACCAGAAAATATTATCATACAAACAGCCATCGTGCTTGAAATGATGTTCTCTCTGAAACGAATTAAGTGATTACTCCAGCATTCTTCTAATGTCAAGCTGGGAGCTAAAAATAACTATGGATCAAGTAGTTGCAAAAAAGGACAGCGTCAGCTAACATAGATCCTCAAATGAAACAAGCAAATCACTTTGAAGCTTCATGTCTGCTGCCTACCATAAGAAAACTATGGCATACATCAGTTCAACAAAGATACTTTAAAACAGTAAAATTATGTTAGATACTGTAACAACAAAAAATAAGCATGGAACTGATAATACCAATGCGCTAAACCACTTGATCATAAATTGGAACTATCACACCCAGTGCACCAAAATTGCACATTGTATCTGCTAGAGTCTACAGTAGGATCAAATGACAAACAGAATAAAAAGCAACCAGGATAAAATAGGTCCCAGAGTAAACAGAATAATCATCTTTCGCAGTTTGCAAGTTTAAAGATAATGAGACCAAGGGTACTAGCATCCCTGACAAACATTAGCAAGAAGACAACAAGATGTATATTTTCTCCGTGAAACAAATCAATTAGATCTAACAAGCCACACAATGGTCGGACCCAGGCCAGCAAGAAGATGCCACTGCTAGCACCACTAGGCTATCGCCCGCTTTGTAAGTTAAAACACTATTAGTGGAGAAAGGTGAAAAGGCTGAGGCAGCTGAATGAACTACTTCTCATCACACATTAGCATCAATTGAAAATGATACTGACAGCAGGACGTTAGATAGACAACAATGCTGGAACCTTAAGGTATTATTGTGATGATGGAATGATTAATAACTCATAAACGAGACAAACAAATATCCGTAGCGACGTTACATAGGCTCAATACAACAGGCTGAATTCATATATTAGAGTGAAGCAATAGTTGAAACTACATGAAGCTGGATTAAGAATAAGGATCAGAATAAAGGTCTGTATTCTTTCAGAGTTACTCCCTCCGTTTTTTAACATAAGATGTTTTAGCTATCTCACATGTTGGCTAGGTGCACACCCAAATAAATGTACATACACATTAAAACATGTCTACATACATGTTGACACATGTGAATTTGGACAAAAGCTAAAACATCTTATATTTATAAACGGAGGGAGTACTTAGTAACAACAGCTTCTAGTGGACAAAGTTGAAAAGGCCAAGATACATGAACTATTCTCATTAGCATCAATTGAAAATGGTACTGGAAGCAGGACGTTAGATAGACAACAATGCTGGAACCATAAGGTATTATTGTGATGATGGAATGATTAACTCATAAACGAGACAACAAATATCCGTAGCGACGTTACATAGGCATAAATCATGATAGACCGGCTAAAGCAAGGCTCAAGCAGAGCAATGAGCTACATAAGCATAGCACAATAAGCTAGTAGTTTTTTCTATACATAGCAGCAAAGCATGTCATCAAAATAAGTCTCACTTTAGTGCCCAGCCGCGGTAGCATCCTCGATGAGCAACCTGAGCCTTCGGCTCAGCACATCAAGCTCATCAATCCTCTGTTGCCTCCACCGCTTCGCAAGTTCGCTCTCCTCAGCGTTTGCATCACAGACCATTCCCTCGGCCTTTGCCTCCCTCAGACACTCCTCAAAGATATCCAGCACGGCGCTTGCCACACGATGGTCACTGCTGCGTGGCAGCATCACCTTGTTGTCAACCATGTTGGTGTTCCCAATAATATTTGGGTCATCAGTAGTCACGACGCCTGCAATGTCGGTGGTGAAAGCGGCGGCAGTCTCAGTCGCAATCCCATCGAGGCTGCAGTCAGCTACCAGAGCAGCAGCACCGTCGTCAAAATAGAGGTGGTGCCCGCTCTCCTGCTCGAGAAACATGGCATCCTCGGTGCCGTTCTCGTCCAGGAAGGCGCCGCCCGGGGTGGTGGAGGAACTAATAATCCCATTGTAGCCATGAGGGGAAGAGTTGCTGTCCCCTGAGGGGTCAGGCATCTCGACGCCTCCCTGGGTGTTGGGGTTGGCGCGGCGTCGCTTGTTCCCGGAGGATCCTGCGCCGGCGCTGCCGGCGGCGGCGAAGGGCGAGGTGGCGGCGTTGGCGGGGTCCCAGAGGCGGGAGCAGAGGTGGAGCACGTCGCGGTCGTGCGGGGCGAGGCGGGCGGGGTCCCGGCCCCTGGCGGCGCGGCGGTGCTTGTTCCTGAGGCGGCGGAGCTTCTCGGAGAGCTGGGAGCGGGTGTAGGGCTGGGGCATGGACTCGGAGAAGCGGTCGTAGAAGGCGTTGAGGTCGCGCGGGAAGACGAGGCCCTGCGCGCCGCACCCGAGCAGGCCCTGCAGGAAGCGCAGCTCGTCGGACTCGGACCAGATGCGCTGGAACTTGAAGGGTGGCTGGTCGGGCGTGTTGAGGGGGTCGGCGCCGGAGGAGGACGGCGAGGGGGAGGGGCGCGGCGGGGAGCGGCGCTTGATGGGGAGCTTCCGCGCGGCGGAGGAGGTGGGGGGCGGGGGCGCGGTCGGGTCGGCTTCCGGTAGCGGTGCGGTCGGGGTGTGGTGGATCTGGTTGGGGTTGGACGGGGCCGGGAGTGGGAGGGTTTGGTCCGAGGCCATGGACATGGATGGATCGAGGTGAGGCGCGACGAGACGATGCGTGGGGATCGATCTGTGGATGTGGATTGGGTCGCGGCGCGGCCGGACGGACGGGAGATTGGTGGTGCGGGGGATGGTGGAGACGGCTAGACGAGTAGACGAGACGGGGTGAGGTTGATCGATCGGCTTGGCTTGTGTGGATGCGGTGTTGGTGGCCGGTGGGTGCGTGCGCAGGAGTGCACCTTCGGTGGGACTGGGAACGGAGGCTGATGCGTGGGCCGCCACCGGTTCCTACTAATTCTATTTTTACAGCGATTTTTTTATCCCACTTCAGTTTTTTTTTCAAAACCGTTTTTTTTACTTACTAAAATGAGAACGGATGTTTAGAGCTCATTCAACTTACCGTTTGCATCGCGATTCATGTGCCCTATGAGTTCACAACTGGGGTGTCAAAGATTTTCTGGCTGCAAACGGTTGCTACTGAGATTTTTTTAGTCACGAATGACTTTTTTTGGTCAGCAACGCACAATTTTGACGATGATTTTCACTTATAATATGCAGGTACAAAAATAGTATAAATGCATATGAAAAAGGTACTCCACAAGAAAAATGCAACTATGCCATTTATACATGATCAATCTGGACAATTCGGTGTTATTAGTGGTCAAATATATGAATTAAACATGGTGAAAATCATGCACGCATTATTTTTTTGGGTGGAGGGAGTATCTTAACATAATGAACTGGTTAATTTGTGGCAGAAAAATACATACCACAAGCCTCTTGGGATGTAACGACAAACCAATGTGACCATGGACAACAAGTTTAGCTACCATGATACTCTCTTTTCTGGTGAGTCATGTAGCTTTTGTAGAAATCTACGTAACTAGATTTTCATATTTAATTTTGCGTAGCAAATTTCAATTTGTAAACCGGCGGGGGACTTGTGTACACCACATGATAACAAGCATATTGCAAAAGAGACGGGGCGGAGGAGGTGGGGGGCGGGGCGCGGTCGGGTCGGCTTCCGGGAGCGGTGCGGTCGAGGTGTGGTGGATCTGGTTGGGGTTGGACGGGGCCGGGAGTGATGGGAGGGTTTGGTCTGAGGCCATGGATGGATCGAGGTGCGACGAGACGATCGATATGTGGAGTGGATTGGGTCGCGGCCGGACGGGAGGTTGGCTGGGGTGCAGGGGATGGTGGAGACGGCTAGACCTAGACGAGTAGACGGGACAGGGGGAGGTCGATCGATCGCGTGGGTTCGCTTGTGTGGATGCGGTGTTGGTGGCTGGTGGGTGGGTGCGTGTGCAGGTGTGCACCTTCGGTGGGTCTGGGAACGGAGGCTGATGCATGGGCCACGACCGGTTCCTACTAATTCTATTTTTACAGCGATTTTTTTATCCCACGTCAGTTTTTTTTCAAAACCACTTACTAAAATGACAACGGATGTTTAGAGCTCATTCAACTTACTGTTTGCATCGCGATTCATGTGCCCTATGAGTTCACAACTGGGGTTACAAAGATTTTCCAACAGCAAACAGTTGCAACTAAGAATTTGTTAGTCATGAATGACTTTTTATGGTCAACAACGCACGATTTTGAGTTTTTGACTATGATTTCCACTTATAATATGCATGTACAAAAATAGTATGAATGCATATGAAAAAGGTACTCCACTGAGAAAAAAATGCAATTACGCCATTAATACATGATCAATCCGGACAATTCGGTAGTATTAGTGGTCAAATACATGAATTAAACATGGAGAAAATAATGCACACATTGTATCTTAACATAATAAAATGGTTAATTTGCGGAAAAATACACGTAACGACAAACCAATGTGACCACGGACAACAAGTTTAGATACCATCATACTCTCTTTTCTGGTGAGTCATGTAGGTTTTATAGAAATCTACATAACTAGATTGTCATATTTAATTTTGAACACCAAATTCCAATTTATAAACGGGTCGGGGACTTGTGTATACCACATGATAACAAACATATTGCATAAGAGAATATCAAATAACAAAATCTACATACACAAACATACTAAAACCTAAACTATTTTTCCATTGGTTATTACTCTAACCAATATTGTTTCAATACCAAGTACAAAGCATGCACACTTTCTTAAATTTCACTTGCTAGACAATTTTGAGCATGGAAAAGTAGTGTCACTGCTTCAGTTTATACTCGACAAGTTTCTATAAGGATGCTTACTTAACCATACACTAGAAACTCTATTGAGATATCTGTTAGATTACACTCTTTACGTATCTTTACCATAAATACTTTGAGTACAAATTATGCATTGTTGAAAACATGGTTTTAGAACAAACTTTCTTACAAAATTCACTACAAACAAAAACACCAACTAATATTTAGTAATATTACCAGTTACGTCGTTAAACTATGTGAATAAAAATGTATACTTCTAATATTATAGCATGCAAGAAAAAAAGACACAGAAGTATAAAAGTTCAGTATAACAGAAGGTTGATGACAGTTGCAACAAGAATTTATTGACCATCCAATGGAAATACTCTAGGTTCATGACACTATTATATATCAGCTTGTACTAGCATGTTCAAACCCCTGAACGTTCTTTTAGGTAGTATTATGTTGAAACGCGTGAACTACTGGTTGAAATACCCCATACGTTGGTCTTCTAGCAATTTCTCCTTGGTTGAAATGTGCACTCAAGCAGATATCTCAGTCTCACGCATAAGTTTGGAAACTGCTCTCTTCACTTTCGTGCTTTGGTTTATGTGAGAGAATATTAGCTCCATGAGCATCTTGCAATTTGAATTGTATGTATCCGTCTGTAATAGAAAATGGCAACAGTTCAGTTCACATAGAAGTTGTAAGTAATAGATTTGTTTTGATATTGAATAAAAATTCGAATAACAGCTTTGCATGTGTTGACTAACCTATGAAAATTTAGTTTTCATTTTTGCGCTCTCCAAGTTTCTCATGTACCACAGTACAAATTTTCCACACGAGTACCTGTTATAGAACATAAAATTGGGTAACTTTGTCATCCCAGCATGCTTTAGCACACATAAAATATGCTTGCAAGGTATGCCATCACGCTCAATCTTCCGGCAGCTGCATTTGATGTCGGAATCAGATCCGAGGCTGGTGTACTCAACAGAGAATTCTCGCTCAGGTACGACGTTTGAATTTAACCTGTATCTTTCATACGTCTCAAACGTATCGATAATTTTTTAGTGTTCTATGCTTGTCATATGTCAATGTCACATGTTTTTATAATGTTTTAATATCATTTTTATGTATTTTCTGGGACTGACCTATTAACAAGATGTCCAGCGCCAGTTCATGTTTTCTGCTGTCTTTTTGTTTCAGAAATCCTAGCTAGGAAATATTTTCCGAAAGAGCTGAAAATTTACGGGATTTATTTTTGTGAATGAACCAAGACACTGCCTGAAGGAGGGGTCCAGGGTACCCACCAATGGACCTCGTTGATATGTGTTTTTCAAACTGACCTGCAAACACATACAAAAAAATCGAAGTGTGAACACATAGTGAACTCTAGATGATTCCTCGCTGATACATGTTTTTCCAAATGACCTGCAAACACTAACACATTCAGCATTAGTGTGCTCCAACCCTACACCCTATACAAAAAGTAAGAGAAAAATGGTCATAAATGACTGCAAATTGGCGTTGTTCAAAAAACAGCATTTGGAATATGAATGTTCACAAAAATCATGTCCCGTAAGATAATCCAGAAACCTTGTATTGAAATGGCAACCGTATATATGACAACTTTCAAAGGTACAATGTTCATATGTACAAGACCTGAAGAGCGTGTTTGAACATAGGTGAAAAATAACCATGTTGCCGAAGAGGGTTAAATCACCTTATTCTCGACAGAAATTTCCTGTGATCCTTCTCTAGAATCTCCCTGTTTTATTTCACATACCTTAACCATTCGTGTCCAAAGCAAAGAATGCATTAGATCAAATGGATAAGTGTTCGCCTCAGCTTCTTAGGACCTGCAGATAGTGCATCGTCAGAGCCGGCCAGCCAGGTGCTGGGGCGATACGGCAGGTGATACGTCTCAAATGTATCTATAATTTCTGATGTTCCATGTTGATATTATACCAATTGTTACATGTTTTATATACACTTCATAGCATTTTTATGCATTTTCTGGGACTAACCTATTAACAAGATGCCACAGTGCCAGTTCCTGTTTTCTGCTGTTTTTGTATTCCAGAAAAGCTAGTCTGGAAATATTCTCGGAATTGGACGAAACTTGGACAGAACCTCCTATTTTTCCAACACGAACACGGAGTCCAGAGGAGAGACGGAGGGGAGCCACGTGGCACCCACACCATGGGGCCGCGCGGGCCCCCCTGCCGCGCCGTGGGGTGGTGTGGGGCCCTCATGGCTCCGCAGCCGCCGCCCTTTCGCCTATTTATTCTCCCGACGCGAAAACCCTAAATACCCGAGCCATTATCCACGAAAAGTTCCAGAGACGCCGCCGCCGTCAACCCTAGCTCGGGAGGGTTCAGAAGCCGGCACCCTGCCGGAGAGGGGAATCATCACCGGAGGGCTCTACATCACCATGCCTGCCTCCGGAGTGATGCGTGAGTAGTTCATCCTTGGACTACGGGTCCATGGCAGTAGCTAGATGGTTGTCTCTCCACTTTATGCTATCATGTTTAGATCTTGTGAGCTGCCTATCATGATCAAGATCATCTTATTGTAATGCTACATGTTGTGTTTGCTGGGATCCGATGAATATTGAATACTATGTCAAGTTGATTATCAATCTATCTTATATGTTATTTATGATCTTGCATGCTTTCCGTTACTAGTAGATGCTTTGGCCAAGTAGATGCTTGTAACTCCAAGAGTGAGTATTTATGCTAGATAGTGGGTTCATGCCTCCGGTAATCTGGGAGAGTGACAAACTTCTAAGATTGTGGATGTGCTGTTGCCACTAGGGATAAAATAACCGATGCTTAGCTTAAGGGTGCGCCGTTAGGTCTAATGCATTTGTTTACATTACGCACATTACTTAATGCAATTATCCGTTGCTTGCAACTTAATACCAACGGGGAACTCGGTATGACAACCTGGCGGTGGATTATTAGTCATAGACGCTGTTGGATAACGGTCTATGTATTTTGTCGTAATGCCCACATGAATATCATAGTAATCATCATGTCATATATATGCATTGTCATGCGCTCAATATTTTGTCAATTGCCCAGCTGTAATTTGTTCACCCAGCATGTTAGTTATCTTTTATGGAGAGACACCACTAGTGAACTGTGGACCCCGGTCCATTCTTTTACACTGATAATACAACCAACTGCAAACATTGTTCCTTTTCATTCTCTGCAATTTACTACTGTTTTCCACACCATACGTTTAATCCTTTGTTTTCAGCAAGCCGGTGAGATTGACAACCTCACTGTTTCGTTGGGGCAAAGTAGTTTGATTGTGTTGTGTGCAGGTTCCACGTCAGCGCGCCACTGACAACCTTCAGAAGTGATTTCTTGCTCCTACTGGTTCGATTAAACCTTGGTTTCATACTGAGGGAAACTGCTGCTACACTGCTTCATACCTTCCTCTTGGGGTCTCCCAACGAACGTGTGATCCACGCAATCAAGCATTTTTCTGGCGCCGTTGCCGGGGAGCAAGAGGATTTCTGCAAGGGGAGTTTCACGCTTCCAATCTCTTTACTTTGTTATTGTCTTGCTTAGTTTATTTTTATTTAGTCTTGTTTGCTTTATTTATCAAAAACACAAAAAAATTAGTTACTTTTATTTTCAAGTTGTTATCTTTCTGTTTTGTTTTAATTTTGCTAAAATGAGTACCCCTGAGAACACTAAGTTGTGTGATTTCACTAGCACGAACAACAATGATTTCATTAGTACACCTATTGCTCCACCTGCTTCTAACGCAGAATTCTATGAAATTAAACCTGCACTTTTAAATCTTGTTATGAAAGAGCAATTCTCTGGTGTTAGTACTGATGATGCTGCTGCTCACCTTAATAATTTTGTTGAACTTTGTGAGATGCAAAAGTATAAGGATGTAGATGGTGATATTATTAAACTGAAACTTTTTCCTTTCTCTTTGAGAGGACGTGCTAAAGAATGGTTGCTATCTTTGACTAGAAATAGTATTGATTCATGGACTAAATGCAAAATGCTTTCATAGGAAAATATTATCCTCCTGCTAAGATTATATCTTTGAGAAGTAGCATTATGAATTTCAAACAATTTGATAATGAGCATGTTGCTCAAGCTTGGGAGAGAATGAAATCATTGGTAAAGAATTGTCCCACCCATGGACTGACTGCTTGGATGATCATCCAAACCTTTTATGCAGGACTAAATTTTTCTTCAAGAAACCTATTGGATTCGGCCTCTGGAGGTACCTTTATGTCCATCACTTTGGGTGCTGCAACAAAGCTTCTTGATGATATGATGATAAATTATTCTGAATGGCACACCGAAAGAGCTCCACAAGGTAAGAAGGTAAATTCTGTTGAAGAAACCTCTTCCTTGAGTGATAAGATTGATACTATTATGTCTATGCTTACAAATGGAAAAATGCATGTTGATCCAAATAATGTTCCTTTAGCTTCTTTGGTTGCTCAAGAAGAGCATGTTGATGTGAACTTCATTAAAAATAATAACTTCAACAACAATGCTTATAGGAATAATTTTGGTAATAACAATTATAAGCCCTATCCTTTTAATAGTGGCAATGGTTATGTTAATTCTTATGGTAATTCCTACAACAATAATAAGAGTGTACCCTCTGATCTTGAAGTCATGCTTAAGGATTTTATTAGTACACAAACTGCTTTCAATAAATCTGTTGAGGAAAAGTTTGGGAAAATTGATGTTCTTGCCTCTAAAGTTGATAGTCTTGCTCTTGATGTTGATTTGTTAAAAATTAAAACTATGCCTCATGATGTTAAAGAGAGCAAAACTCTCAATGCTATACAAGTTAAAATTGATAATAATGTGAGGATGTTAGCTGATTTACATGCTAGGTGGGCAAGAGAGGATGAAATTGCTAAAAAGAATAGTATTGCTAGAGTTTATACTATTACTACTACTGAAAATGCTATAAACTCAAGTGTTAACAAACCTCCTACTATCAATGGTAAAGTAATTGGTGTTGGCAATGTCTCTACTTCTGTTGCAAAACGTTTAAAATTGCCTGAAAACACTGAAACTGTTCCTGATAAAAGTGCTGAAATTTTTCGAGATGTGGGAGACAATGGTCCATTACTTTGATAATAATGACTTTGATTTTGATGGTTGCAATATTTCTGAAGTAATTAAGTTCTTGCAAAAGCTAGCTAGAAGTCCTAATGCTAGTGCTATAAACATGGCTTTTACTAAACATATTACTAATGCTCTCATGCAAGTTAGGGAAGAGAAATTAAAACATGAAGCTTCTATCCCTAGGAAGTTAGAAGATGGTTGGGAGCCCATCATTAAAATGAAGGTGAATGATTTTGATTGCAATGCTTTATGTGATCTTGGTGCTAGTATTTCTGTTATGCCTAAGAAACTCTATGATATGCTTGATTTAGCACCTTTGGAACACTGTTATTTGGATGTTCACCTTGCTGATAATACTATAAAGAAACCTTTGGGGAGAGTTGATGATGTTTTTATAATGGTTAACAATAACCTTGTCCCCGTTGATTTTGTTGTTTTGGATATTGAATGCAATGCTTCTTGTCCTATTGTTTTGGGAAGACCTTTTCTTAGAACTGTTGGTGCTATTATTGATATGAGAGAGGGGAATATTAAATATCAATTCCCACTCAAGAAAGGTATGGAACACTTCCCTAGAAAGAAGATGAAGTTACCTTTTGATTCTATTGTTAGAGCAAATTATTCTGTTGATGCTTCATCACTTGGAAACACTTGATTCTTACTTTCTGCGCCTAGCTGAAAGGCGTTAAAGAAAAGCGCTTATGGGAGACAACCCATTATTTTATTTCTGCAATTTTTCTTTTCTTTTTGAGTCAAGGAGTTGTTTACTTCTGTAACAATTCCTTTGTATCTTTATTTTATCGCATTGTTGTGCCAAGTATTGCCTCTAATAGGAAGATGATGCTAGATTTGGATTTCTGCGCAGGAACAGATTTCTGCTGTTCACCGTTTTATTCTGTAAAATCACAGAAAAATTATTTAAATCTGCAAATTTTTGTGCGTGATCCTCAGATATGTACGCATCTTTCGTTAGTTTAAAGTTTTTCGATCTGAGCAACGTAAGTGCCTCGAAAAAATTCGTCTTTGCGGACTGTTCTGTTTAGACAGATTCTGTCTTTTATTTTTCGCATTCTCTCTTTTACTAGTGTTGAGTGGAATTTTTTTTAGGGTGAAGAGCTTCACATAACATCAGTGGCAGTAGCTAATGTTAAAAGTAACGGTCATGTTTGTGTCCTTATAGAACATGTGAGTTTTTGATTGTGCACTAACCCTCTAATGAGAATTACTTTGAGTTTGGTGTGGCGGAAGTTTTCAAGGGTCAAGAGAGAAGGATGATATAATGTGATCAAGAAGAGTGAAGAGCTTAAGCTTGGGGATGCTCCCATGGATCACCCCAGCATATTTCAAGAAGACTCAAGCGTCTAACTTATCAGGTCATCTCTAGTGAAACTATATTTTAATTCTTTCACATCATATGTGCTTTACTTGGAGCGTCTGTGTGCTTTTATTTTCAGTATTTTATTTTTCTTATGGTCAACTTGATTGGACCCCAGCATTCTTGATTGGGAGAGAGACACGCTCCGCTTTTTCATATGAATACTCCTATTCTTCACTTATACTTGTTGAGTATTCTTATCTAGCTATTGCTATGCTTTTAGCTCCTGTTTTGCATGCATCTCTTATTCAGAGCTGTTAGTTCTTTTAAAGAAAGTACTCTCTTGCTTCACTTATAATTGTTTGGAGAGTTTATGTTGAAATAAATTGATTGGTGTTTGGTTGGAACAGAAAATGTTGCATGTGGTAGATGGTATAATGGAAAAAGCTTACATATTCTTGTAGATCACTGTATTGGATAATTTGATACTTGTCAATTGTTTTGAGTTATCAAGTAGTTCATGTTTAAGCTTTTGTATCATGTAGTTAAAACCTATTAATGAAGAACTACCGTAAAGCTCGTTGAAATTTGGTTTGCATGATTGGTATCTCTAAGGTCTAGATATTTTCTAGTAAAAGGGTTTGGTTAACAAGGAAGACAGTGTAGAGTCTTATAATGCTTGCAATATGTTTTCATATAAGTCTTGCTGTGTCGGTTGATATCCTGTGTTTGCTTCAAATAACCTTGCTAGCCTAAACTCTGTACTGAGAGGGAATGCTTCTCGTGCATCCAAAACCTTGAGCCAAAATCCATGCCATCTGTGTCCACCATAACTACCTATATGTGGTATTTCCTTGCCATTCCAAGTAAATTTTCATGTGCTACCTTTAAACTATTCAAAATTATTACTCCTATTTTGTGTCAATGTTTACCAAGCTCATGAGGACGGGGTGGATGTCTTTATGTCAACTGTCAAACAGACTTTACCACCGGACTAGCGGCATATACATCCGCTTATCCATTAATTTTGCAAAAAGAGCTGGCAAATGGGGTGCCCAGTCCCAATTAATTACAACTTTAACCGCTTAATTCTCTTCACATTTTTGCCCTGATTTATCAGTCAAGCAATGACAAACAGTATCTGCATGTGTAAACAAAAGAGAAGAGGGATGATCTGCCTTGCTGGTAGAAATAACGTCCTTCATGGGAGCCGCTCTTAAAAGTCTGGTTGGCAGGGGTCATATTGTACTTTCCATTTTCTGATTCGTTGACAATTAACAAACACCTCTCAAAACTTATTTTTACTCTCTATATGATTTCAAAAACTTAAAAAGCTCTAGCACATGATTTAATCCCTGCTTCCCTCTGCGAAGGGCCTTTCTTTTACTTTTATGTTGAGTCAGTTTCCTACTTCTTTCTATCTTAGAAGCAAACACTAGTGTCAACTTTGGTGCAACAATTTTTATATGCTTGTATATTGCACTTATTATATTGCTTTGTGTTGACAAATATCCATGAGATATATATGTTGAAAGTTGAAAGCAATTGCTGAAGCTTAAATCTTCCTTTGTGTTGGTTAAATACCTTTTACTCATAATCTATTGCTTTACTTGTCTCAAAAGTACTATTCATGAAAAGTTTTTGCTTATATGATTCAGTTGTTTGCTCATTATCTACTTGCTAGCAAACTATAGACCATTGACCTGGATCACTTCATTCATAACATGTGCTTTACATACTATTTGATCAAGATTATGATTGTAGCATGTCACCTCAGAAATTATTTTGTTTTTATCGTTTTACCTACTCGAGGACGAGTAGAACTAAGCTTGGGGATGCTTGATACGTCTCAAACGTATCTATAATTTCTGATGTTCCATGTTGATATTATACCAATTGTTACATGTTTTATATACACTTCATAGCATTTTTATGCATTTTCTGGAACTAACCTATTAACAAGATGCCACAGTGCCAGTTCCTGTTTTCTGCTATTTTTGTATTCCAAAAAGCTAGTCTGGAAATATTCTCGGAATTGGACGAAACTTGGACAGAACCTCCTATTTTTCCAACACGAACACGGAGTCCAGAGGAGAGACGGAGGGGAGCCACGTGGCACCCACACCATGGGGCCGCGCGGGCCCCCCTGCCGCGCCGTGGGGTGGTGTGGGCCCTCATGGCTCTGCAGCCGCCGCCCTTTCGCCTATTTATTCCTCCCAACGCGAAAACCCTAAAGACCAGAGCCATTATCCACGAAAAGTTCCAGAGACGCCGCCGCCGTCAACCCTAGCTCGGGAGGGTTCAGAAGCTCTTCCCGGCACCCTGCCGGAGAGGGGAATCATCACTGGAGGGCTCTACATCACCATGCCTACCTCTGGAGTGATGCGTGAGTAGTTCATCCTTGGACTACGGGTCCATGGCAGTAGCTAGATGGTTGTCTCTCCACTTTATGCTATCATGTTTAGATCTTGTGAGCTGCCTATCATGATCAAGATCATCTTATTGTAATGCTACATGTTGTGTTTGCTGGGATCCGATGAATATTGAATACTATGTCAAGTTGATTATCAATATATCTTATATGTTATTTATGATCTTGCATGCTTTCCGTTACTAGTAGATGCTTTGGCCAAGTAGATGCTTGTAACTCCAAGAGTGAGTATTTATGCTAGATAGTGGGTTCATGCCTCCGGTAATCTGGGAGAGTGACAGCAACTTCTAAGATTGTGGATGTGCTGTTGCCACTAGGGATAAAATAACCGATGCTTAGCTTAAGGGTGCGCCGTTAGGTCTAATGCATTTGTTTACATTACGCACATTACTTAATGCAATTATTCGTTGCTTGCAACTTAATACCAACGGGGAACTCGGTTTGACAACCTGGCGGTGGATTATTAGTCATAGACGCTGTTGGATAACGGTCTATGTATTTTGTCATAATGCCCACATGAATATCATAGTAATCATCATGTCATATATATGCATTGTCATGCGCTCAATATTTTGTCAATTGTCCAGCTGTAATTTGTTCACCCAGCATGTTAGTTATCTTTTATGGAGAGACACCACTAGTGAACTGTGGACCCTGGTCCAATCTTTTACACCGATAATACAACCAACTGCAAACATTGTTCCTTTTCATTCTCTGCAATCTACTATGTTTTCCACACCATACGTTTAATCCTTTGTTTTCAGCAAGCCGGTGAGATTGACAACCTCACTGTTTCGTTGGGGCAAAGTAGTTTGATTGTGTTGTGTGCAGGTTCCACGTCAGCGCGCCACTGACAACCTTCAGAAGTGATTTCTTGCTCCTACTGGTTCGATTAAACCTTGGTTTCATACTGAGGGAAAACTGCTGCTACACTGCATCATACCTTCCTTTTGGGGTCTCCCAACGAACATGTGATCCACGCAATCAGCAGGGCGTACTGTAGGGTTTTGGTGCAGGGCACAGGCAGCTGACCTGCGATCTTCACGGCGTCGAGACTCAAGAGTATTGGCGTACGTGGGGAGGAAGGAACGTGCGGACATCGAGAGGCGCATGGACTGCGAGGCGGCAAATAAGAGGGGCAGAAGAGCAATTACCCAAGCCAATTATGGGGAGGGCGGAGGCACTCGCCGCAACCTTTGAGAAAGACGTTCTCTTGTCCAAGATCCGCGTGGACGACAACAAGCGGACGCGGTGGTGGTGTGACGTCGGCGGGAGCTGGACACCTCAGGTACTCGGGTCTCCTCCTTGGTTACTTTGTGTGGCGTCTGATACGTCTCGAACGTATCTATAATTTTTGATTGTTCCATGCTTATTATATATCATTGTCACATGTTTTTATAATGTTTTTATATCATGTTGGCATATTTATGGAACTAACCTATTAACGAGATGCCCAGTGCCAGTTCTTGTTTTCTGTTGTCTTTTTGTTTCAGAAAAGCTAATCGGGGAAGTTTCTCCGAATCGCCTAAAAAATTACGGGAATTATTTTTTACATAGAAACAAAGACTGCGCCAGAAGGAGACCTGCAGGGGGGCCCCACAGGCCCCAGAAGGCACCCAGCCATGGCCCAAGCCTTGGCCGTGGCTGGGGCCCACCTGGCCACCTCCGGCGTCTTCTCGAGTTGCCCTTTCACCTATAAATTGCCTTCGTCCCGAAAACACTCGATACCCGATCATATTTTTCAGAAAACGTCTGAGGCCGCCGCCGTCGCCAAATCTATATCGGGAGGGTTCTGAAGCTCTTCCCGGTACCCTGCCGGAGGGGGAGATCGTCACCGGAGGCATCTACACCACCATGCCTGCCTCCGGAGTGATGCGTGAGTAGTCCACCACGGGACTACGGGTTCATGACAGTAGCTAGATGGTTGTCTCTCTCTCTTGTACTCCATTGTTTAAATTTTGTGAGCTGCCTAACATGATCAAGATCATCTATTTGTAATGCTACATGTTGTGTTTGCATGAATCCGATGAATTATGGAGTCATGACATTATTGTTCAGTTTATTTATGGTATGTTTTATTTATGATCTTGCATGCTCTCCGATGCTTGTGGATGATTTGGCGAAGTAATTGCTAGTGTCTTCAGAGGGAGTATTTATGCTAGATAGTGGGTTCATGCCTCTCTTGTCTGAGCTCGAGTTGACATAAACGATTAAGGATTGAGATGTGTTGTTGCTACTAAGGGTAAAACATCGGTGTTTATTGCTATACGTTGTAACCATTGCTTACATTACGCACCATGCTTATTGCAATTATCTGTTGCTAGCAACTTAATACTTTCGGGTGACATGCTGGATAACGATCCCGGGGTGGATTATTAGTCATAGATGCAGTTGGATAACGGTCTATGTATTTTGACGTAATGCCCATATTAAATGACGGTGAACTTTGTGTCATGATAGTATTGTGTTGCGCCCATGTTTGTCAATTGTCTCGCTTTAATTTATTTACCCAACATGTTTATCTTTTGGGGAGACACCGCTAGTGAACTGTGGACCCTGGTCTTACTTTCCTATATTGTTTACGACCGTTCCCATAGCTTTTCATAGTCATTTGCTCACTGGTCATTTTTGCTCTTTTATTATTTTACACATATACGTTTAATCCTTTGTGTTCAGCAAGCCGGAGAGATTGACAACATCTCTGTTTCGTTGGAACAAAATAATTTGTTCGTGTGTGCGCAGGTCCAGGTTAAGCTCTTTTCGGCGCCATTGCCGTTGGCACCAAGCCGATGCCTTCTCCATGTCCTACTGGTTCGATAAACCTTGGTTTTGTATCAAGGGAAAATTGCCGCTACGCTGCATCATACCTTCCTCTTGGAGTTCCCAGCGAACGTGTGATACACGCCATCAGCGTCAGGGTGCTAGAGCTAGGCAGCGACATGGACTAAAAACCAGGAAGTTCCTGCAGGCATGAATTAGCGAGGAGGCGACTGCGGATCCGACAGGGTTCCCGCGACGGTTTGTGTGTCTGTGTGAGTGAAGGCGGTATCTCCGGTGGCGGCAGCCATGGAGGTGGAGAAGATCGTGAAAGGACGGATCGTGGGAGTAGTTGCCTTCGCGGAGGTGCGGACGCGAGCGGTGGAGATTTGTCACGGATCGTGAGAGTAGTTGCCTTCGCGGAGGT
This sequence comes from Poa pratensis, assembly GCA_947311845.1. Taxonomy (NCBI): domain Eukaryota; kingdom Viridiplantae; phylum Streptophyta; class Magnoliopsida; order Poales; family Poaceae; genus Poa; species Poa pratensis. The sequence continues at coordinate 143,486,073 of CAMZMU010000041.1, forward strand.
GCGGACGTGGGCAGTTGAGATTTGGCAGAACATTATCTGCCGGTAGACAGGATCAATCACGCCCGTTGGACTGATTGACATACCAGCTATGTAATATGATCCGCTAGATTTTATTAGTCAAGGATGATCCAATGGTTCTAATCGTCCTGTGTGCACTTTCGTTGGTGGACGTAAGAAAAACCACTGAAACAAAAGAGTATGGTATTGCCAATCCCACACGGAAAAAGTCCATTTTCAACCCTGAACTCGTAGTGATTCGGCGAAATGAACCCTGAACTCCAAATCCATGTCGTTTGTACCCTGAACTTACGAACCCCGGTCTAAATCAAACCCTAGAGATTTTTTACATTTAAAAGTAAACAAAATCCCATACAAAATAATTAGGTGCTCTCGCTGATTAAGCTGGTCCACATGTCATACCCATCTTCCAACTACAACGTCTCTCCCGAGTGAACCACGCACCTCTGATCGGAGCGTGGCGGCCGTCGTGCACGTGCGAGCACGACGTCTCCCGCGATGCTCCCTGGCCGAGCCGCGTTCGCCGGCCGCTCACGATCCCCAGACCCCAGCTCGCCGCCTCACCCCGCAGATGCCGCGCCTCGAGCTCGCGACCGCACGCGTTCAAACACCGCGTGCCGCGGCCCCGCGTGTCGTACGTGCTCGCTGACCGCGCTGGCCGGGCGTGCTGCTCGTCGCTTGCAAGCTGCTAGCTAGTGCGTTGCTCCAATCTGGGCAGCAAGCTTGCGTGCTAGCTTAGCTAGCTAGCTGCACGTCTGTGTTCTGCTGCTTGCACGGTGGATTTGGGGATGGGGGATTTGGGCCGTGCCGCGTGCGGGCGGACGATGCGGGCTAGCAGCTCGGCGGTGGCGGCGGCGTGCCGCTCCCACGCCCGCCGGCGGCTCTACTTCCATGGATTTTCGAGATGGGGAGATGGATTGGGGATAGAGATGAATATGACATGTGGGGCCATCCAGTCAGTGAGACAGTGGATAATTCCGGCCTAGATTTTTTTGTTTCCGTATGCCAAACAGCTGTAGGGTTCAGTTTAGACCGGGATTCGTAAGTTCAAGGTACAAACGACAGGGATTTGGAGTTCAGGGTTCATTGCGCCGAACCACTATGAGGTCAGGGTTGAAAATGGACCTTTTCCATCCCAGCCCAACAACAACAACACTGTTCTGGTTACTAAACCCTTTAAACCCTAATCCTACTTCTATCCATTCCCCTCTCTGCTCTCGCCCCGCCTCCATGCTCACCTGACGAATCCTGAATCCATCCCGTACACCTGCATCGCCTCCGCCATGGCCTCCTCCAAGCTCCTAACCACCGCCATGAGCGCCTCCTTCCGGCGCCTCTACCGTGTCGCCTCCTCACCTCTCCTGCCGCCCATCTCCCGCCGCCTCCCGGCCCCATTCCTCTCCACACGCTTCTGCTCCGCCGCCGCCACCGTCACACCCACCAAAACCGCCCCCGAGGCGCTCGATGTCGCCTACTCTGCCGTCGCCGCCGTCTCCGCGGGCCACCCGTGGCCGGAGTGGGGCGACTTCCTCGAGAAGCTGCGGACCAGGGGGTACTTCGAGCGCCCCCCTCCCCCCGGCTCCGATGTTGCCAAGAGCGCCGCCGGAGATGGAGAGGCTGCGGCGGACCCTTACGTCTTGAGGGACCAGAACAGGGTGAAGAACGCGTGTCTCAAGTTCGCACGCGAGCGCTTCGATCTTCTCAGGTTGGGAACCCGCGAGATGGATTGCTTCTGTGCATGCCATGAATTGGACTTTACTTTTGTTGCATACTGTACCTTGTCGGCAAGGCGTCTCTCATGTCTGAGGCTGAGTGAAAATTCAGCAAAACCTGCTAATTTAGGCTGTGATCTGTTCCTCATGTATAACATACTCAATAGTTGTGCCTGTAGCATTTTGCTTTTGTAGCTTTGTGCGTTTTAGTAAGTAAGACGAGGAAGTTCTACTCCATATTTGTTCCACACTTTAGCATATTTTGTGAGCACTTTCTGATATGACAGTCTTGATTCTAGTCAACATTTGTTAAAGTCATGATTCTAGTCATAGGATCATATGATTCTATGATCACACAAACACAATACCCGAGTCATACCTGGTAGGATCGTACTCGGCTCTCCTGGTTGTATAATCCCATGGTAGAATCCTGCATGCTCTCAGAGTCTCAGACCTAGTGTATTTGGTTCTGCCCTGTCCCGCAATTCAAATTGTATGTTAAGTAGTACTCCCTCCGTTTTTTAATATAAGATGTTTTAGCTTTTTTCCACATGCACATGCACACAAATGTATGTAGACAAGAAGACATTCAGATTTGGAGGTCCAGAATAAAAATAATAATTTTATTTTTAAAATGATATGGTAATCACGAAGTTGTTCAAATCGACATTGGCACCATCAAATGGTACCAAAACAAAACCGAGATTCTAGCGTTGAACAATATATTAGTCAAATTACTCACGAGATTAGCTAAAAAGAACACTGTACAGTTGTGAAATGTGATCTGATCTGAAAATGTGACCTCTACCAGACTGTCTTTGGTTCAATTCCGAAGCTGGTAACCTTGCCATAAGGATTAAGTATTATCCAGAAAGTCATATTGTAAGTAATTTTAGTATCGTTGTTATCGGCAATTCAGCAGCGATTCGTAATTTGTTACTCTATTTATGCCTACTACTCTGTTACTATTATATATTTCTGGCTGGATTAGAATTTAATTTGACTGCATTATTATCGCAGCTCTCTTGCAAAGCAGGATATTCAAGCTATTGTTGAGTGTGGATGTCCCAATATCTTCAGAAAGGCTGTCTGTTCTGCAAAAAGGCTGAGAGAATTTTTGCAGGTTGACGAAGCAGATGTAAGTTCAAGTGTTATTTTCTGATGTGCATTCCTCTTGTAACGAGTCTTAATTTTTTTAGCATACAACAGATTTCTTTCTGCACTCGCCATTTATTTTGATCTCAAAAGGACGGTCTCATGTTTTTCTGCTTTAATACAGGCATGCAGTGTTTGCAAATTGCGTGGATCTTGTGATAAAGCCTATGTCATGCCAAATGCTGAAGAAGCTGCTCGGACCGTTGATGTTGTGCGCGTACTGCTAACTTACGCAATAGATCCAACCAGCCTTTCAGGAGAAAATCCTGTTGCCGGGGGTGTGCAAGAATCTGCAAGAAAGCTTCTCTCAGATCTTACTATGCTCTGTGACACAACACTTGATCCATCTCTTCCTGTACCTGTATTTCAAACTTCTAGCAAAAAGGAGTCATCAACCAAGCTTGGCAAGGGCTCACAATCACAAATAAAGTCTAGGGTATCAGCTGGAAAGGGTAGAGAAACAGCTGTGACTGAAATGAAGAAGGGTGATTGGCTGTGCGCAAAGTAAGTTTGTTATTCTATATTAATTGAGTGTTATGGAGTAGGGACTTTTGTCTCCCGAGCTCCAGTGCTCCCTCCAATTTTAAAAATTCGAAATTCATATTTCTGTGTTTCATAAAATTCTAAAAAAATCCGGCTGTAGCCAATAGTATATCCCACGAACTTGCAAAATATCAACTTAAAAAACTTTGTACTTTGAGCTACACAAAAATGACAAAGTGTGGATCTAAATATGCATATTTCCAAATCCAAGTTTTACCAGATTTTGTTATTTTTGTGTAGCCCATAATATAAAGTATTTCAAATTGACATTTTGCACGTTTATTAGATACACCATTGGCTACACTCGTAATTTTTTTCAGAATTTTTTGAAACTCATAAATATAATTTTCGAATTTTTTAAGTGGAGGGAGCACTAGAGCTTGGGAGCAAAGAACTCTTTCCGAGTGTTGTGCTGCTATGCCTTCTGTTTTCTTTACATTGCACTGTGAGATTGCTGAGTTCGATATTTTGGTTATTTTGACATGTATGAGAACATAGATTGACCATTAGTTGAGTGCTCTTATTCACTTAATTGTTGTTCATGATGATCAATCATTCCCTCACCTAACCTCGTGTAAACTTAGGTGTCTAATACCATCATTAGCATCAGTTAGTTCTGTACAGGTTTTAACTAGTTCCATCGAGTGGTTGATAGTCGTATTTTCCGTAGTTGCCACATTTAATAGAGTTATAGAACTACTTCATGACATATTACAGAAGTCCATATTTACTGTTTGTGGTATGGTGATTACATTCCCATTTAAATGCTTTCACTGTACCACTAACCAGTAACCACAACTGAATTTGTCCTTTTCTTACTGCGGTTTTTATATGATTCAGAATACCCCTTTATTATTACTGTTTGGTGGCCAAGTTTTTCTCTTAGATTTTGTTCCTACCATGTTAAGCATTCTGAAATTCCTGGGAAATTCTAATTTAATATTTGCACTTTCAGCCTTTGACTTTGCAAAATTACAGTGTACTCTAATATACCTAACCTAATGGGCCATGACAATGTCGTCAAGATTTTGCTGCAATCCTTTTGCTTAAATTTGAAGTATATGTTTTTAACGAAAGAAATTATGAAATATATCAGTTCTGATTGATTCTCTATATCATAGTATATCCTGTTGTACCTGCAATAGCCAAGTACTCCCTCCGTTCCAAATTAATTGACTTGGTTTTGTCCAAATATGGATGTATCTATACTTGTTTGATGTCTAGATACATCCATGTGTAGCAAAATGTGTGTCAATTAAATCCGAACGGAGGGAGTATATTTGTATGTTCGGCAATAGTCTCTCCATTGTAAGTTGAACCGAATTCAAATGTGTCTATTTTTTCTTGAAGGTAAGCTTGAAATACCTAATGTTGTGATGGGATTCCCGACTTCCTAGCATGTCCACATAGTATCTAATAAAAGATTAGGAGGTGATCTTAGAAGCAAAGAGGACCTTCTAAAAAAACTTATAAGCCTCATCCCTGGGGCTGTAATTAAACTTAGTTGGTTCCTCATAGGTTATACAGTTTCTTGTTGAGTTCACCCAAACAGGCTGGGCTGCCAGGCTTGTTACAGTTTGTTAGATATGTTACATAGTGTAAAATGCTTCTGTAGTTCTATGCTTCAATAAAAAATTCATAGGTGAAGTGAACGTTGAGTTAAAAAGGGTGATGTATACCAACCCTTTACTATTGCTAGGAGGTTCAGAATCTGTGCAAATTTCTTCAGTGGATCATAGAAGCACCTCTTAGATCAGTTGCACGTTGGTTATGGCTGATTTTCTGTTTGGCGCCTTTTAAATTATATTTATATTATTGCGGGAAACCTAAGGTTAATTAGTGCATCTCTTACAACCATACTCTTCATCGTCTGTTTTCCTTCTATTTTCTGCTCATGTTGAAGGAACTATTGGTTGGTCTTTAATGGATATTTTGTAATTTTGCTAGCTGCAACTTCTTAAATTTTGCTCGGAATCGACAATGTCTCGAATGCAAAGAAACCGGACCAAAGAAGATTCAAGCAGACACAACTGAAATGAAAATGGGAGATTGGATCTGTCCACAGTAATTATCTGTCATATATATATTCTCCTAGTGTTTCAGCACTGCTCTATTTTCTTTAATTGTTTGAATGCGCTTTCAGGTGTAACTTTATGAACTTCTCTCGCAACAAAAATTGTTTTAAATGTGAAGGGCATCGGCCAAAGAGGAACCTCAACCCTGGAGAGTGGGAATGCCCCTCGTATGTGACTAACACCCATCCCCTTTGGTACCCTTCCCTGCTTACAAACTAATCAGGCATTATCTCCCTTTATAGATGTGACTTTGTGAACTTCCGGCGCAACCAGGAGTGCAAGAAATGCAGCCACGACCGCCCTGAAGATGATACCCAGGATAACAAGCTCGGATATGATGCATGGAGAAACACCAAGGGAGCTGATAAGGGCAGAAGCTTCGACGCTCAGGAAGATGATGATGGCGACGAAGAGGTGTTGCCATACAAAGGGGAGCGCAGGCATGTAGATAGCAGAAGGGCGCCACCGGCCCAGAGGGGGTTCGCTGGCAAGAGCAGGCAGGATGATGTAGACGACGGTCGATCCTATGATGGGGAGCGCAGGCATGTATCAAGCAGAAGGGAGGCACCAGCCCGTAAGGGATTCAGGAAAGATGACAATGATGATGTCGAATTCGATGTCTTGCCCTTCGACGATGGGGAGCGCAGGCATGTATCGAGCCGAAGGCCAGGACCAGCTCGGAGGGAATTCAAAAAGGATGACGGCAGCGAAGACGATGTCTTGCCATACGAAGGGGCACGGAAGCATGTGGCGAGCAAAAGGGCCAGCCCATCCCCAAGGAGATTCACTGCCGCTAGAGGCCGTTGAGAATATGTATTGATTTTTGTTTTTGCTTGCAGATACTGTATTGCGTATACTTTAGGCGATTCACGAAATAACAGCGTTTGGAAAATGTAGGGACAATATTGACATCCTCGTATACTCTGTTGATGTATGAGATAAACGAGATCAATACAACTGTTTTTGTACGAGGTTTCCCTTTGATGCATGTCACACCCTCAAACCCGAGCCATAAACCACAATGCATTTCTCTTCCATCGCCATATGAGCGGAAAGACACAGCAGATCGACTGTGAAACTTTCAAATGTTTTGATTAAAGAAGTTTTTATTTGGCTTAAATCTGAAATAACAAAAAGATTTGTGGACTGTCAGACAACTCTCCATCCTCATACAAGAGGAAAAAACACCACAGATCGATTGTGAAAACTTTCAATAGTTTTGTTGAAGATGTTATGTGGCTAAAATAAGAAATAGCAAAAGAGGAAAAAACTTTCAATAGTTTTGTTGAAGATGTTATGTGGCTAAAATAAGAAATAGCAAAAGAGGAAAAATATTTGTGGAGTCTGTCAGACAACCTCTGGGCCACCCTGTGCACCAGGGTAAGCTGGGCAGGAACGATCCTCTACAGCCGTCGGATTGCTCCCATCAGGAGAACCCTAGCCGTTAATCACGCTCTGGCCCAGAGGTCAGAATGCATCAACCAGACTTAAGCGCTTGCCTCCTTATTGGTAAAGGATGCAGCGGTACGATCCTATAGAACAGATCCTGTTCAAGTAAGGTCGTGCTACAAACCCTCACTCTCCTTTCCGCCTTATAAACCAGTGCCGCCGTTACTCAGCTGGCGAGGTGGGACTATTGTTTCGCACCCGACGCCTCTCTGCCAGTGGTACGAGCTTGCGGTGATTCGCGAGTCATGGGCCGTAGTTGGGCTTCGGAGAACCGAGGCGGCCTAGCTGATCGGAGAAAATATCCTTTTTCGTTGTGGAGAGGGAGGCTCGCTGAACTCGTGACGAAAGCCTGTTCCGTCGGGAGCCCAATCAGATCGCCGTGGTCGTCGTCGTCGCCGATTCGCGTCGCAGCGCACCTGCTCCGTCCATGGCCTTCTCCTCGTTCACGTGGCCGTTCCGCCGCCGAAGCGGCACCGGAGATGGCCCAAGCAAACCCGCCGCCCCTCCGCGGCGGCGGAGGAGGAGGAGCTCGGCGTGACGCCGCAGCTCCTCGACTTCCTCCGGACGCTCTCCCCCGAAGCCTTCAAGTCCTCCGCCCTCCAGCTCAACGCAGGTGGCTCCGGGGAGGCTGCGGGCGACGAGCTCTCGGACTGGCAGCAGCGGCACGCCGTCCTCGTGCTCGCCAGGGCCAAGGTAGGTTTCCCGGCGGATCTCGTGTCGCGTGGCCACTTCTTTTCTCGGGTTCTTGAACTGTCAAGGGTGGTCTCTGCAGGAACTCGCTAAGATCCGGTATGATCTGTGCCCGCGCCAGATGAAGGATAAGCAGTTCTGGACATTGTACTTCCTGCTCGCCAGGAGCCACATCTTACCGTAAGATCTTTACCTTGTTTTGATTTCGCCTATGTTTAAGTGCATATTGTGCAAGTCCAAGAGCTTAGTTAGCTTCATCGTGTTGATTCCATCGCAGTACTGGTCCATGTGTAGAAATTAGCCCTCACGGTTCGACATTGGACGCAAACTAACTTGAGAATAGCTTTGATTTTGTGAATATTCAGCGAGGAATTGTAGTCCATGTTGTGCCTTGCTATCGATAATGTAATTCCGTGTCCAAACATAGTTATTTCTGTTGCTTCTACATAAACTCTCAGCAATTAGGGGTCTAGATCTTCTATAGTTCTATAAGATCATCATGTAAAGTGCAACCTTTGTATGCCACAGTTCCTTTAGATCTCAGCTTTGATTTCCCGTCCATGTACGTAAGACCGAATTTCATCTAAAGAAATTAAAGTATGCCAAATGTGAGTACCTCTGTTTTGATACATTCTGAAAAATGAAATCAGGTCATCATGTAAACTGTCTCTGTTTGCTCAAGTCTTTGTTGAGGTGTAAGTGCACTAGATTTAGCTATAGTACTAGTCCTGTTAGTTTCATAATTTTTCTCAAATAGCATGATCAATATCTCAATAAAACCAGTATCATGGATTCTTGGAGATATGGAGACTTCATTGCAACAATTCACTAACTTTTACTGCCTGAAAGACTACATTGAGTGGGTTTATACAGAACCTGGAAGAGGAATTGACCATTCTTAGTTCGTCCTGAAGATGTATTCACTAAGTTGTGCAAGATATAAGAATGAACCACTGAAGCTACCTTGTAGTGCAATTTTGACATGCAGCCATTTTGCCATCAAAATACTGGACTTCCATAATTCAGGCTAGCATAATTAGCAATCATGTATGATGGTAGACCAAAATGTCAAACGTGGAGTGGTCAGATAGACTTTAGCTCATTAGCTGTTATAGGATCATCTCATTTTCTCTTACAATGTGTCATTGACAGCATCATCATTTTGAAAACATGTCATGTTCTTGCAGGTACGAGCTACGTGCCATACAAAAAGAAAAGGTTAGAAGGATGGAGACAGAAAATGGGAAGCCCAAAGATGCGATTACTGTTGAGGTGGAGATGCAAGAATCGAAGTGCAGTAGAGAATCTGAAACCTTAACATATGATTCAGAACATCCCGATTCTTAGTTAATGTAAGAAACTACAATCCATGCTCTGAAAATTGCTCTGATTTTTTGTTAACCTATTCCAATCCCACTTTTGATATGTTTTTTTCGAGAGTATGCCTTTGTACTTTTATAGAAGGTAGAGAGCATAATTACAAGAAGGTATCATCATCTACAACCAGATGTGATGCAAAACACACTCCAGCTCCCCAAACCCTAGGCTAATCTCTCGCAATTGAACCTGTCTTGCTCGGTGCTGTTTCTCTCTACCTCTGAAATCGCCACCCATAGCTGAAGCAGCTGCAAGCACTGCTCCTGGGTCGACAGCTCCCCCACGTCCTCCATCCACAAGTTTTCCCTTAGCCCTGCTTGTACTGTCCGACTGTTCTTCCTCCTTGTGCTTACTAGTTCTTGCACGGCCGGGGCAATGTTCGTAGCTGACAGCCCATTGATCCAATGATCTTTCCAAAACATGATGTCCTTTCCATCTCCAACCTGTATTTTGACCAATCCTTGAAAAGCCTCCAAAGCACTGTTATCCTTGATCATCGGCAAGCCCTGCCATGGCCTCTCTTTGTCAGTTCTTGCTAGCCATACCCATCTTGTCCTCAGCGCAATGCCCTGCAGTTTCAGGCTCTTCACCCCGAGGCATCCAAAACACTCCGGCTGGCATATACGTTCCCAGGCCACAAGACACTGCTCCCCATTTACCTCATCTTTGCCAGCCCAGAAAAAAGCTCGCATCCATCTGTCCACTTCCTCAAGTAACCATGCAGGTGCTTCAGCAATAAGCAGATGGTGTATTGGCCGTGCTGCAACTACTGTCTTGATCAACACCAATCTGCCTGCTCTCGCAATCAAACCCCTTTGCCAGTTGGCATGAAAGCAATGGCTTTGTCAAGCATCGGTTGCCACTCCCCCTTAGTGAGCGGTCTAAGTGCAAGCTGCAAACCTAGATATAATATAGGGAACTCTGCAATTTTGCATTGTAGGGTTGCCGCTACCCTCTGATTGTCCTCCTCTGAACCTCTGATTAGGGTAGCTGTTGTTATTTGTAGGTTGATTTTCAATCCCGACGCCTCTCCAAAAACCCCCAGCAGTTCCTTGATAATTAACAGATCCGAGGTAACATCTCTTCGCTTGCAGCCCTGACCATCATGATTGTGAGCACCTCCATTGCCACTTTTGATATGTGAGCAACAACAGGTTTACAAATCTGGAACCTACGGAAGGTCAGTTGATATCACTAAGTTTAGTAAGTATCACGAACTACGTAGAGAACTAGGGCGCCTGTTTGGCCTTGAGGGACAGTTGGAAGACCCTTTGAGATCAGGCTGGCAGCTTTTATTTGTCGACCGGAAGGACAATGTCCTTGCCGGTGACGACCATTGGCAGTTGTTCTGCAACCATCCTCCTGATGATGTTCTGTGTTTCTATGATGTTCCTTACAGTGCTGCCGCGCCTTCACACGTGCACGGAATTCGTGAACAGCGTGTCCAGCATAAAGATCCTCTCCCCACAGGAGATGCAGCTGATGGGCAAGCATGGCTTTGAGCTCCGGAGCTCAGCCTCAGGGAAGTGGCTAGACAGTAGCCGCTGCAACTACTACGCGAGCAGGCAGGAGTCGAGGAGCCTGAGCACTGGGATCGTGTCCGTCGGTTCAGTCGAATTCTGAGTCCTGTAGAGAGGCCTTTCACAGCTTAAAGCTAGCTCTGCTGCGTATGTTTCTACATCACTTTTCCTTTGCCTAGTTTCTTTGAGAACCTGGAACTGGAAGCACATAGATAATGCCTTTGTTTTGTAAGTTATGATGTAGTAGCATCTAATAATCCTGAACTGTGACCTCTTACAGACTGTCTTCGTTTAAATTCAGAAGCTGGCAACCTTACCATAAGGATTAATAAATGTTGCCCAGAAAGTCATATTGTAATTAATTTTAGTATCATGGTTATCGGCAATTCAGCAGTGGTTCTGTGATTGGTTACTCTGTATATGAACATGGCCCTTGGGTGCAAGAAAAACGAGATCAATATTCAATACAACTATTTCTGTACAAGGTTTTCCTTGGCTTCCATTTGCGTTCAGAGGATAAATCTTCGCGTGCCAATGGGTAAATCTAATTTGGTTCCTTGCCTTATGGATTATGTATCAGACACAAATGCATAGATGCTAAAATTCGTCGGAGGTAACAAGGAAAACAGAAGGAGATGACGCGTGACAGACAGAGACAGACAAAGGAATTTCACAATCACAAGGAGATTTAGATAGTGTATTAACAAAAGCTAAAACTCGACATCACAAACAGTATGCAAAGAAAGCAGGAAGAAGCCAGTAGGTGGAACTGTAATTCCTCGACTGGTATCCTCTACACCCAGCCTTATTCCGTGAGCCATACTGACACACGCACACACAAACACATTTGATACTTGATACTTTGCTTGTTAACAGTTTAACACCAAAAGACGGTAGAGACCGCTACATCTAGACAATCGAGTCACGGCGCTGATGAAGTCAGGTATCACTCCAAAATAACACTCAGATCGCCTCCCTGATGACCAGGTTGATGCCAAACGAGGCCGTGCAGAGGATCAGTCCGATTATCGCCAAGAAGTTGAGCCCCCTGCAGCGTTCACCAAAAGTAGGAGAAAGTCAGATTAATTCAGAAAACGACCTTGACAAAAACAAGACTGTCGTGAAGAAGAACTAATATCATGCATCAGTCGATGTCATCAGTAGGCGTCATAAGGCGCAAACTTGGTTCAAGTCAATACTTTTCCATACTCAATCCAGAGCTCACGGCTTGCTTGGCGATCATTTTAAAAACCGAAGTGGGTGACATAGGACAGAAGCTTTAGGTAGGATTGCAACTTTCCAAATATGTCATTACCTACCGCTGCGTGCTGAGTGCTGACCCATGTCGTCTGACTGACTCCACATCGAATTACCAGTGACCTATGCTGCAATGTGAAGGAACCCGGCCGTCCCCTCCTACCAACCTAGGTCTTCACCTATCGCAATTCGGACAAGGATGTGCAGGCAAAGTTGTAGCTGGGGTCTTATCTGATCTGCTGGGGCCTCAGGCACCCAACACTAAGGATGAAGAACTGAAGATAAAGGCACGCCTGTGTGTTCAGAGGTTGAAGAAGTACTTCAAAGCCACTACTCCTCCATGTTGTCGGTGTCAGTGATGCTCGCCAAGTCAGTGGGCATCAATGAAGCCACTTGCACCTTTGACATGTTCAGTTAATTCATGGAGCAGCACCACGTTGAGCACTGCCTACCTATTCGCCGCATTAATTAGTTGATTGTACTACGTGGTTGACAAATACTAGAGTAATGCTCCACTATCCTATCCATAATGTCAAACGTATTTTGCAGCACTAAGAATTTCCCAAGAAACTAAAACAAACTAGAAATCAAGTGGATCTCTATTGCTTCACATCCACAAGATCATAAGTTATGTGCATCTGGGCCAATATTGGAGAAAAGAGATAATAACAGGGTTGCTCATTGCTAAGGAAAGCATTCCATACCCAATCTTGAGGCGGTTATCCGGGATGCCGGTGGCGTAGCCCTTGAAGTAGAAGAACCTGGCGACAGTGTAGAGCACCCCCAGTGCGGCGGCGATGACCGGGTGCTGCAGTCCTCCGAGCAGCACTGTGACGAAGAACATTGGCATGTTCTCAAGCGAGTTCTGGTGCCCCCTCTGCATTCCACAACACAAATTGACAAGAATTTAACCCACATTTCCTCCAAGACAACTCACAGACAAGAAATCTTCAGAAAGAAAAAATCTGGCAGGCGGACCTGGACGCAGTTGAAGAGCTTGGCCTCCTTGTTCTCCGACTCGATGGCGTACATGGTGGGGTAGAACACGTTGTACCTGAACAAAACATAGCACAAAATGTAAACTCGCTTCAGATTTGTCCCAACGCCACAGAATCTCGCATTGAGACAGACGAACAGGAGAGGGCACGTACTTCCTGCGGGCCTTGCCGACCTGAAAGCTCATCCAGAAGTTGAGGAAGGCATAGGCCACCACCGTGAGCACCACGTACCCGTACTCCTTGGTCAGCTCGATCAACACCGTCATCTTCTTCGTCTACCTTGGTTTCTCCGGATTCGTTTCTCTTTTCTTTCTGCCTTGCTGTTGGTTGGAGAGGATGGGGGAGTGGAGGTGTATCTTATAGAGGCCGGAAGCGTCTAGAACTCTCAGAACAAAATGTGCCTGCCCTCCGGCCCAAGAAAGCTTTGACCGATTCCCTCGGGCCCATCTGGGTCACGACACCCACCAACCATATGGGCCAAGCATTACTTTACTTTTTTCTTGCGTTTTATTCTACTTTTTTTAACAAGACACTGAAGTTCATTCCACTCAAAGACATGTTCATTTTATACGTGGAGAGTACGCTATTCTTTTAAGAGTCAATAACACAAATGGTACATAAACTCTTCTCCTATGTGCATTTTCATACAACAACTTTGATTTTGGGGTACAACGGTACAGAAACCCCGTTCCCGTTGCAAAACTGGTTAGAATAATCCGAGTTGATGAGTTGGCGGCCAAGGTGGAAAAGTGAACTTTGCAAAACGATCCCCGTTACCCTTTGTATGTCAGAAATAGGTCTTTTTTTTCGCTGAGGCAGAGATACAATTTAAGAAAGACCCTCATGCCTCTTTAATTTTATTTCTCTGTCCTTACTTGTTCCACGATCATCTCCGTAGTTGTCGCAGCTGTGGCAGTTCTTGCCTAGTCCGTCACGACGCCGAGCTGCGCCACCGCCGCCCGCCACGCGGCTGCTCGAATCGTCCCAATGGCGCCCGATACTCAGCTCCGGGCGTGGTTTGATGAAGATCCCGACTATGGTACGCGACCGTGAGCTTTCGATCATCCTCTCCCTTCTCTGTTTTTCTCTTGGCGGGCGTGTCTACTGGGGGTAGGTTGATCGGGCCGATTTGAGTTCGGATTTGTTGATGAAATCAACGATTCCATACATTAGAACGGAGCTGCAATGGTTGGTACAAGGAAAACATGATTAGACAAAGATAAAAATTGTGCCCTGTTTCGGCGCACTTTGCGTGTCTGCAAAAATCGAAAATTGTGCCCTATTTCGGCACACTTTGCGTGTCTGCAAGAATCGAACACTTGTGCTTCTTCTTCTTCATTTTCAGTCAGGTTCAGTAGTTTAGTTAGTGTCGAAACTGAATATACTGATGTGCAGTCAGGTTCAGGTTCAGTAGTCATGCCTTATATGTTTTCAGTTAGGTACAACATGCGCCTCACTCGTTTGTTAACTCAATATACTGATGTGCAGGTGGTAATGAGGATTTATTCACAGTAGTACTTCTACACAATGGTAATTTTGTTGGGAAAGGAGACGAGCTGACATATGTTTCCCCAACAACTGACTACATTGATTTTTGCAACAGAGATACCTGGTCAATTCTATGGTTACAAGATATCCTACAGCAGCTAGGCTATGCAATGGATGAGAGGTGCCATCTCTATTGGTCTCCACCGTGGAAGGAAATTCATGAGGGACTTGTTTGCATCGAGAGAGATTCAGATATAGTGCAGATGATCAATGCATCTGAGACACACAAGAAACTAGTCATGATTGTTGATCATACCAATTACCTACAGGTTTTGAGGCCTGAATCCATCAGCAATTTTCGTGCAGTTCCATCATCAGGCACACCAGGTGCAGGTCCATCATCAGGCACAACAGGTGTAGGTCCAGCAATAGTTCCAGGCACAGGAGATGCAGCTCCATCATCAGTTCTAGGCACTGTTAGATCATCTACCAGATCTGTGGGAGGAAATGAAGAAGAAGAAGCACAAGCAGAAGAAGAAGAAGAAGATGAGCAAGACTCAGACTTTGTTGATAGTGGCTATGCAGCAGAGGAAGGAGATGATTATTTGTTCACTGAAAACATAGACACAGATGTTAATGACAACAATGAGATAGTACCAGTTGAAGAACATGAGGATGATTCTGCTTTGGATGATGGAGATCTCAATTTAAGGCCTGATATGCATGACAAATTGCAATACAAATTTGCTGAATTCAATCCCCAGGTAGATATGGACGATCCAGTGTTCAAGGTTGGCATGGACTTCGCTGATGTGAAGGAAATGAGATCAGCTTTGAGGGCCTACAGTGTAAGGAACAGAAGAAAAATTACAAAACCCAGGAATGAGAAAAATAGAGTTGATGCGAAGTGCAAAGATGGGTGCCCATGGATGCTCAAAGCATCAAACGATAGCAGAACATGTGCTTTTGTTGTGAGAGCATACAATGGTGTCCACACCTGTTCGAAAGATTGGCAACTCAAGGCATTGATAGCACCATTTTTAACACAAAAATTTATTGACGAATTTAGAGACAGTATGAAGATGGATCTGAAAACTTTTGCAGCAAAAGTTCAGAGGGAATTCAACATGTGCCCAGATAGATGGAAGTTGGGTAGGGCAAGGAAAGAAGCACTTGCTATTATACATGGTGATGAGGATGCTCAATTCTCTCAGTTGTGGGATTATGGCCAAGAACTAAGGAAATCAAATCCTGGCTCCAAGTTCTTCCTATCTTGCAACAAAGTGAAGTATGGTGAAGAAACGAAGCAACATTTAGCTTCACTTTACTGGTCTTATGATGGACTGAAGAGAGGTTTCCTTAGGGGTTGCAGGCCTCTGATCTGTGTGGATGGATGTCACATGAAAACTAAATACAAGGGACGGATATTGACAGCAGTGGGGATAGATCCCAACGATTGCATATATCCAATAGCCATGTGATTGGTTGAGGTTGAGTGCACAAGCTCATGGGAGTGGTTTTTGTCAACATTAATGGATGATTTGCAAATTACAAACAGTGCACCGTGGACAATAATTAGTGACAAGCAGAAGGTGTGTAAACCATGGTTCTTCATTTTTACTTTTAGTTGTCTATGTGCATAAGCATGTTGTTAATGTTCTGTATGTACATCATTTGCAGGGACTCATAAAAGTTGTCACTAAAGTATTTCCAGATGCAGAACATAGGTTTTGTGTGAGACACTTGTACCAAAATTTTCAGAAGGCAGGAAACAGGGGAGAAGTGCTTAAAAATAATTTGTGGGCGATTGACAGATCCACAAATATACCAAAGTATGACAAGAACATGAACAAGATGAGAGCGGCTAGTCGGAAGGCATTTGAATGGGCTGAAGCATTGGTTCCTAGCACTTGGATCAAAGCTTTTTACAGTGAATTTCCTAAGTGTGACATGATGTTAAACAACCATTCTGAAGTATTCAATAGCTACATCTTGCAAGCAAGAGAAATGCCTATCTTGTCCATGTTGGAAACAATTTTCTACAAGCTAATGCACATAGTATACAGTAAGCAAGTTGAAGCACAAAAATGGCCTGGAACTATCTGTCCGAAAATCTAGAAAAAGCTAGACAAATTTACTTCCTGGAGTGCAGGTTGCATGGTTAAGCCAGGTGGAAATGGTCTTTTCAGTGTCAGTTCTAGTGAATTCGAGGGGCCCTACAATATTGATTTTGTTGCTAGAACATGTGACTGTAAAAGATGGCAGCTATGTGGAATACCATGTCATCATGCAATAGCTTGTTGCAGAAATGAAGACATTGATCCAGAAACATTGGTTCACAGTTGCTATAGCATAGACACTTACAGCGTAGCATATGGATTTAACTTGATACCTTTAAGGGGCAGGGAGTTCTGGGAGAAGACAAATGGAGTGCAGGTGCTTCCTCCACTGTACACAAAGGTCATGGGAAGGCCTAAGAAGAACAGAAGGAAGGGACCAGAGGAGAAGGTCAAAAAAGGGGCGACTGTTCTCTCAAAGCATGGTGTAGTCATGCATTGCTCCATCTGCAAAAAAAAAGGCCACAACAAATTAGGTCATGCCAAGTACATTGAAAGTATCCAAGTTGCGCAAGCGGATGCTTAGCACAATGAAATTGATCCAGAAGATGAAAATTTTGATGATCCATCTCACATTCAGGTAATATCAGTAAGCTAATTGTGGTTTACCTTTAATTACTCTGTGCTGCTAATATTTCCAATGAATTACTTCATTTTGCAGAACATTGTTCCTCAAACTGCAGACCCTAGATTAGACCCTACAGAGCAAATGAACTCGATGGTGTACAAATTGCAGCAACAGGTAATACAAGTTCTATCTATCCCAGAATATAGTTCACCAATCTTATTAATAAACTATCACTAATGCACATCCTCTCTCTGTCCCAGAATCATGTCCCTCCTGACAGGACACATGGTCCATTACCAGATGAAAGTTCATTTGTACAAGCAGCTAGAGAAACTATACCACAAGGCAGAGTGAGAGTTACTACTGCAACATCAAGGGGAAGGTCCAGTGGAAGAGGTACTGCATCATCCAGGAGCAGAGGTAGAGGAAGGACCAACATAGGTGAAACAAGTAGAGGTACAACAAGAAAAAGACCAGCAGATGCAAGCACATCACAGATGCAAGATGGACAGCAAGATAGTCAAAGAGCAAGAAATGCAGACCTCCATCATGATGTCGAGCAACAGCAGCAAACACCACCTGGAGATACAGTTCCAGATCTGAATACACCTGCAGAGCCATGATGATTGCAGCAAACACCAAATTCATGCACTTTTTTGTTTTCCAACTTGTCAGGATGATGTTAGGGATTTTAAACCATGAACTAGCTATATCAGGATGATGTGATGATTTGAACCAAATAGTAGCACAATGAGGAGACAAAAAACTTTATTATTTCTTGCATTTTCTGTTCCATGGAACACATCATTACAAACCTACACGATTTCACACAAACCCTCTAACTAACATAGCACAAAGACAGTAGAACACTGCAAACCCAGCTACCACTAACACGAACAACACCTCCTTTTATCTCACCCTCTCATCTCAGCTCTATGATCTCTCTTCAATTCTTTCATTTCGTGCTTCAGAACTCTGATTGTAGCTTCAAGCTCGTCAATTTTCTTCTGCACCGTGTCTTCTTCTCCTTCCTCTTTCTTCAAGGTATGCACACTCTGCACAGGAAACAAAAAACAAGAACAAAGCTCAAACTGCACATCCTATTCGCAACTAAAATTCAATGTGTTCTCGCGCGAGCATGTACATACCTTCGCCGCCTTCACTGGTACCTCCGTGTTCCAGAAAGATACAGCGGTCTCCTTCGCCCATGGCTCGCCGTCGCCGCCGCTGGCCATTCTTGCTATGGAGCTGCCTGCACCACTCTCTACTGCCCGTCGCCTGGTACCCCGCGAATCAGACATACTCCGCCGCACCTCCGCCGCCCCACCCGCCCGCTCGCTCGAATCGTAGCTCACCACCGCACAGATACGCCGCCCAGGCAGAGACCTAGGGTTAGGGCTCGCCGTCGCTCTCGATTTGGGAATTCCTGTCGTAACAGTACAAAATACCTCTCCGTAATTTTAAAACAATCAAGGGGGTTTCTGCAAAAGTATAATGCCCAGGCGTGTGCCCCGTCCGACCTGGCATTTCTAGGTGTCGCCTCCTCACTCGTCTGGACCATCAACGAATCCGCAACATGAGTTACTGTACCGCTGTACCCCCATTTGAAAGATGTTGTATGAAAATGCACATATGGGAAGAGTTTGTGTACCATTTGTGTTATTGACTCTTTCTTTTAACTTTGGAGCGAGTTTGTGCTCAAGTCAACTGGAAGCTTGCGTCACCCGTGATGTCTGTCTGTCCGTCCACCAAACGGTTTAAAGAATACCATAAGAATCATACCCGGAGATCGACATCTCGGTGCTTGAATCTGCTGCTGGTCTTTCAGATTTCGGTGGTTTCAGAGAGCACGAGCACACAGAGAAGTCGAATTCTTCTTCGGGTGGAGATGGTGCAAACAGACGATCGAGCCATGTTAACTTCTAGAAGGAGTGGTTCACAGCTGGTAGGCTTTAAGACGGATCTATCGAGGAGACGCCACTGCTTTTAACTTTCAGAAGGAGTGGTTCACATCGTAATTGTTCAGGGTGTGAACAGCGATTTACGACGAGTCTCCAATTCGTTTGGTAGCACTAACCACTCCATTGTGTGGTCATTTTGTCCAATTTTTTCCCAGTTCATATCTGGGGCAAGTAGCAGTAGAGATTGGAGAGCAGGTAAGATTCGTGATAAAGGGCACGTAGCCGCGAAAAGGAAGATCAATCGGAGTTAGAAATGACTAGATCTTTACTACTTTTCACTGAAAATGCTTAAAACGAATCGTCATCAGAGCCAGGCGGAGCCATGGACTACTTTCTCCTTAGAACACACATACATTCCGTCAAAGTCAACATAGCACGCACCAGATAGTGGTCTGTCCAAGACCCCACAGAAATCAAACACAGTCACCTAATCAGCTAGAATTAAGAACCAAGCCTCACACTCACTGAATCTAAAGGAGATCCTAATTAAGTAGAACGGAAAACACAGGGCAGCAGGGCAAGGCAGGCGGTCATCAGTCGGCGGTCACCACCATCTTCATCCCGAGGTAGCAGTGGCCGTAGCGGGTGCAGATGAAGCGGTTGGCCCCCCTGGCGAGCGTGACGCTGTCTCTGCCGGACTCGTAGGTCCTCGACCCCGGCGGCGTGGCGCAGCCGTTGTACCCGTCCTCCCCCACCGCCACCACGTTGTGCATCCACGTCATGTACCTGAACACTGCACCCCCAAAACATAGACACAGCCGTCAGAGACTTCCAGTGTGGAGCAAACAAATGCACTAGCTAGCTACACGAGAATGATGAGGATGTGTGTTAGCTTGAGAGTGTACCGAGGACGTCGCCGGCGTGGAACTGCTTCCCGTTGGGCCAGCTGGCGCTGCTCAGGGACCAGCCACCGCCGTCCCCGACGTAGTAGGTGGCCGCGCTGACGCCGCAGCCGGCAATGCAGCAGCAGCACGCCACGGCGAACGCAGCAGCGACGACGGCGCCTTGGCTTGCACTGCCTCTTCCCCGAGCCATTTCGCTAGCCAATGGAGCAAGCTCACCACAGTAGCTAGTGTGTGTGTGTGGCTTCTGCACTCTTGTAGAGTGGCTGGCTGGTTGGGGCTCGTGGGAGCACAGCACAATCAATGGAGTACTATTGTGGACAGATGACGAGCACCAGCAGTGTGGCAGGAGGCGGCAGCGTGTGGCTTCAATGCGGCATAGGACGCCAGCCCGTGATCACATGACCGGTCAGCTACACTGACAAGAGTATCCTGCTGCAATGCTAGACAAATTTCGTCCTCGTATAGCGTCCATATACGGCGCAAGGACGATCTCCCGGGAGCACATGCTCCCGGTTTTTTTGAAAAAAAATTGAAAATTGAAAACTTGTCAAAAAATTCCGAAAAAAATCATGCACGTACCTGACCATGTCACGCACCATCGTGTAAAATTTGGCGACGAAACGACATCGCGGCCGCCCTGTGCAAAAATGACAAATCTCAGATCTGAAAATTCAAATTTTGGATGCTATTTGCTGTCAGAATTTTGTCATTTTTCCACAGGGCGGCCGCGATGTCGTTTCGTCGCCAAATTCGACACGATGGTGCGTGACATGCTCAGGTACGTGCATGATTTTTTTCGGAATTTTTTGACAGGTTTTCAATTTTCAATTTTTTTTCGAAAAAACCGGGAGCATGTGCTCCCGGGTGCACTTGTGACTTTCCGGTCCATATACTAGGTAATTCTTTTTAGGGCCTCTTTAGGGCAGCCACACCGTTGCCATAGCCAAATCTGACATAGAGATATAGCAAGAACTCCACAGTGTAGCCGAGTCCAACATGACCGGTCAGCTACACTGACAAGAGCATTAAGACGAGTCAATCAATCTACGAGACCATGCAAAATTTAAGCGATATGAACTAGGAAGTCGGAGAAGAATGCACGAGTGGAGTGACTTAACCTTTGTGGCCATACAACCACAGATGAACTCAAGGAGCAATATGAGAGTATGATAGTGAATGTGACAAAAAATAAAACATTTTCTTTTAGTGCTTATGTATGCTTAGTTAATTACATCATGAAATTATGACATTGCAACGGTGTAGACATTGTTGAAGGTGACATGTACTTCATATCCGCAGCAACAGACGTGCACTTAGTTGGTAACAATATAATAGACATTTTATATGAGAAAGGGAGAATGATATGTTTGGCCGTTTGAAGTCGGAATTGATCTCCGAATTCTTAGTAGAAACACACAACACGAACACGATCCGTCGTTCTTACTTGTATTCAGCAAGGACTATCCCACGTAATCGGATCATGGCCAATCACACTACACACTAACTAAAATGCCGCAACGTGAACAACTCACGCTACATGGCTCTGTTCGGCTCTCGTAGGGACCATACTTTATGTGACACTAGTGAACAATGTGACACAAGTGAAGCTCAAAGAAACCATAGAGAGCAATTTAAGAAGTTTCTCATTCCATAACAGCAGGGTTACAATCAGAGATTAGGTAATTATAGATGAAATCCGGTGCACTGACAGACCAGGTGTACAGTTGCCTTTTCTCAACACAGTTCTGAGCACACAAGTGGGCGGCAACATTGCCAGTACGTCGAATGAAACGAAACAAAAAGCTAGTAAACCCTATTCTTAATTCTTTGATGTCTGCAAGAATTGGGCTGACCTCAGATCGATCAAACATGTCATCATTCCAGAGCTTAGTAAGGACATGGGAATCACTATCAATAATAATTCTCTAAAAGCCGTGATCCCTTGCAAGAACCACTCTGTTGCGAGCTGCATTTGCCTCCATAGCAAGGGCCAAAGCAACATAACGATGCCAAGAGGTGTTTGAAAGTGCATGTGTTGCCCCATGTGTGGCTTTGGTAATTGATGACAATCCTTATGGACTAATGTTTGTATTGAGATATTCTTGTAGATCTTGTCCATAGGAAAATATTGGAGTTGATGTGTTGGACTCTAGAAGATTACATGACGATCAAGGTTCTATCCAAGGGTTTATATGAAGAATGGTCATGTGAAAAGTTGAGCTTATTGCAAGAATGGCTTGGAAAAGAAGATTGAGTGAACTTTCATGTTATCTCCAAGCCATCATATATATCAAGATAAGAAGATGAAGTGCAAGTGGATTCATGAAGACGGAGCTTAGCAAGGCTCTCCCATTATGGTGTATGGGGGAGTATTTAGAGAGGTCTTCATCAAGCATGTGCTACCAAGCACAATCAAGAAAGGTGTTCCAACTTGAGGGAGACAAGATCGTCATCATCTAGCTCAAGTGGAATGCGCAAGGCAAAGGTATGATCTTGATAGGGTTTCTATTTTACCGGTCTCATGTTGTTAGTTCGGAGACCGGGTTATAGGATAGATGGTGTACTATCAAGAGGGGCTCTCAAGTGAGTAACTTGATCGCATCTTTGTGGAGAGCTCAAACCTTTGCATATTTGGCATATCATCTTTCTTGATTCTTATTTGGCTTTTATCCATGTGAGAATTTAGAGCTTGTGTTCATCTCCATACCAAGCTCTAGTTCATCAAGAACGGATTTCATTTGAATATCTTGTGATGTTTTGATGTTGGAGGTTTTTACCGGTTCGTCTTTTGTAGAGAGGTCAAACTCTCCTCTTGTGTTCTCCTCCTCACATGATGGACTATGATGTGTATATGCATGATCTTGTAGAGCTTGTGATTATCTTCGAAACAAGCCCAAGATCATAAAAAACGGAGTCCGGATGGAAAACTTGTTGCATTCTCGGTGTTGGAAATATTACCGGTCCTCCTCGAGATAAGGTCCACACCTCCCATGTGTGATATCTCTTCCATATTTGTGACCCTTAATATTTCCAACCTCGTTGGTTTCATCTCGTTTGGAGCTTCCTTGCAAAAGTTATTGCATTTCAGGTTTTACAGTTTTGCTGTTTTGCCTAGGCCGGAGTCTCCGGCCTCAGGGGGTGCTCAGGGGCCGGAGTTTCCGGCCCATCGAGTTCTGGAGAAAAGAGCTCCTCACGGCGGCAGTCGCTGCATCAAGGCCGGAGTTGGTCCGGAGTTTCCCCGGAGTTTCCGGACCGAGGCCCCGGAGTTTCCGCCCTCAGTGGCCGGAGTTTCCGGTCCATCTGGTGTTGCTGTGAAGAAAGCAACGCGGCGGCTGTCGCGGTTTCAGGTCCAGAGTGACCCCGAAGTCAGTCCGGAGTTTCCGGCCCAGGCCGGAGTTTTCGGCCTCCCAGTCCGGAAACTCCGGACTAAGTGGACCGCAATGGCTCTTTTTCTGGGAGGGGTATAAATACCCCTCCACCTACCTTCAGCCACTCAGCTCTTCCAAGCACGTTTTTCCCCCTCTCTCTCCTCCATTGTTGACCTTGGAAAGCTTGCCCCTCTCCCAATTCCTCCCATGATTCTTGCATATCTTTGAGGGATTTGAGAGAAGAGATCTAGATCTACATTTCCACCAATCCATCTCTCCTCTAAGTGAGGGGAACCTAGTAGATCTTGATATTGAAGTTCTTGGTGTTTATCCTACTTTGTTCTTCCTCTCTTCTCCTCCCATAAGCATTAGTTGCCTTTGGTGGGATTTGAGAGTGAAGGATTTGATCACTTGTGCTTTTGCCATTGCTTTGTGCATCGGTTTGTGCTATCCACGAGGATTCGTGGAAGTTGAAAGCTTGTGAACTTGTTAGTCTTGGGTCTTTGGACCCTAGACGCCCGTGTGGTGGTTGAGACCCCTGTGTGGTCACTTGTAGCTGTTCGGGAGCCCCCAATCCCGTTGTGGGTTGTGCCCCGGATCGTTGTTGAAAGGCTCCGGATTTCCGCCTCGAAGGATTCCGATAGTGGAAGGTGAACCAAACCTTTGTGGTGCGATTCATCGGAGAAGAAGGTGAAACCTTTGTGGTTGTTGAACCATTGTGTTGGTTCACACCTCTCCAACGAGACGTACTCCCCTAAAAAGGAGGAACTCGGGAATACATCCTCGTCTCCGCGTGCCTCGGTTATTTCTATACCCGAGCTCTTTACTTATGCATTTTACATTGTGATAGCTTTCGTGCTTGAAGTATTCTATCTTGCTATCACCTTGTTGCTTGTCTTGCTTAGCATAAGTTGTTGGTGCACATAGGTGAGCCTAGTTTATTTAGGTTGTTGGCTTGCTATTTTAAACACCTAGTTTTATTCCACAATTATCAAGCCTAAACCGGAAAAGTTTTAATCGCCTATTCACCCCCTCTAGGCGACATCCTTGTCCTTTCAGTGTTAGCCACCAAAAACTTGCCAAGATGATCTCGAGCAATGGCACCAGTGGCACCTTGAAAGGCAGAAGAATTGAAAGCACCATGCACGTTGATCTTGATCAAACTATCATCAGGAGGCCGCCAATGGACTTGGAGGTTAGGTTTGTTTGCTTGCTATGGGTGATGCCAGCATTCCAGAGATCAAAAGCAGTGTTAAGCGCCCACTGGACAGCCTTAATGATAGGCAGATTGTTGTTTCCATGTCGGCGGTCATTCCTTGCCTTCCAGATCGCCCACACCCCACAGAGAACCATGCAAGAGTATTTTTCAGGTAAGAAGGAGCCATCAATGAGGTCCGAAGCCCAGGACAAAGGGTGTAGCTTAGGGATTTTAATTCCCGTTAGAGACTTTACCTCATTCCAGAACATCTGCGCCCAATCACAATCAAGGAGAGCATGCCTAGCTGATTCAGCGTCAGGACCACAATCTACACAAAATGGGTTTCTTTCAATGTGTTTTTTGTGTAAAACTTCACGGCAAGGAATGAAGTGGTGAATCACTCACCACCAAAAGGTTTTAACTTTGGGAGGGGCAGACAATCTCCAAAGGATTTTCCTGATAGGACCAGCAGCTCCGATCGAGCTAGACAAAGAGTCATCTAGTTGATTTGTGTTGAGGAGACGGTAAGCGAAACAGACAGAGAAGTTAACATGTTTCTCAGTACCCCAAGCCCAATAATCTTCAACAAATTTGCCACAGGGTATGGATCATATAGCTTGAACATCGGCTCCACTAAAATTGGCTTCGACTGAATAAACATTCCAGAAAGTGGCATCTTCGTTAAGGGGCTCGCTCTCAGAAACCATAGTGGCATTAGCCGGTCTGAAGAGAGGTTTATAGCCAGTGTTGGAGGGAATCCAAGGGTCTTCCCAAACATGAATATTTGTTCCACTGCCCACACGTTTGATGAGCCCTTTAAGGAGGCCCTCTCTGCCATGAAGGATAGCTCTCCAAGTTTGGGAGGAGTTCTTTTTATTATTAGTTGCCTTTATGAAGTCACAGTGGGGAAAGTATTTCCCTTTTAGCACTCTAGCGCAGAGAGAATTAGGGTTAGTGAGTAGCCTCCAACCTTGTTTAGCAATCCTAGCTTGATTGAATTTTTGTAGGTCACGAAAGGCCATGCCACCAGCAGATTTTGGAACAGCAATATCAACCCACAAGAAATTGGCCAGATAGCCAGTAATCTTCTTGCAAGTTTTAACAGACGGTTGAAAACAACTCATAGGGAAGGTAGGGATAGCTTGGGCAACAGATTGAATAAGGACCCCCTAGCAGCACCACTCATATTTTTGGGGCACCACCCATACACCAATTTCTTGATAGAAGTAGGAAAGTGTTCAAAGGCTTCTGAAGTGGATCTTCCCAGAGCAGTGGGCCGACCCAAATATTTTTCCACTAAAGCCTCCTGTGCATAGTGTCTTTCATCTCCTCAGAGCTGTTCTTGCCGAAAAAATAGGCAATTTTGCTTTGTTCAGCTGGCCAGATCCCTTTCTGTATTTCTCCAGAATGTCATGTAACCTGGTAGCACTTGCAGTGGATGCTTCCGAGAAGATCATGCTATCATTAGCAAACAGGAGATGAGAAACCCAGGGTGCATGAATTCCCACCCTGACACCCCTAGATAGGTAGGCCGACCCACTGAATTTAAGCAAGCTGCTCATTCCTTCACCACATAACGAAAACAGATAGGGGGAAATTGGGTCACCTTGGCGAATACCCCTAGTAGGTTTGAAGAATTCAGAGTACTAGCCATTAACTCTGATAGAAAAGGAGACCGATTCAACACAAACCATGATTCGGTTGACCAGTCTTTCATCCAGTCCAAGTTTCAGCATAATGGCCTTCAAGTACACCCATTCGACACGGTCATAGGCTTTGGCCATATCTAACTTGATAGCACAAGCTCCCGTCTTTCCTTTCTTTCTTTTTAAATAGTGGACACTTTCATAGGCAGTGAGCACATTGTGAGTTATCAGGCGACAAGGGACAAAGGCACTCTGCTCTTTAGAGATAATTTCATCAAGAATTGGGCGAAGTCTGTTTGCCAGAACTTTAGAGGCAATCTTGTACAACACATTGCATAGGGCAATTGGGCAAAATTGAGTAAGTTCCTGCGGCTGTTTAACCTTTGGGATAAGCACAAGAACAGTTTGGTTCACTTCCTCGGGCATAGGCCACCTTCCAAGAATTTCCTGATAGCTTCACAGACTGCCACTTTCAATAAGTCCCAGTGTTTGACATAGAAACCTGTAGAGGATCGTAGACAGAAAACAAAAAAATTCCTACCGACGATAACCTTAAACTAGGCAAGATCTATACTATGCAGATATACTAATACGGAGGAGATCAGAATACATACCCTTGTAGACCGGAAGTGGGATTACGTTCCCACACAAATGTTGTCGGTGGAGACGACGGCACCGACCTCAGGGTCGTGTAGTGGAAGAAGACAGCTCCCAGCACCAAACAATGGTGCCACGCGGTTCCACACATGTACGGTGTGGATGACGACCTCCGGGCTCCAGATCCAGCAGAGCAGCGGAAGCGGAAGATTGGATCTAGCAGCACGTCGGCGTGCGTATAGTAGAGAGACTTCCCTCCTCGTACGCAGCTCCAGAAACAGAACCACGCTCAAGGTATGAGAGAAGAAGAAGGAGATGGGGTGAATTTCTAGGCAAAGGGGCACCACTATATAAAGGGGAGGGAGGGCAGCCATCTTTGCTGGCCTGGCCATGTGGGCCATCTAGGCCGGCCGGCCTGCCCCTCCCCTTTTTTCCTTTTTCTTTTTGGTGTTTTTCCCTAATGGGCCTCTAAGGCCTATTTAGGTTTCATGCCTTATTAAATTCAAAATTAATTAAATAAAAATATATTTAATCATTAATTACACTAATTAATATTAAATACATATTATTTAATTCTTTCGAGCTCCGAAACATATTTCGTTGCCCTCCGATCTCCATCGGACATGTCCGAAACACTTCCGGAGTCTCCGGTTTCTTTTCTCTCTTAAATCCAATCTAATCGTCACCCACCCTTAAGTGTGTTACCCCATGGTTCGGGATCACTCCATACATGATCGAGACACGTTCTCCGATCAATGACTAACAATGGGATCTGGATACCCATGATAGCCCCTGTGCGTCCACGAATGTCTTTCTATCGTTTGAACCTTTAGACGTCCAGTTCCATCCTCTTGCCTAGTGATACTTAGATTGTACGAGCGTCGTTCTCCGGTATCACGTTTACCGAGCATGACCTCCTCATCGACAAATCTATCTTTACTCGTATGTGATATTACATCCCCGTGACCTAGTCACATGCTTGCAAGCTCATTGATGTAATCTCACCGAGTGGGCCCAGAGTATCTATCCTGCTATGTGGATTGGCAATTCCCGTTCTTGATCACTCACTTCTACTGCTTCCTTCGATACCCGAAAGTGTCACCTTTATTGTCACGCTATATAAGACATGCCGTTTGATGCGATCAGCCGCACCTTCCAGAAGCAGAGATTTGATATGATCTCATGGTCGAAGGTATGAACACTACGTTTCTATATTTTGGGTATGTCCATCAAATCATTCACCCAATGATATGACTCCATTGTCAACCACGTAATTGTCCATGATCAGGAAACCTTGATCATCTGTTACCCAACGAACTAGTTAAATAGAGGCTACTAGGGACCTGGTTGTTTACATACCACACGTGTATTAATGTTTCCGCTTAATACAGTTATAGCATGGTATAAAACTTATTATGAACAATTGAGATATGACAAATAAAATCACTTTATTAATTGCCTCTAGGGCATATCTCCTTCAGTCTCCCACTTGCACTAGAGTACAATTTAATCTAGTTTACAACTTGGTAAAAGCTTAACACCTATAGCAATATTGGTGCATGCTTGTCTCGTGGAAGAGGAAGCAAGTCAACAAATCTCCCACATTGAGATCTGTATGTGCTTTGCAACATTTCTATGTCACCTAGTTTGACATCATCCCGTATCTTATGATAACGGTGAAATATATGTTTGTCGATGGAGTGAGACTCAAAATTTCGCGCAGCATGAGCCTTAAAAGTCTAAGAGATCTATTAAGGGAAACCAGCATGCTCGGGAAAACTGCTCAGTCCAATCACACTTGCTATTCCAAATAGCCATATATTCTATACCTATGTAGATTATGCGACAGTGCATTCATATGCAATTTCGCAAGCTAACCCTTCTACGATAGTGCATTCATATGCAACTTCGCAATCTAACCCTTTCTTCAAAACAAAGACTTCTCCTGTATGAGATTTCTAGCCGTATGGGTCAGTGTCATAACTTGCATCATCGTAACCCTTTTACGGCAAGTTGTCACTTCACTCTCACCCATACAAGAAACATATCTTCAGTTCTCTGTAGACACTGAAGGAAATACTTAACATTTGTTCATTGATCCATCCAGGGATCACTCTAGAACCCGTTCTTCAACCAAGAACTTGGGTCACACCAAGTCGAGTTTTCAGTATGATAGAATCTATGTCTGAGGCATAGAGGATGTCGGACATCCTTCTTTCAATAACTATCACTGAAACTTAATATTTTATCTAGTCATACAACCAAGAACCTTTTTCTTCGCTTGTTCTATTCTGAAACATTTCAGAATCTTGACCTAGAAAAATATTCCTGACCTAATGTTATTAAGCCCTCTTGATCTATACAAATTACAGATCTAAAGCCTAATACTCTAAACTTCATTCACAGAAAATTTAATCACTTAAATAATCATTCATACTTTACTAGAGGATCTGTATCATTCTCTATATGTCATTACATATAAAGTTGGAATGACACCTAGCTCCCACTCAAATATGCCTTCCGCATATAAGACAAGGGAATTTCCTTTTAGCTCCCACTCAAATATGCCATTCACATATAAGATCAAGAAAAGCTACTTAGCTCCCACTCACTTTTTATAAATAGGTTTCTTCAATTATTTTGGACGACTCCAAAATCCTTTGATCACATTATCAAAGTGAAGATTCCAGCTCCGATATGCTTGCTTCAGCCCATGAATGGACAACTGAAGTTTGCATACATGTCTAGCATCCTTAGGATCAACAAACCTACTTGTATACCGATTACAACTCTTTCTTAATGTTGCATTAGAACACGATTTCTTTATCCATCCATCAATTTCTCAATTGAAAATAATTGCTAGAACAATCCTAAACAGACTTAGGCATCGCCACTTGAGACAAAATCTCGTTGTGGTCAACTTTTGAATTTGTGAAACTGTTTTACGACAAATCGATCCTTATAGGGTTGCCTTTCCGTCAGTCTCTATTTTGTCATAAAATTCCATTTACTCTCAACGGCTGGAGCCCATCAAGAAGATTTACCCAAGTCTTTACTTGGTAATGTACATGGATTTTATCTCGGATTATTTATGGCTCAAGCCATTTTTCGGACTTAGGTCTACCATCGCTTCTTTGTAGTTCGTAGGTTTGTCATGTTCTATTAACATGATGTTCATAACAAGATTGTCGTACCACACAGTGCGGAACACATTCTCATACGCCTACGACCTTAGTATGAGCTCAGAGCATCATGATCATTTATCATCAGCTTCCTTCCAGTTGTGGAGGACGGTACAGAACGTTTTCCGTTGCGCCACTCTGATGTCTGGAGAGAAAGTTCATTAACTCGTCTTGCTCTACTCTCTTTCCCACTTATGCCCTTGACAAGAAACTATTTCTCGATCAAGGTATTTCCAGCAACAAATTTGCCTTTGTCGTGAGAAATGTATCCAACTGATTTCTTAGATACTACAAAGATGAATTTATCCGTTTTAGGTTTGATCATCAAAACACTAAAATATCAAAACGACAATCTAGGCTAAAAGCCATGCCATCACTCATATGGTATTGCCTCCACGGATTTAGATGGTTTCCTTATTATCTAACGTGAATGTTTTGTTTCTACCATATGACTTCAATGATTACAATAATTCGATAAGAGATTTTATTTACCACACACTATCCAATAGAGTGTGATTACGACGTCCTAACACACCATAACATTGTGGTGTTCCATGCGGCGTAATTTGTGGAACTCTTTTCACAAGTCTTCAATGATATGCCAAACTCATAACTCAAATCCTTGTTTCCTCGATCTGTATCGCAGGAATTTGATTTTCTTGTTAAGTTTATTTTTCTACTTCACTCCGAACTTGTTTAATCGATCAAACTTTTCAGACCAGCATTTCATCAAGTGGATATGCCCATATCTACTCAAATCATTGGTGAAGTTTACAAAATAATGATTTCCACTACACGTTGAAATACTTCATTGATTCACACACATCGATATGTATGATTCTCAACAAGTTAGATGCCCGTTTCCAGAGAACGGTGTCTCAGTCATTTTGCAAGTGTCATAAGATCGAAATCTAAAGACTTGGAGGTCCATCTGAATGGAGCTTCTTAATGCATACAACATTGACATGACTTAAACGTTAGTGCCACAATAATGTGGTGTCATTATTAAGTTTGTATCTTTGGCATTAATGTTATAAATGTGAGAGCTACTACCATCTAGATTCAAATAACAACATTCCATTCATAATCGGTGTATGATCATTAAAGATATCACTCATAAATGTAGGACAACGATTTGTCACTAACAAATATGAATAATTGTCTCGCTAGAGGCAAGACACACTTATAATGATCATGCTAACAAGCGATCAAATGGAATTTGTTCAAATCAAATTAATCCAAATGGTAGACAAAGTGAAGTGTTATGGCCATCACAACATATTCACAACATATTGCCTGCCATCGTCAACACACTCATTGTCTCTCATCCTTCCAAGCTACTCAAGCAGAAAATCTTGTTTTCATAAAACATGACTAGTATCAAAGCTTAGTCACTGCTGCAAGTACTTGTTTAGGTAAAACATTCATAACTTGTATATCATATATACATCACCATTGATGACTTCCCGGTGATTTGTTTCATCTTCTTGATTCTTCAACGTAATCAAGAATTCATGAAGGTGAATGATTCCCCTTGCATGACATAGTCTATGACAAAACATTTGCATCTGGCAACATTTTCTGTGATCCAGTGATCGAGCTGAGCGAGGCGTCTCAATGTCATCAAATGACCAATGTCATCAAGTATGACCAATTTCATCAATATGACTGCCACACACCCTTTAATGCGAGTGTTCTCTTCCATCTTGGTTGAGAAGAAAACCTGATTTACGGTGGATACAGATCATCAGTCTCAGCGACCATTCCAAATGTTCGCGATCTGTCAACACACACCCACAGTTCATTCTCTATGGCAGAGATCATAGCATACACTGGACTATGATGGAATTATCCGCACAAAACTTGATAATCCAAATTATCCTTTTGTTTAGCGGAATCTCCGGTCTATCTCCTATCGGGTTTTGTATCAAATAGAGCTAATGGTTTAAACAAGGAGTATCCTCAAGCTACGGTATAAAAATATGAAGTTTGGACCCAACCTTTTAAGTTTCTCAATCGCAGGAAAGCACCTAAGTTTAAAAGGTCTATCAAGCAGGTTATTATCTACAAAGGTTTTGCAAAACATAAAGACTTTGTTCATAATAAAATATGGGTTCAAGTTTTAATAAAATAAAACTATTAGAACTCCCACTCAAGACGATTATCCCTTGCACCGTCTTAGTGATTACACAACCCCCATCCATTACATTACCCCCATCGATCAGGCATATAGCATAACTTCAAAGGTAGACATCGTATATCGATCACATAACCGCATGTGACTCGTGCTTAACCTTTCGGTACTTGTGTTCCGAGGCCATGTCTGTACATGCTATGCTCGCCATAACACCCTCTGACGTATTCGCGTGTGCAACGTGGCTTACACCCACTGTATGCGAACGAAGAGACGAGTGTAACCGCAATGCGGCGTACCCCGTAACGTAGAACGAAGAGACCAGTCTCGCGTAAGAGTACGCGTAAAGTCGGTCCGGGCTGCTTCATCCGACAATACCGCGATATAAACAAGTACACGCGAGAGGGTAACAAATGTAGAATCGATGCCCACATTCAACATGTGTTCTAACCGTACAGATATATCTACGCATAGATCGGCTCTGATACCACTGTAGAGGATCATAGACAGAAAACAAAAAATTTCTTACCGACGATAACCTTAAACTAGCCAAGATCTATACTATGCAGATATACTAATACGGAGGAGATCAGAATACATACCCTTGTAGACCGGAAGCGGATTATGTTCCCACACAAACGTTGTCGGTGGAGACGACGGCGCCGACCTCAGGGTCGTGTAGTGGAAGAAGACAGCTCCCAACACCAAACAATGGTGCCTCGCGGTTCCACACACGTACGGTGTGGATGACGACCTCCGGGCTCCAGATCCAACAGAGCAGCGGAAGATTGGATCTAGCAGCACGGCGGTGTGCGTATAGTAGAGAGACTTTCCTCCTCGTACGCAGCTCCAGAAACGGAACCACACTCAAGGTAGGAGAGAAGAAGGAGATGGGGTGAATTTCCAGGCAAAGGGGCACCACTATATAAAGGGGAGGGAGGGCAGCCATCTTTGCTGGCCTGGCCATGTGGGACTATTCCCACATGGCCAGCCGCACCATGGTGGTGCGCCGGCCCTAGGTGGGCCCCATGTGGCCCACCTAGGCCGGCCGGCCTGCCCCTCCTTTTTTTCTTTTTTTTTGGTGTTTTCCCCTAATGGGCCTCTAAGGCCCATTTAGGTTTAATGCCTTATTAAATTCGAAATTAATTAACTAAAAATATATTTAATCATTAATTACACTAATTAATATTAAATACATATTATTTAATTCTTTCGAGCTCTGAAGCATATTTCGTTGCCCTCCGATCTCCATCGGACATGTCCGGAACACTTCCGGAGTCTCCGGTTTCTTTTCTCTCTTAAATCCAATCTAATCGTCACCCACCCTTAAGTGTGTTACCCCACGGTTCGGGATCACTCCAGACATGATCGAGACATGTTCTCCGATCAATGACTAACAGCGGGATCTGGATACCATGATATCCCTTGTGCGTCCACGAATGTCTTTCTATCGTTTGAACCTTTAGACGTCCAGTTCCATCCTCTTGCCTACCGATACTTAGATTGTCCGAGCGTCGTTCTCTGGTATCACGTTTACCGAGCATGACCTCGTAATCGAGAAATCTATCTTTACTCGTCTGTGATATTACATCCCCGTGATCTAGTCACATGCTTGCAAGCTCATTGATGTAATCTCACCGAGTGGGCCCAGACTATCTATCCTGCTATGTGGATTGGCAATTCCCTCTATTGATCACTCGTTTCTATTGCTTCGTCCCGATACTCGAAAGTGTCACCTTTATTGTCACGCTATATAAGACATGTCGTTTGATGCGATCAGCCGCACCTTCCAGAAGCAGAGATTTGATATGATCTCACGGTCGAAGGTATGAACACTACGTTTTTATATTTTTGGTATGTCCATCAAATCATTCACCCAATGATATGACTCCATTGTCAACCGACGTAATTGTCCATGATCAGTAAACCTTGATCATCTGTTACCCAACGAACTAGTTTAAATAGAGGCTACTAGGGACCTAGTTGTTTACATACCACACGTGTATTAATGTTTCTGCTTAATACAGTTATAGCACGGTATAAAACTTATTATGAACAATTGAGATATGACAATTAAAATCACTTTATTAATTGCCTCTAGGGCATATCTCCTTCAAAACCAACCGTAAAGTCGTCAGGCCCAGGGAAGGAATTGGGCTACATCATGAAGAGGGCTTCTTCAATTTCAGAGACGGAGTAAGGTTTGCAGAGCTGCTCGTTCATCTCACTCGTGACATTGTGAGGAACAAATGCCAGGATATCAGAGGGATCGGTACCTTCTTGTGCAAGGAAGAGTTTCTTGTAGAAGTTATTTGCCTCTTGTTCAAGGTCCTTTTGATCAAAACACATGGAGCCATCCTCTTTCCTAAGGCCATTAATACGATTGAATCGCAAAAAAAAGAAACCGTAGAGAGC
This sequence comes from Poa pratensis, assembly GCA_947311845.1. Classification (NCBI taxonomy): domain Eukaryota; kingdom Viridiplantae; phylum Streptophyta; class Magnoliopsida; order Poales; family Poaceae; genus Poa; species Poa pratensis. The sequence goes on from CAMZMU010000041.1 coordinate 143,520,386, forward strand.
AAACAGACAATGAGACTAACTATAACAAAACACTTAACCTAATCATACTTGACCCATGCTCATACATCAACAGAGTAACTTGAGCAAAAATAGTCGCGGGGCGGCTAGTTGAACTAGAGTGTGCAATGCGGGTAAACTCAGTATGTGTGTCGGAGCAATGCACCAATGTAAAGCTTCGTATGGAACTGAGGAATGAGTTTCAACACGATGGGCCGGCCCTGGACCGTGATTTTCTTCCACACCTCAGAGTCATGTTGCGAGAGTTCCACCTTGTTGGCAACTAAGTGCACTTATCCAAGCATTAAGCCTTGGGGTCGCTTGCACACCGGTGCCAATAGTCAACTTTGGTGTTGTTGTAGATGATGACGATCAAGGTAAGGTCGACGTGTTGAGAGCCAGGCCCATGCTGAGATCTATGGGGACAATGACCTTGTCGATGCATCCGATGTTTAGCGTGGCATCAAATATCCATAGCTGGGCCGACTTCTGATGGTACGTGACAAATACGACGTGCAAGGTAATGACAACGATGGTGATGGCTAGCCAGAGCATGATGTAGAACAATGTGATGGAACACACCAACGGTTGGTTGTGCTTCCGACGACAGGATGATGGGCATACGTGGATGTTGTTGTCAGGGCCAGACAAACCAAATTTGGGTTATGGGTCAAGTCAAACCGATATAATTTACACTGAACTCCCACTAGTGGAAAACGGGGCTTTAGTCTCGGTTCTAGAGGGCTTCTAGTCCCGGTTAGGCAACCGGGACTAGTAAAGCGGGACTGAAGCCGCCCACCCTTTAGTCCCGGTTGTCTATGAACCGGGACTAGAGGCCCTCCCACGTGGCCACGGCATAGCCCGCGGGGCTGGGAACCTTTAGTCCCGGTTCGTAACAAGAACCGGGACTAGGGTTTTCAATATTTTTTTATTTTGATTAATTTTCAGGGTTTTAGGGTTTTAGGAGGGGTTTCGGATGGTTTCCATCGTACAAGGATCACATCGATGCGCCAAAAACGCGTTCTGGTATATATAAATTACTATATGAAGATTAAGTTGATGCATATATATATAACACATACAATTACATGAAGATCATGTTGATGACACATACAAATTAAGTAGTACATGAAGATCACGTTTTCCCGGTCCCAGGTACTTAATTACATGGAGATCACTATTACATGGAGGCATACTATTGATCTGTAGCATAGTGGTACTCTCCGAATTTAGGGATGACATCCTGAAGGAAAAATCCCGCCAATTCCTCCCCAATTACTTTGAAGCGGGCCTCTATTGGTATCGCGTTGCGCTTTCTTGCCAACTTTAAAAGAATGAGATCAAAATGAGTACATGAGTTGTGTGTATATATATCAAATGAATGAAACTCAGCACAACTGATGGTAAAAAAATAACGTTGTGAATAATGTTTACGTACTTCTTTACTTCTTTTGCCATTCAATTTCTCGCTGGTCAGAACGTGCATGTACTCGCAAACGAGTATCCACATAAATTAGTCCCCGGTGGCTGTTCAAGGCAATACTACACAAGAATAGAATTCAATCAAATAATAATCAAGTATGATAATGGTGCGTGGACCTAGGTAGTACGTACTTCTTACCTGGTTCAAATGCCATGTCAGCTTCGGTGGCCATCCACCGGCCGGATCTTCCTCGATGAACGTTTTCCAAACGCTGCCAACAAAGAAAATGAACAAAGGAGTTATAAATTTCTTGATATCAGGAAATGAATGAAAGAGCGATAAGAAATGAAATTACTTTGCGAGCATATCAAAACATGTCTTGTACTCTTTAGGATGTTTCCTTAACGAGTCAAGGACATGAACATCTCCAGTGTGCATTTTAATGATGATAAGAATAAAGTGGAACCGCGCATGTTTATACACAGTCATGCATAACTCATCAATTAAACTTAACATCGGGTGAGAAAAATAGAATGTGTAAAAGACAGTGACACTCACTTGAAGTTGTAAGGCCATAATATTTGTGTTTTGTCAGTTTGTCGCTTCAAAAACCTTAGCAAAGTCGCCGGTGTATCCCTGTTATGAATGGGATCTTCTATGGTGACTTCATGAAGTTTATCCGGGTCAATGAACCCAATGTCCTTGATTTCATCCCTTTTGCATTCGAGCATCTTCATTTGCATAATATAGCGCACAAAAGATTATAGTGAGGATAATTACAGACAATGAATGATTGAACGAGCTGAGATAAAGACTTAAATTACAGAAATAAATCACTTACAACAATAGCAACTGATGATAGATTTGTCGAGGGCCCGGAGATTGTATAACTGAAAAAGTTCGCTAAACTCAACGGACACACTGTATTCTTGGAAATAGTGCTCTTCCGTAACTCTCACCATGATACTGATATTCCCCTCCTTTGCGGCTTTCTTGTACCAGTTATGCAACATTTTTGTTGTTAACCTGCCCTTGACCAAATCTTCCCCGGGAACATATTGACATACTACATCAGCGATGGGGTAATCAGTTGTCGAACCTATTTGTTGTTGATAACCTTGCGCGGCCTTGTCGTCAAACACCTTGAGCGGGGGACCGATTGTGCGGCTTGTTCTCCGAGCTGGGGAACTTGTTTCCCTTTTTCGGCTTGTCCAACTCATCGCCATATGACTTATCAATAGAATGCTCATAGTCTGATGGCAGCTTTGGTGGAGGGTTATATAGGTTATCGATGGTAAGTGCCAGGCGCTCCGGAGATATTGCAGCGGTAAATTTTGGCTCGGGCACTTTCACTTTCCTGCAAGAAAGGCATCCAGTTGGGCCTTCACGGCGGCGGCGTTTTCCTCGACAGTTTTTTCCCAAGGTAACTTCTCAGGAGGCGGCGGTGTGTTCTCCTTTCTAGGTTTCTTCCTAATCGGCAAACCGGGCTTGCGCTTTCTCGGGAGCAACTTAACGGGCGCTTCCTCACGCGGCGGAGATCGAGATGGACTCGCGCTGGGGTCCCTCTCGGGGAGGGATGGGCTTTGCTGATGAGGTGGGAGGGATGGGCTTTGCTGATGAGGTGGACTGCTACAAGGAGGAGTCGGTGGCCTTGGCAAAGAGTCTGGAAAGAGGATGTATTTCTTGTTCCACAGGGCGAAACCACGCTTGACTTCTCCCAATGTCTTCTCCTCGTCACCTCCAGGAATCTCAAGGTCCATCGTTTCAAATCCCGGCATAATTTCATCCACCCCGACACGAGCATAGCCAGCAGGAATGTCACCAAGATGGTAGCTTGCTCCAGGTTCATTTGGTAAAGCATAGCCGACCGCCACCTTCAAGGATATGTTCCTCGTTGGTATATGTAGCTCACAATCTGTCCTCTCCGTGACATCATCCACGGGGTAGTGACCATCGGCTTGCGTGGAACCCACGCTGCTTCTACGCTGAGATGGGGCGGCATCGGCTGGAGGATCTTCTAGCTGCTGCTGAGCTGCCCTTTGCTGACTAATTGCGTCCAGTTGCTCCTGCTGCCGCTTCACCACACGTTCCAATTCCGATAACCGTTCGGACTCCTTCTTCTTATTTCTGCTACGGCTTCTATAACTGTCAGCACACTCCGGCCACGCATTCTTAAACGTAACACCGCCGGATGGCCTCGAGCTCGTCCAACGTGTTCAGGATTCCCCAGGGCCCGTGTCAGCTCGTCGTTCTCTCTATCGGGTTGGAACACACCCCGGCGAACTTCATCTATTGCGACTATAAGCTTCTTTGTGATTGTTTCTACTTTTTCCTTCCATCTTCCTTTTGCAACAATCTGCCCTGTCTGTGGGTCCAAGCCTGCCCCATGCGCGAACAACAGAATTTGGACCTCTCGGGCCAGTCATATGTCTGTGGACGGATCCCTTTAGCAAGCAGTTCTGCTTCAAAGGCTAACCACTTAGGAATGGCGGTTCTGTAGCCACCTGCCCCCAACCTATGGTGGTATATCTTCTTCGCAGCATTTAACTTATTTGTGGCCGATCGAGTCACAGCCGTAGACGATTTCTTATACGCCACAAACGATGGCCAGTCATTTTGTATCTTCTCTAGTGTTCCACTAAAATCTGGATCTTTATTTTCATATTTTTTCCATAATGTTTTCTTCCAGTTCCGGAATTGTGTGGCCATCTTCTTAAGAGTCCACTGCTTGAGTTTCTCCTTCTTGATTTCAGAGAGATTTGGCGGGAGGTTAAAATGTGTCAAGAGCGTGTCATAGAGCAAATATTTTGTAATTTGGTGGACATAACAGGGGTCATCGTCGTTTGCGGCCGCCGGCTTATTCCATTCTGGTATGGTGATCGGGAGAATGTCCCTAACAATAGCTCCAGCTTGACTTATAAATTTACTGCGGTTCTGTTTGGGTTCCAGCGGTTCGCCGTCATCAGCAATTTCCTCGATCGGTAACCTTGCATCCTCGCTCGTCATCCTTTTCGCCCGGCCTCGAGGAGCTTGGTTTTTAGCAGATTTGCTCGATCCGGAGGGCTAAAAGAAAAATGAGTCGTTAATAAGTGCAATACAAATCAATTAATGCATCTAGTGATCAACAACATATCACCTTAATATATATACCTCGCCGGAGTTTGTTAAGAGCAATTCTCCAGACTCAAGTCCCTCACCAGAGTCCATCAGAAATTGTGAGGAATTCATCATCAGCTTCTCCATCGGGATCTTCTCTATGGGCATTCTCATATATCATCTGTTGAATTCGGTCTTCATTCTCCTCGTCTCGCACATAGTTGGCTTCCATAGCTCAATGTCCCTGCAATCAATAAAATTTACATCTATAAAATTGCATCTATAAATTGCATCTATAAAATTTGCATCTATAAATTGCATCTATAAAATTTGCATCTATAACATTGCATCTATAAATTACTAAAATTACAAAACTAAAAAACACTAAATTTCTAACCCTAAATTTCTAACATCTAATTTTCTAACTCTAAAATTAAAAATCAATAAAATTTGCATCTATAAAATTGCATCTATAAAAATTGCATCTAAAAATTGCTAACACAATGTTAAATTTGCTAAAATTTGCTAAATTGTCTAAATTTGCTTAATTTTCTAACACATTGCTAAATGTCTCTAACACTATAAGTTCTAACACTATAAGTTTCTAACACATTTCTAAATTTCATAACACTACAAGTTCTAACACTATGAATTAACTACAATTTTCTAACTACAAATTAACTACAAACTACCTAAAAAACCTACCTAAAAAACTACACTAATTAGAAACTAGAATTAGAAACTAGCTAATGAAAATGGTACAAATTGAAAAAAAATGAGAAATGTCTCACCTTGCGGGATGAGGAGACCTGGTCGGCCGGCGGCGAGGCAGGGGAGGGGCGGGCGACGCGGCGACGGAGGCGCGGCAGCGGCGCCCGGAGCAGCACGACAGTGGCGGGGACGGGAGGGGCAGGGCACGTCGGGGGCGGCGTCGGGGCGGACTGCGTGGCGGCTGCGTCGGGGACGGCGTGGGGATGGCGTCGGCCGCGTCGGAGGCGGAGAGGCGAGGCGTCGAGGAGGAGCGGACGACGCGGCGGAGCAGGGCTTCGCTGTCTCGGGGGCGTCGGAGGCGGAGAGGTGAGATTTGGGGAAGTTTGAGAAAAATTTCGGCCACAACCACACAAAACAACGCCAAATTGACCTTTGGGCCCGGTTCCAGCCACGAACCAGGACCAAAGACCCTTTAGTCTCGGTTGGTAACACCAACCGGGACTAAAGGTCTCTCTGGGCCGCCAAAATTTGCGCGCGAGGCCTAGCGGACCTTTAGTTCCGGTTGGTGTTACCAACCGGGACCAAATGGGCTTTTTAATTGTTTTTTCCCAGTTCCTTTTTCTTTTTCTGTTTTGAATGGTTTTTTCTGTTTTCTTTTATATACTTTGATTTACTTTATTTTTGAATTGTTTTTGTTTCTAGTTTCTTTTTCTGTTTTGTTTTAGAAATATAAGGATACATTATTACACATCACTAACAGTTACATAAAAGGAAATACATTATTACTGAATTTTTAAATTAGTTTTAGAAATATCCTTAACACAACATCCCACACAGTTACATAAAAGGATACATTATTACACATCACTAACAGTTACATTACTATATAAACGGACTTATTGGCTCTGATGCCGTAGGATTAGGGGAACGGCGGGAGGAGCCAGCCCCGTTCGCGGCCGCCTGGTTCTCGCGCGCACGTTTGCGGCGGAGGGCACGAGCCATGGAGGATGAGTCTTTCAGCGCCCAATCTAGCTCGGAAGCCTCCTTCGCCTTGAACTGGCAGGCAGTCCTGGCTCGCTGGACACTGTCGTCGTGGACGGACTGCAAGGAGGCTTCAATGGCCTCCTGCATCTGCGGCCCACCGCTCTCTTCCCCATGGTCGCTCCAGTCGAAGTTGTCATCGTCGTCCTCCTCCTCGTCGGGAGGGGCGGCGGTGGCTGGTGGAGGGTCGGCGTCACCTGGTGGAGATGGGGCGGCCAAGTCGCCGTATGCGGCCGCGGATCCCCACGCCACCCCTGCGGCATACGCATCCTCGTCGGGTCGGGGACGTCGGACCACGCGCGCTCGTACGCCCTCCACACCTCCTCCGGCACCGGAGCAGGAGGCGATAGCTGGGCATTCCTCTCCACGCCGGGCTCATGGGCATACGGCGGGATAGGCTCCCGCGGTAGCACCCAAGCGCGCTCCGCCGAGCATGCTCGACCCGTCCAGAAGGCGCTGCGGCGGCGTGGCGGATCCATAGGCCTAGTCCCGGTTGGATGCCTTCGTGGCTTAGGGTTTACCTCGTCGGCGACAATACTACATATAGATCTCCAGGGCAGCGCTAGGGTAGGACACGTACATGACCAGGGCAGCGCTGGGGTTGGACACGTGGCCAGGGCAGCGCTGGGGGAGGACACGTGACTGACACGAGTCGTGTTTACAAAGCCCGCCTTTAGCCCCGGTTGGTAACACCAACCGGTACTAAAGAAGCACACGGATCGTGTGTTTCTTTCAAGCACTTGTGAGCCGTTGGATCAGGGTGTGTTTCTTTTGAGGGCTTGTGAGCTGTTGGATCAGCACTATCACGACCACTTCGTGAGCCACATGACCCTATATATAGCCCCCCTCTCGGACATGTTCGGCACTCAGTGTCTACTCCTTGTAGTTCATTTTGGTATACAAAGCATTCGGATTCCCTGCATACGTCCAACGGTGCATTTGATATGCGGGCACTCACGAGCCACCGTTGGGCTGTATGCAGGAGAAACCGTGTGTTTTGTTCTATCTACAAAATACTTCAGTTCATCGACCGAATACAAATCATTCGGATTCCCTGCATACGTCCGACGGTGCATTTGATATGCGGGCACTCACGAGCCACCGTCGGGCTGTATGCAGGGGAAACCGTGTGTTTTGTTCCAACTTTTAATACATAAAAGGTTTAATACATTATTACACATCACCAACAACATCCCTATCTAGTGTTCACTTGTTCTTCTGATTGCGCCGTAACCATGGACAATCTTCTTCATTTAACTTGATGCTTGGGTCAGTGTTCACTTTGAAGGGCGGAATTTCATGAAACTTATCATAATCTTCTGACATGTCTGTCTTGTCCTCCACTCCCACGATGATTCTTTTCCCTGAAAGAACTATGTGGCGCTTTGGCTCATCGTATGATGTATTCGCTTGCTTATCTTTTCTTTTTTTCGGTAGGGTAGACATGTCCTTCACATAGAAAACCTGAGCCACTTCACTGGCTAGGACGAATGGTTCGTGTCGTACCCAAGATTCTTAATCCACTAGTCATTCCGTACCGTGTGTCTACCTCTACCCCCCTTCTAGGTTGAACCATTTGCACTTGAACAAAGGGACCTTAAAAAAGGTCCATAGTCAAGTTCCCATATCTGCTCTATGTAACCATAATATGTGACCTTTTGCCCATTGTAGTTTGTTGCATCAAAGCGGACACCACTGTTTTGGTTGGTGCTCTTTTTATCTTGGTCGGCCGTGTAAAATGTATTTCCATTTATCTCGTACCCTTGAAAAGTCAATATAGTCGAAGATGGTTGCTTGGCCAACAAGTATAGCTGTTCTCCAACATTGGTGTCATTAATGAGACGTTTGCAACCAACCGCCGAAAGTCTTCATGTGTTTCCATCAATCCAATCTTCAGGTTCTCCGGGTATTTAGAGCGTAAAAAATTCTTGTGTTCCTCGATATATGGAGCCACCAAGCTGGAATTATGTAGAACTGTGTAGTGTGCTCGAGTGAAAGAATCCCGTCTTGACATATGTTGCTTTCTTTCCTAGCGTGCCTTTTCCACGCAGTCTCCCTCATGGCGCGATTGAGGAACACCAATCGGCTGATCAGGAATAAAGTCAACACAAAACTCAATGACCTCCTCCGTTCCATACCCTTGAGATGCTTCCTTCTGGCCTAGCACGGTTATGAACATATTTCTTTAAGACTCCCATGAACCTCTCAAAGGGGAACATGTTGTGTAGAAATACAGGACCGAGAATGGAAATCTCTTCGACTAGGTGAACTATGAGGTGCGTCATAATATTGAAGAAGGTTGGTGGGAACACCAACTCGAAGCTGACAAGACATTGGACCACATCCTTCTGTAAACTTGGTAGAGTTAGTGGATTGATGACCTTCTGAGAAATTGCATTGAGAATGCACATAGCTTCACAATGGGTACTCGAACATTTTCGGTAGAAGCCCCCTCAATGCAACGGAAGTAATTGTGTCATAATCACGTGGCAATCATGAGACTTTAGGTTTTGAATTTTTCTCTGCCATATTTATTATTCCCTTTATATTCGACGAGAAGCCAGATGGAACCTTCATACTGCTAAGACATTCAAAAAATATTCTTCTCTTCTTTCGTAAGAGCGTAGCTTGCAGGACCTTGATGATTCTGAATGCACGTCTCGTTCATCATACGTTGATGGTCATGCCTTGCTTCCGGTGTATCTTTTGACTTCCCATACACGCCCAAGAAGTTTAGCAGGTTCAAGCAAAGATTTTTTGTCACGTGCATCACGTCGATTGCAGAGTGAACCTCAGGATTATCCAATAGGGCAGCTCCCAAAATATAGATTTCTTCTTCCACATGGGTACGTGGTTGTCAGAGTCATTCGGAACAGATAGTCCGCCAGGACCCTTCCCAAAGATTACTTTTAAATCCTTGACCATATCATATATCAGAACTAGAAGGGCGGGTAGGCTTCGGCCGAGGATCTGCCTCACCTTTGAAATGTTTGCCTTTCTTTCTTAAGGGTGCTTGGGTAAGAAATCGACGATGGCCCAGGTACACATTCTTGTTACCTAAATGTATACTTTCAGTCTCACCTAAACAGTGCGTGCATGCATTGTATCCCTTGTTTGACTGTCCTGAAATGTTACTAAGAGCAGGCCAATCATTGATGGTTACAAACAACAACGCTCGTAGGTCAAATTCTGTTTGTCCGTGCTCATCCCACACACGTACACCTTCTTCACGCCACAACTGTAAAAGTTCTTCAACCAATGGCCTCAGGTACACATCAATATCGTTGCCAGGTTGCTTCGGTCCTTGGATGAGCACTGGCATCATAATGAACTTCCGCTTCATGCACAACCAAGGAGGAAGGTTATAAACATAGAGTCACAGCCAAGTGCTATGACTGGAGCTCTGCTCCCAAAAGGATTAAAGCCATCTGTACTTAGACCAAATCTTAAGTTCCTTGCGTCATCTGAAAATGTCGGGAACTCTCTGTCGATTTTTCTCCACTGCGACCCATCAGCGGGGTGTCTCATCATCAGTCTTTCTTACGGTCTTCTTTGTGCCATCGCAACAACTTGGCATGCTCTTTGTTTTGAACAAACGTTTCAACCGTGGTATTATAGGAGCATACCACATAACCTTGGCAGGAACCCTCTTCCTTGGGGCACGGCTCGCCCTCAACATCACCAGGGTCATCTCGCCTGATCTTATACCGCAATGCACACCGCATATCGGGCATGCATTCAAATTCTCGTGCTCACCGCGGTAGAGGATGCAGTCATTGATGCATGCATGTATCTTCTGCACCTCTAATCCTAGAGGGCAGACAACCTTCTTTGCTTCGTACGTACTGGGGGCAATACGTTATCCCTTGGAAGCATCTTCTTTAATATTTTCAGCAAATTTTCAAATCCCTTGTCAGATAGACCATTCTGTGCCTTCCATTGCAACAATTCCAGTGTGGTACCCAGCTTTTTCTGGCCATCTTCGCAATTTGGGTACAACAATTTGTTGTGATCCTCTAACATTCTCTCCAAGTTCAACTTCTCGTTTTCACTTCCACAGTCCATTTGTGCATCACGAATGGCCCGACGAAGATCATCGTCGGGCTCATCAACAATGGGATCTTTTTCAGCTTCGTCTTCCCCCATTGTAGTATCACCGTGTTCATTGAACATAGGATAATTGTCATTATCCTCTTCTTCTTCATTGTCTTCCATTATAACACCGCTT